>CM063529.1:26556180-27156180 GCA_032199755.1 Ambrosia artemisiifolia | reverse complement strand
TGGTCTAGGGGGAGTATTGTTGGGTTAATATGAGACCACAGTTACCAGGTTTAACCATGTTTTGTTATGTGTTAGAATTGGAGGGTTCGATATGTAATTATAGCATAGTTTATGCTAGAAACCCTAGACTGCGCACTTATAGGACGGAGACTGCGAACTTAATGTTAAGTTCGCAGTCCTCAGGATTCTCCTATAAATAGAAGCTCATTTGTGCAGCTAGGGTGAGGGTTTTTGATGTATCTTTGAGAGCACAAGTTTAAAGGTGCGAACTTATCTAAAAGTGCGAACTTATCTAGTGTAATCCATGGTTGTTCACAGCTGAAATCTTTAATGGAATCGTGTCTTTATATTTCTTGTGTGTCGGTTTCTATAATCTTCATCTAGTTCTTTAGTTTTCTTGATTAATCAACTAAAACACCTAACAAATAGGTGTTTCTAGTTGATAACAATCTTGTGCACACTTAAGATCTAGTATTTTTGGGATTACAATATTTAATGCAAGTGCGTCAGAAGTTGAATATCGCACTTCGTTTGTTTTTGTTTTTGTTCCGATGACAATGGCAAGGAAGATCAATGTGTAGGGTTTGTTTGTTACAAGACTTCTTTTATGTTTTCTTTTATTTTGTATGTAGTTTGTTAACTCGAATATTGTAAATTTGTTAGTTGATAATAATGCAATTTTTTACACATATTTGGACTGGCAATAATAAGTATGAAAGCTATAACACATGTTTGACAAATTTGTTGACAAGTCAATAGATGTTGTAAACCCTATATAAAATAAAATAAGGATACTTTAAATAATGATATAGTTTGTATGAGAACATCTTGACAATAATTTCAAACGTAATGATTACGATTTTTACCTTTAGTTTATTAAAGTTTATGTAGCATGAATGTTAATCAAAATAGTAACAATAATTTCAAATTATTAAAAATATTAGTTTATTATTTTTGTGTTCCTATTGTATTTCACTCTACGATAGTTAAAAGAAACAATCATAGGAAAAATAAAAAAGCTCAAATAATTTATTAACTAATTTTTGTAAAATTAAATAGTTTTTAATGTTTAGTTAAAAAAATTTATAAATGTAAATTAAGGGTAACATTCTTTTAGCTATTTAATATTAAAAATAAGTACTATACACAATAAATAAGTGCCGATTTTGTAAATAAAATAATATAGATTCTTCATTTCTATAGTGGGTCTCATAGAATTTTAACTGTCGCCACTGGCAAATAATAATTACGACCTTGAAACTCCATTTTTAAATTTACGGCTTATTTTTTATATATTTTTTATTTAAATAATGTATGTTATCACTACTAATTATTAATTCAAAGAATAGTTCAGATGGATTTACATTTGCAGACACAGATGTATGAAATTTGCAAGAACAATGAATTTAGATATTCAAATGAAATGCTCTTAATGGAAATGTTGGAGTAAACCGTTGTTAATGAAAAATTTCTTAAGTCACTTCATGTTGTAAGTTGGTTTTACTCTCATGATTCTGAAATAGCAATAGTAACGTATGGAAATGGTTTTGAAAAATTATTCCTCCGAGAGAACATAGAGTATTCCGACGACTTGGAGTTTCTTGTACAACTGGACCAGAAAAGAATGAGTAACATTAATCATAATACATTTCATCTTAATCTGGAACAAATGATCAGGGGAATGTTAATGTATTTGAAGGAGAAGGTGGAACAAGTTATGGAAGAGTCATTCTCTTATTGGAGTTCAAGTGATGAAAATGATGAAATTTAAATGTTTTTATATGCTTGCATTTTCAAATATTAATATTATAATGTGGTTATTTCACTTATAACGTTTATGGTTTTTTATTGAAAAACATTAATGTTAAACTGGATACTAATTATGTATCTTTTGTTTGAATACGTTCTTTAGAAAAACTGTAACTAGTTAAGTTAAATAATGTTTGTTATATGTACAACTGTGAGTAATAATTATTAATGTTTTGGCGGTTAGGCTTCATCATTTGTTACACATATGAAGATTAATTATGAAGTTGAAAAGGCTTCTATATTTAACTATATAGTAGTGATATTTGAAGAACAAATATAAAAGATGTTGGTACTCAAATCAAGATTGTAAACATGTGGCTTTCCAACCCTCCATCTTATATGGTTAGGAACTTCTAACAGTGGTATTCCAACTTTATATCCGTTGAAGCATTGTCATTTTATATCTCTCCATCCATATGCATAATGATATTACGTTAAGATGTGCTTCAACCTGTCTTCCTAAAGATTGTTACAGTGAAAGAAAAACGGACTACCAACAAACCGTCAGTAATGAAGTTGGAATTGGTGTTCTCGGAAGATTTTTACAACCAAAGAAAAACTCATTTTAGTGTTTACTACATCTAGTGGATGTTTAGAGACTAGATTGATATATATTGAAACTGTATATCTTGAGCTATTTAAAGAATGGAAAGAAGAACATTCTCTAGGGTTTGTGTATTAGAAGACTTCGTTAATGTTTGCATGTATTTGCTATATAGTTGGTTAAATCGGATATGTAAATTTGTTACTTAGCATTAATTCAATTTTTTAGAGATATTCCGATTTTTTCTTTTAGAAGACTTGCATTTTGTATGTAGTTTGTTAACTTAAATATTTTATTGAAATTAACTAAGTGAAATAATAAGTTTGAATGCTATAACAGTTGTTTAACAAAATTAATAACAACTCAACAGATGCGCTAAAACAGGATTTAAAATAAAATGAGGATACTTTAAACATTTAGACTTTGTTTGAGAACATCTATTTGACAGGTCAACAGACGTTATAAAACAGAGTATATACAAGAAAATGAGGATATTTTTCAATACTGTAGGATGGGTCAAAGAGATTCTTATTTTATCTCAACAAAGTCTCAAATTCCAATTTAATGATTATGATTTTGAACATAGCTTATTAATAATATTATTTTATTATTTTGGGTTTCCATTGTCTTTCACTCTATAAATGGCTCCAAAATTAAGTTCCATCTTTATATTTAGTTGAAATGTAACTTATACTTGAAAATAAACTTTACGGATAGATAATTTATTAGAAATTTCCAATAGTCATTTTCCAAGTTTATATCCCTAAAACTATTTTCGTATTCCAACTCTCGATGCTATATGCATAATGATACTACGTTCAAATGCTCTTTCACCATTCTTCTTAGAGATTCTTACACTAAAAGAAAAATGGATTCCCAAGAATCCGTTGGTAATGAAGTTGGAATTGTTGTTTTTTGATGATTCTTACAATCAAAGAAAAATATCAATCCATCATTACTATATGAAGAACATGTTTAGAAACTTTATGGTTTTTGAAGTTGATGATGTTTAGATATGAACTGTTGTCGTCATACTGCTTTTGATTGTGTTTGTGTTTTTGTTCCGATCACAATGGCATAGAAGATCATTGTGTATGGTTTGTTTGTTAGAAGACTTCTTTTAGTTTGCTTGTATTTTGTATGTAGTTTGCTAATTCAGATATTGTAAATGTATTACTTGGCATTAAAGCAGTTTTTTATAGATATTTGAATTTGTTCTTTTGCAAGCATTCCATTTTGTATGTAGTTTGGACGAATATGTAAACAGTAATCATTAACTTAGATGATTATGAAATAGAGCTTAGTAACAACTTTTTAAAGTAATAATTGTTTAAAGCAACATCTGTTTGCAGGAAACTGTTGAACGAATATCTGTTTGAATCAACAACTATTTGTAGTAACAGCTGTTTTACAAAGATCTCACTAACAGAACCTTAACAGATGATTGATGTCACACCCTCAAATTTCCACTTGCGGGGTTTTACCGCGAGTCACATGACACACCAGGATCCAAGTCAACAATCACAATAAACGACAACTATAAGAGTAAGATAACATAAACCAAACCATGCAATTTTTAAAACAACAATCCCAAGTACAGCGGAAGCATTTCAAGTTTACAAAACCAAAGTAAAGATAAAACATATGTTTAAAGTTTCGACACACAAAACATGAACTTAAACGCGAGTGCAACTCCGTGCGCCTATCCACGAGCTGCTACCTTAGCGACCTTAGAAAACATGCTAAAAATGTCAACATAAAATGCTGGTGAGTTCATGGGTTTTATAAAACGTTTCCATAAGTTTGAAGGATCAATCCCGTTACAACTATGTTATGCGAACGTCAGCTAGACGTTAAGTAGGTTACTACTACGATTGGGAAACCATTACTGACACGAATACAAGAATACAAGTATGACTGCCCGAATGAACTATCGTCATCCATGGTACGTAGGTCGAGACAATATGCACCCGTCCGACCTACAGTCGACCCGAGCGGGGCAGGTCACTCCCACTAGATCTATCCACATTTCCCACGTTATGCATCCTTGCATATTCATAGTTTCCCCCGGGACTTAGGATGAGTTGTATAGTAAACATTAGATAACCATAGTATAACATGATCTTTACCAAACTAAGTACGTAGCATGTTTCTCCCCCGAAAGTAAAACTAGTAAAAGTGGGGTAGTGAAACTCACCTTAGGTTGCGTTCTTGAGAACAGTTTAACCGACAATGATATGATAGTCCCTAATACCAACGACTTCGCATAAGATGTATACAAGTATACCGACTAATAACCCGGAGGTTAACTAGCCCCTGAATGTCCATATCATAATCATTGTATGTTTGAAAACACGTTTGAACGTTAACTTGACCACGCAAGACAAGACTCGACATCCCATTGGTGACACAACATCTCCCGTGGTAGTCAAATACAAGTAACTAAGAAATCATGTGTAAATACGCACCTTATACGCATAGCAGTCCATCAAATCTAGCATACAATTCACATACTGCATATGCGGGTCATAACATGTGTTATCAGGTTTCCAGACATGCCACGGTCTTCAATATGTTCATAGGTGTTAAATCATGTTTTGAGGTTCCAAAATACGCTTACAGCAGCAAAACACACGACTAGGTATCAAACAGGCTCTTCTAGCTTTTCTAGTCGCCCCCTGCAGTCCAGACGGCTCTTTTCGCGTGTTAAACCCTCCAAATCATATCCGAAACACGTAAAGCACCCACTATCAATAAGAAATCATCAAGCAACATATCCTAAATGAAAACCTCCAATTTATTATCAATCAAACACTCTAATTGCAAGCATTTTCCCAAAATGGAATAATATCATGCAAACATCACATCATTGCATGAAAACCTTACCCTAAATGGCAAATAATCAGATTTCGTCACATAACCCCATTCCAATCATCATCATACTGTTACTACATCATTCTAGTATAAACCCTAACATCATTCAATCCTCAAATCATCCTATAACATCCTAAATCTACGTAATGCACTCAAACGGGTCAAAGCGCATATTATCATCAAAACACATCAAACAACCTTCCTAATTCAAGGTAATCATCCTAATAACTCATTCATATCAACAAAACATCAAAGACACATTACTTGATAAATAACTCATTCAAACACTATTTTAACTCATATTAACACGTATTCACATATCAGCAGGTTATACAGTGATTATAAACACATATTACTTGATAATTAACACGTTCACATTAGTTCACCAGTTCCCGGGACTCGAGACTCGTGTGTGTGCATTAAATCCGGTGATCCTTCGAATCACCAACCCTTGTATACATGGTTATGGACCGACTCCCGATGATCCTTTGGGTCATCGTAATGACTCCCAATAATTCCCCGAACCATCGTAATGACTCCCGACGACTCCCTGAATCGATATAATGACTCAACGAACCTAGTTAAGTGTAATGTATGCATGATTTGCTAAGGCAGACTTATGCGTTTGACCAAAGTTACTAACCTGAGTTTTCCGGGTGTCACATCATCCCATGTTGAAAGAATTTTCGTCTCGAAAATTTTTCAAAGCCGAAAAGGAAGAGACGAAAAGAAAGAAAAATTTTCTGGTTGTAACATCATCCCCCTGTTGCAAGGAATTTCGCCCCTGAAATTCACTTGGCTTCAAAAGTAACAGGTGCTAGTTTAGGCGTGCACTTAGGAAATAAATGAGGTTACTTAGACTTCATCTGATCCTCCCATTCCCACATGAACTCCAGTCCACGATTTGAATTCCAACGAACTTTTACGATGCAGATTTTACTCCGACGAAGGCTACGAATCTTATAATCCAAGATTTCAACCGGTTCCTCAACGATGCAAACACGATCATCAACCCTGTTCTCTTCTAGAGGAACAATGAGAGATTCGTCAGCCAGACATTTCTTAAGATTCGAGGCATGGAAGACATTATGAACGCTACCGAGTTCAGTTGGTAAGTCAAGCTTATATGCCACCGGTCCAATCCATTCCAGAATTGCGAATGGTCCGACATAACGAGGACTCAGTTTACCATGCTTCCCAAAATGTAACGCCCTTCCATGGAGAGACTTTCAAGAGAACCCTGTCGCCAACTTGGAACTCCAACGGATTGCGGCAACGATCGGCATAGCTGTTTTGACGATCCCGAGCTGCTGCCATACGATCACGAATCTGTACAATCTTCTCAAAAGTTTCGTACACAAGTTGCGAGCCAGTGAGTTGGCTCTCACCCACCTCATCCCAACAATGAGGAGACCGACATTTCCATCCGTAAAGAGACTCGAGCGGAGCTGCCTTGATGCTAGAATGGTAACTAGTTGTTTTAAGACAATTCCACCAACAGTAGATGACTATCCCAACACTTGTCAAAATCGATAACATATGCCCGAAGCATGTCTTCTAGCATTGGATTTTCTGCTCACTTTTACCATTAGTTTGCGGATGATACGCCGTACTCATATTCAACTGAGTACCCAATGCTTTATGAAGAGCCTTCCAGAAATTTGAAGCAAAACGAGATTCACGATAGGAGATGATAGAAACAGGCACCCCGTGCTGAGATACCACTTCCTTAAGATAAATATGAGCTAACTGCTCCAAACCGTCGCATTCCTTAATAGCTAGGAAATGTGCAGATTTTGTCAACCAATCGACAATCACCCAAATGGTATCACAACCACTTGGTGATCTCAGGAGCTTGGTTACAAAATCCATCGTGATCCATTCCCACTTCCATTCAGGAATCTCAGGTTGCTGAAGAAGACCGAACGGCTTCTGATACTCAACCTTGACCTTAGCCCAAGTCAAATACTTGCTCACATGTGAAGCTATATCAGCCTTCATGTTTGGCCACCAATAGAGTATCTTCAAATCCTGATACATCTTATCGGAGCCAGGATGAACAGAATACCAGGATTTGTGAGCTTCATCCAAAACAAGCTCTCGCAAACCCCCAAATAAAGGAACCCAATTTGCTTATCAGCACTATGCATGGTTTCAGCTTTAAGGTTTTCCTCCTTCAAAGCTTCCTACTGCGCAGAACGAATTCGGTCAGGTAAACTAGAATGGATGGTGAGCTGAAGAGCTCAAACACGATGAGGCTTAGCAGATTCCTTCCTTCTCAAGGCGTCTGCCACAACATTCACCTTGCCAGGATGATATTTGATAGCACAATCATAATCATTAAGAAGTTTGACCCAGCGACGCTGTCACATCTTCAACTACTTCTGATCAAAGATATGTTGAAGACTCTTGTGATCGGTATAAATGGTGCACATGGTACCGTACAAGTAATGTCTCCAGATCTTTAGAGGGAAAACAACAGCAGCCAAGTCCAGAACATGGGTGGTATAATTCTTCTCATGAACCTTATGCTGACGAGAAGCATAAGCAATCACCTTCTCGCGTTGCATCAACACACAACCAAGACCCTGAATAGAAGCATCACAATAAACAACGAAATCATCCATGTCCTCAGGCAAGGATAAGATAGGAGCAGAATAGAGCTTATGCTTCAATGTTTGAAACGCTGACTCTTGTGAATCACCCCAGTCAAACTTCTTGTCTTTCTGGGTAAGAAAGGTGAGGGGTTGAGCAATCTTCGAAAATGCCTCAATGAAACGACGATAGTAAACCGCGAGACCTAGGAATTGCCACACCTCAGTTGGCGTCTTCGGTGCTTCACTGTCTTTGATGGCTTCTATCTTAGATGGATCAACATGAATTCCTTTTTATTAACCACATGACCAAGGAATTTAATTTCACGCATCCAAAAATCACACTTCGAGAACTTCGCATAAAGCTGCACTCGTCTCAAGAGTTCCAAGACTAGACGCAAGTATTCCTCGTGGCCCTCCTTGCTCTTGGAATAGATCAGAATATCATCAATAAACACAATAACGAATTTATCAAGATATGGCTTGCAAACACGATTCATTAAATCCATGAACACCGCCGGCGCATTGGTGAGACCAAAAGGCATGACCAAGAACTCAAAATGGCCATAACGAGTTCGAAAAGCAGTCTTCGGGATATCGGCTTCCTGGACTCTCAACTGATGGTACCCCGCACTCAAATCAATCTGCGAATAGAAACTAGGATCCTGAAGCTGGTCAAACAGATCATCGATGCGAGGAAGAGGATAGCAATTCTGGATGGTCAACTTGTTCAGGTCACGATAATCAATACACATGCGAAGACTTCCATCTTTCTTCTTAACAAATAGAATAGAACTCCTCACGGGGATGAACTAGGCCGGATAAAACCCTTCTCTAATAACTCCTGCAACTGGTTAGATAATTCCTGCATCTCGGGAGGTGCAAGATGATATGGAGCTCGAGCGACAGGGGTTGCACCAAGTGCAAGATCAATACCAAACTCCACTTGACGATGAGGGGGAAGACCAGGCAAGTCTTTAGGAATAACATTCGGGAAATCAAGAACAACTAGAATATCTTCAATCCTCTTCTCTTCCTCAGATGACACCGAAACAAGGGCCAGAATGGCCGAATAACCCTTTCGAAGATACCTATGAGCTTTCATACAAGAAATGATACTCAAGGGAACACCGCTTTTCTCAACATGCACTAAAAGAATTTCTCCATCAGGGAGTGGAAGTCGAATGACTTTATGAAAACAAACGATCTCAGCACGATACAAAGATAACCAATCCATGCCCACCACGACATCAAAACTACCCAAAGACAATGGCATAAGATCTATAGGGAAAGAAAGACCCGAGAACTCTAAGCGACACTCCTTAAGAACATGTGTCACCTCGACTTTCTTACCATTAGCCAATTCTATCAAGTACTTAGCCTCTAAAGGTGTAGGTACTAAATCAAGCAACTGGCTAAACTCAACAATTATGAAACTCTTATCGGCACCAGAATCAAATAAAACCGAATCATGGCGATCATTAAGAAGAAACGTATCGGTAACAGTGTCAGGATCCTGTCGGGCCTCACCTGAGCCAATAACGAAGGCGCACGAGCTCCTTCCACCACCCCCGTTGCCCTTACTATTCCCATTCTTCCCAACATCACCTTGCTTCAACTTTGGGCAATCACCCTTAAAATGCCCTGTTTCCCCATAATTATAACAATCCTGCTTTTCCAGATCCCCCTAAGGAGCGGGAGCAGGGACAACAGTCTGAGTCTGGTGCAATTGAAGATTGATCCTACAACCCTTAACATGATGACCCAACTGATGGCACCGATGATAGCGGGAGTTGCCACAATTACCCACATGATGAATTCCACACTGATTACACTTTGGAACTTTCCCAGCATACCCTCCTTGCTTCTGCCCAGACAACGACCCCGATGCTTCAAACTTCCTCACCTACTACTGAGGCTGAACTGGAGCTGAACCCTTTCCCATACCTTCCCACTTTCTCTTTTTGGTCTTACGGGCTTTCACAACAGCACCCCTAGGAGGCAAAAGACCCTCCTAAACCTTCTGTTTGGTTAGCTTATGAGCCAACCTAATGGTACCCTGAAGTTTAACAGAATCATTCGCAGTCACCAACCCGCGAACTTCTAATACTAACTCAGCGAAATAAAACTCAATCCTCTTATACTCCGGCGATGCCAAATCCGAGCACATGAGGCAAATTCATGATGCCTAGAGGTGTACTCATCAATTTCCGATCCCACCATCTGATGGTTCCACAACTCGTGCTCAAATCTCTAAATCTCGTCTCAGTGACAATACTCAGTCTTCATCCCGAATATAAATTCCGCCCACGGCATGGCGTTGGCTTCAACCAACCCAAATGTCTGAATGATAGAATTCCACCAGGTCAATGTGGGACCTTCCAAGTTTCCCAAAGCAAACTTCACATGATTCTCAACAGGACAGTTACACACAGCGAAAGCAGATTAAATCTTCTCCAACCACCTCAGCCGTCCAACTGCTAACCATGAGGAGGTCGTGGTAGAGGATTCTGATTAACAGCATTCCCTGAAACAACAAGCAACACCATTTAACCAAAATGATCACATCACACCAAAAGACATAGATAAGGATAGGAGTAATCAAATTACCGACAAGGCCTTGCTGAGCGGCCTGGAATGCAGCAAGAGCTATATTCATTTGTTGCTGAAGCAGATTGTTCAGCTCATCCTGTGTCATACTGATATTACCACGACCCCTGCTACGACCACCGCCGCCACGACCAACAGTACGACCACCCTGGACTCTAGACTTCTTCTGCCAATTACCAAGAACGAGACATTCAGATTCATTACTAGTACAAAACCACTAGTAATCAAAAAGGGATCAAGAACTAGGTCCAATCATGACCCTTGTTTCAAACACGAAGTCTACCAGGATTTTCATGCATTTCAACTTACGATTTCATGTACACCCGAAATGATAAATTGCTCTACATGGTCCTCTAGGCGTTCTCCTAGGTTGAATCTCAAGTTACCAAATACCCACAGATTAAGTGAATTATCCAACTTATAAGAATTTCCGAGTGAGCAATCACTTAGAGGCGTACTACAACGAATACATGTGCAAGGTAGTGTGTATAGGCAAGTGTGTCCATTGGAGCATAAAAGGGAGATGTCCGAATCCTGGACAGATCTCAAGAATACGCCGAGGCCACCCCAATGTACCACACATAGTGATGATACTGACACCCCGACAAAATTAGTATGTTTCCCACATGATACGACTCATATGTATGCGACCGTCTAGTGTGTGAGAGACTCGGCTATAGACTAGACTCTACATGCAATCCCAGTTCACTATAACCATTGGCTCTGATACCAATCTGTCACACGCTCAAATTTCCACTTGCTGGGTTTTACCGTGAGGCGCGTGACACACCAAGATCCAAGTCAACGGTCACAACAAACAACAACTATATGAGTAAGATAACATAAACCAAACCAAACCATACATTATCACAACAATCCCAAGTACAGCGGAAGCATTTCAAGTTACAAAACCAATGTAAAGATAAAACATATGTTTAAAGTTTCGAAACACAAAACATAAACCGAGACGCGAGTGCGACTTCGTGCGCCTATCCATGAGCTGCTACCTTAGCGACCTGAGAAAGCATAATACAAATGTCAACTTAGAATGCTGGTGAGTTCACAAGTTTTATAAAACGTTTCCATAAGTTTGAAAGATCAATCCCGTTACTAGTATGTCATGCGAACGTTAGCTAGACGTTAAGTAGGTTACTACTACGATTGGAAAACCATTACTGACACGAATACAAGAATACAAGTATGACTGCCCGAATGAAAAACCATCATCCACAGTACGTAGGTCGAGACAATATGCACCCGTCCGACCTCCGGTCGACCTTAGTGGGGCAGGTCACGCCTAATAGATCTATCCACCTTTCCCCCGTTATGCATCCCCACATATTCATGGTTTCCCCCGGGACTTAGGATGAGTCGTATAGTAAACAATAGATAACCATAGTATAACATGATCTTTACGAATCCATGTACGTAGCATGTTTCTCCCCTGAAAGAAAAACCAGTAAAAGTGGGGCCGTGAAAACAATTTAACTGACAATGCTATGATAGTCCCTAATACCAGCGACCTGTCATAAGATGTAAATATGTATCCGGACTAATAACCCGGAGGTTAACTTGGGGATGAGCATTTTTCCTAAGTACGTATACCTGTACCCATATCGTACCTATACCTGTACCCGTACCGTTTTGGAGTACTCGGTATAGGTATCGGTACCCACTTTTATTGATTTCGGTATTCGGTACTTTTGGTATCGGTACGGGTACGGGTAAAAAGGGAACGAGTAGCAAATTCTATATACTAATGATTTGATAATATGTTTTACTTCGTATTATGGTATTTGTGGTATTCATATCAATTTTACTTATTTTGTTCCTCTACCGTATTGGTACTCGTACCAATTTTATAAATTTGGTACTCGTATAGTATTAATACACATAATGGTTTACCTACTTGGTACCCGTACGAGTGCTCAAAAAAGAAGAATAACAAAGTGGTATCAAAAAAGAAGAATAACAAAGTGGTAACAAACGGGTACTATACCGATACCCATACTCGTGCCCGTACCGTACCTATATATTCGGTACGGTACTCGGTACCCACTTTTTTCAAATTTGGTACCGGTATTTTCGGTATGGGTATAAGTACGGGTACGGTACCGATCTTATCCCCAGGCTAAATGGCCCCTGAATGTCCCGACCATAACCATTGTATGTTTGAAAACAAGTTTGAATGTTAACTTGACCACACAAGACAAGTCTCGACATCGCATTGGTGACCCAACATCTCCCGTGATAGTCAAATACAAGAAACCAAGCAATCATGTGTAAATACGCACCTTATACGCATAATAGTCCATCAAGTCTAGCATACAGTTCACATACTGCATATGCGGGTCGTAACACAATTTATCAGGTTTCCAGACATGCCACGGGCTTACCACTTGTTCCTAGGTGCTAAATCATGTTTCGGGGTTCCAAAATACACTTACAGCAGCAAAACACATGACTAGGCATCAAAACACACGACTAGGTAACAAACAGGAAACTAGCAAAGCTAGTTGCCCCTGGAGAGGCGAATGACATTCTACCAGGTGACTAGCTAAGCTAGTCGCCCCCTGCAGTCCAGGCGGCTCTTTTCGCGTGTTAAACCCTCCAAATTAAATCTGAAACATGTAAAAACACCCAATATCAATACGAAATCATCAAGCAACTTATCCTAAATGAAAACCCCCAATTTATCATCAATAAAAGACCCTAATTGCAAGCATTTTTCAAAAATAGAATAATATCATGGAAACATTACATCATTGCATGAAAACCGGCAAATAATCATATTTCGTCACATAATCATGTTTCAGTCATTATCATACTGTTACTATATCATTCTAGCATAAACCTTAACATCATTCAATCCTCAAATCATCCTATAACAACCTAAATCCACCTAATGCACTCAAACGGGTCAAAACGCTTATTAGCATCAAAACACATAAAATAACCTTCCTAATCCTAGGTACTCATGATGTGACGCCGAAAGGATCACATTTGTCTAGTTTAATTTTTTATTTTTTTGTTTATTTGTGTGTAGTTTCACCCGGAATTAGGTACTTATCCAAGAATGATGAATGATAAGTCATAAGTGCTAAATTGGTGAAGAAACGAGCAATCGGGTGCAAAGAACGAAGATTGGATGTGTCTTAGGAAACATACATGAATTGGAAATGAAGATATTTTTGTATGATGTATAAGAGGGTTTAAATACGAAGACGTGGCCGCAAAAATGGAGGAAAACGGAGTTATAACGAAAAAGTTATAAAGAAAACAAGTTGGCCGAAACCAGTCAGCGTCTGGGACGCCCAGACATGCGTCTTGGACACCCAGCTAATGTGCCCAGGACGCCCAAGGTCTTCTGAAGACGCTCAGCTAGACGCTGACCAGCGTCCGACCAGTGTCCAGGACGCCCAGATCTGACGGGAAACTCCTTAAAACAACCAAAAACTTATCTTTGCAACCCTAACTTCTTCTCCAGCCGCCTTAGGGCGATTTGGGAGATCAAAGGGGCGATTTTTGGGGGTTTTTCATCACTTCAATCCATTCCATATCATTATTATCATCCAAGATCTTCAATGGCCATTCATCCAATCTTCTCCATCATCATTCAAGCTCCCAAAACCATGTTTGGTTAAGTTCCCCTTCACTTCCGGGTGAAGGATTGTAAGTTTTTGGATTCGTTATGTTGTTATTATGATTGTATTTTGCAAGAAACAAGTGTTGTTCTTAATGAATCATTGATATTGGGTTGAACTTTGTGTATGCTTATGTTGTGCTTGAGCCATGGGGATGAATTCCATCAATTAGCTTTTGATGTTGGGTTGAACCTTGTGTATGTTCTTGTATGCTTAAACCATAGAGATGAATCTTGTCAATTAAGTTTTGCTTCAACATTATCTTTAGACTTGTGAGATAAATCCTATCACTTAAGCTGGGTTATTGGATGAGACTCATTATATGACTAATGGTTTTTGTATCTTGCAAATCTATTTGTGATCGTGACATCATTTGTATAAATTAATTGTTGTGCTTAATTGTCTTGGTATTGAGTTGGACTTATTGCATGTTTAGAGACCATTGTGTTTTTAAGTTCATAAGATAAATTCTATCAATTATGCCTTAACTCAACATATAGGATTTGGTGAACTAGATAATGAAGCATACTTAGAGCCTAGTAGCTATTTGTTGATGCCTAAGTCTTCATTCTCTGTCCTAGCGATTCTTACAAGTGAAATTGCAAATCTATCATAATAACTCTTGAAGCCTAGTTTCTTGCATATCCGAACCCGGGAGTGATTGGTAGCTAGATTTTATTGTTGCTTTCATTACTTGAAAATTCCAACATCCCTCCAAAACCAACAAAAAGAGAAAACTAGAAAGAACTTCATAATACAATGCTACATCTTCATAAATAACTAAAAAAACAGGTAGTGTGACGCTAACCACATGCTCCTTGGATTCGATACCCTACTTACCCTAGCTTCCTAGGTTATTTAGGTTTTGTATGAACCGTGACGACCGGTTCATCAAATGTTGTTCTTAATGAATCATTGATATTGGGTTGAACTTTGTGTATGCTTATGATGTGCTTGAGCAATGGGGATGAATTCCATCAATTAGCTTTTGATGTTGGGTTGAACCTTGTGTATGTTCTTGTATGCTTAAACCATAGAGATGAATCTTGTCAATTAAGTTTTGCTTCAACGTTATCTTTAGACTTATGAGATAAATCCTATCACTTAAGCTGGGTTATTGGATTAGACTCATTATATGACTAAAGGTTTTTGTATCTTGCAAATCTATTTGTGATCGTGACATCATTTGTATGAATTAATTGTTGTGCTTAATTGTCTTGGTATTGGGTTGGACTTATTGCATGTTTAGAGACCATTGTGTTTTTTAGTTCATAAGATGAATTCTATCAATTATGCCTTAACTCAACATATAGGATTTGGTGAACTAGATAATGAAGCATACTTAGGCCCTAGTAGCTATTTGTTGATGCCTAAGTCTTCATTCTCTGTCCTAGCGATTCTTACAAGTGAAATTGCAAATCTATCATAATAACTCTTGAATCCTAGTTACTTGCATATCCGAACCCGGGAGTGATTGTTAGCTAGATTTTATTGCTGCTTTCATTACTTGAAAATTCCAACATCCCTCCAAAACCAACAAAAAGAGAAAACTAGAAAGAACTTCATAATACAATGCTACATCTTCATAAATAACTAAAAAAAACAGCTAGTGTGACGCTAACCACATGCTCCTTGGATTCGATACCCTACTTACCCTAGCTACCTAGGTTATTTAGGTTTTGTATGAACCGTGACGACCGGTTCATCAAATGTTGTTCTTAATGAATCATTGATATTGGGTTGAACTTTGTGTATGCTTATGTTGTGCTTGAGCCATGGGGATGAATTCCATCAATTAGCTTTTGATGTTGGGTTGAACCTTGTGTATGTTCTTGTATGCTTAAACCATAGAGATGAATCTTGTCAATTAAGTTTTGCTTCAACGTTATCTTTAGACTTGTGAGATAAATCCTATCACTTAAGCTGGGTTATTGGATTAGACTCATTATATGACTAAAGGTTTTTGTATCTTGCAAATCTATTTGTGATCGTGACATCATTTGTATGAATTAATTGTTGTGCTTAATTGTCTTGGTATTGGGTTGGACTTATTGCATGTTTAGAGACCATTGTGTTTTTAAGCTTATAAGATGAATTCTATCAATTATGCCTTAACACAACATATAGGATTTAGTGAACTAGATAATGAAGCATACTTAGGGCCTAGTAGCTATTTGTTGATGCCTAAGTGTTGATTCTCTGTCCTAGCGATTCTTACAAGTGAAATTGCAAATCTATCATAATAACTCTTGAATCCTAGTTACTTGCATATCCGAACCCGGGAGTGATTGTTAGCTAGATTTTATTGTTGATTTCATTACTTGAAAATTCCAACATCCCTCCAAAACCAACAAAAAGAGAAAACTAGAAAGTACTTCATAATGCAATGCTCCATCTTCATAAATAACTAAACAAACAGCTAGTGTGACGCTAACCACATGCTCCTTGGATTCGATACCCTACTTACCCTAGCTACCTAGGTTATTTAGGTTTTGTATGAACCGTGATGACCGGTTCATCAAATGTTGTTCTTAATGAATCATTGATATTGGGTTGAACTTTGTGTATGCTTATGTTATGCTTGAGCCATGGGGATAAATTCCATCAATTAGCTTTTGATGTTGGGTTGAACCTTGTGTATGTTCTTGTATGCTTAAACCATAGAGATGAATCTTGTCAATAAAGTTTTGCTTCATCATTATCTTTAGACTTGTGAGATAAATCCTATCACTTAAGCTGGGTTATTGGATTAGACTCATTATATGACTAAAGGTTTTTGTATCTTGCAAATCTATTTGTAATCGTGACATCATTTGTATGAATTAAGTGTTGTGCTTAATTGTCTTGGTATTGGGTTGGACTTATTGCATGTTTAGAGACCATTGTGTTTTTAGGCTCATAAGATGAATTCTATCAATTATGCCTTAAATCAACATATAGGATTTGGTGAACTAGATAATGAAGCATACTTAGGGCCTAGTAGCTATTTGTTCATGCCTAAGTCTTGATTCTCTGTCCTAGCGATTCTTACAAGTGAAATTGCAAATCTATCATAATAACTCTTGAATGCTAGTTACTTGCATATCCGAACCCGGGAGTGATTGTTAGCTAGATTTTATTGTTGCTTTCATTACTTGAAAATTCCAACATCCCTCCAAAACCAACAAAAAGAGAAAACTAGAAAGAACTTCATAATACAATGCTACATCTTCATAAATAACTAAACAAACAGCTAGTGTGACGCTAACCACATGCTCCTTGGATTCGATACCCTACTTACCCTAGCTACCTAGGTTATTTAGGTTTTGTATGAACCGTGACGACGGGTTCATCAAATGGCGCCGTTGCCGGGGAGCTAGTGCGCTTAGTATTGCATTGCTTGTTTGTGTGTATATTTAGTTGTTTTAAAATTAAAAAAAAATAGAATTATGTTTTTATTTTTAGTTATTCAATTTTATTAGATTTCATTTTGGGTTTTCTAGTTGTCTGTGCAGGATTTTTCTTTTGCAGGTAAAAGAAGCTCAAGTTTTGACCATGTATGCATATCGCGATACATGGGCGGTTTGTGGGGATCCGCGCCACACTTTGGAATATTGTCCAAAGCTTGCAAGGAAAAAGGAGGCAGCAAGAAGGTATTTAATTGCTTATGCAAGATGGGAGAACACTCCGGTCTTGTACTATGAAGAACTTGCCCCTCCTCCAACCCTTCAACATTACCAAACACTAGTAAACGCCGAACATAAGCAGCGACTTGAGGCAGATCAAAGAAGTCTTGACAAGATTATGAGTAAAGTGCAACTTTCTAAAGTCGAACAAGAATTAGCAAAACCTCATCAATCACGAGAATGTCGGCTAAAATGGTTGAGTTATAAGTACGACATTCTAAGCGATGAACGAAAAAAAATAAGGCTTATCTCGCCTTATCAACTAATGAAAAATGTCAAGCAAAACAGGAGTGGATATTGTCACAATTTGAGGAGGATGTTGTGGAGATGAATACCACACCGATCCCTCAAGTGGTTGAAGATGTAGAAATTGAATCCACCATGGCTGAAGAAGAGGTTCCAAGTCTTCCTACACAAGAAAATGTTTGTTTAAATCTTGATGAAGACACGGTCCCTCAAGAAGAACTAGTGATCTTGGTACCTAAGGTTAGGAAGGTTGGCTTGCATGACTTTGGGCAAGTTATTTTGAAGCGGATCCACAATCGCTACATGCCGATGCTAATCAAGCATCTCTGGAGGAGGCATGTAAACTACCGAGCATTCCTTGGGAACTCGGTAGGTAAATGTGCATTGAGACCACCTTGAAAGCTACACGAGGTAAGGTCCGGCTGAAGACCCTTAAATTAACGCTTTTGGGAGGCACCCCAAGTTTAAATTTTAATTTTTGTATGTTTGTGCAATTTTGGCGTATTTGTGTGTTTTTGTGTTTTATAGGTTCACGGACATGCAAAGTGGACGCAAGATAGATACCGAGGTAAGTGGTAGGTATTTGTACTTGATTTGGATGTTTTCGGACAAGTTTGGAGCGATTTTTGGTCGAAACTGGGCTGCAAAACAGCTTCTGGCCAAAGCTGTTAAGTTTCTGTTAAAAACGGTTCGCCGCGGGTCGCGGGGAGGATGTCTACTTACTCCGTGTACCGCGGTCGAACCAAGCCCTAATTCGACCAAACTGGTCGGCGGTCCGCGGGGACATTCGTTTACTCCCCCGCGACCCGCGGCCTTAATTAAAAAACACTTTTTAATCAGAAAATTTCCAGATTTATATTCTTTATATATATCTATTAAAAAAAATTTTTTACCATAATAACCAAACTTGTCTTTCCATTTAATTTAATCACCTCCCATTTTATCGCCAATCTGCAATTTTCATGACATTGCACTTTTGCTCGTACTCAATCTCCATTCGGGCAAAACACGGATTGGAAATTGTAGATTGGAATGTTTAACATTTGTGCATCTTGTTTTAGTGTTTATTTTGTTTGCTCGTGTAACTTAACCATTTTGGATTGCGAATGAAATGCTATACAACCAAAGTGAAGATTTGAACATTGCGACTTCGGGACATCATCATATGAAAGGGGAGTCATTCTTGTCCTTATGTTTGTTTTTGTGTGTTTTATTCCCATTTCTACATTGAGGACAATGTAACGTTTAAAGTGTGGGGGTAGAGAAATTTTGGTGTGTTTCAAAATTTATAGAAATAGTCCTTGAAAAATTCCTGACACAAAAGGCAAACATTTAAAATTTTGTCACGATCAATTTTAGGTTGTTTTTACTATTAGATTCTTAATCATGGTTTAATTTGTGATAGGTAATATGAATCGTTTTCAATAAGTATTTTTAAGGAAAATATTAGAATTACATGATTAAGTTTAGCAAGCTAGTGAAAACAATTATATGCACATATCGTTAACCTTATTTCCACTTTTGGTGAGATTTTGAGCCTACTTACATTTGAGCACATACATGTATATATTTCAATTGTTGAGTGTAGGCCACTGTTGCTTTGTTATAAAACTTGTGTGATTTGATACAGGCTATGTGAATATGCACTAAATGTTAAAGGCAATTTAGGATACCCTTTTCTTTTACACCAATTTATGTGCTATACCATGTTTACCCAAAATATAACCATTAGTCACCAACTTTGAGCCTAAACCTTTCGTTTGTCAAAACCATATATTTTAACCAACCATCCAACAACTTTACCAAACTCTTATGAGATCCAAGGTGAATGTTTGTATTATATTTTTTATTTATTACTTCATGAAAAGAAAAAAAAATAGAAAAGAATGAAAGAAAAGAAAAGAAAAGAGAAAAATATATATATGAAAAAAATATATATTTATGTAGATGTTTCATGTTATAGGTCGAGTTGTTCGACATGTTAGTAGTTGTTTCAAATAAAGGATCAAAAGCGAGTTCGGATTCACCACATCTTTTATTTTAAACATTTTTACCCACATCTTCCTACCTTTACCCAAAGCCCAAAATCCATAAGTCCTTTGCATATATGTGTGTTTTTACTAAGTTTGATTGTCATACAAGTTTATATTAACAAGTTTCAGTTTTGGTCTTTGAGTGAATAATACTAGCACATCTTTTGCTAGTCCATAAATTATACCGAGAGGAGTAATGATTGCGAGGGGTGTGATGCATATAAATGAGTTCAAGAGAATGTTAAACTTAATCTATCTTAATTAATTCTATTTTTTGAAAATCTATATATTGAGCTTGTTGAATTAACACATCTAATTCTTGTCACAAATGAGGTATGATTTTGGACCTTAAGCGAGAACCCTAGAATCGCCCCTATGATCGCCCAAATCGCCCTAAGGCGGCTGGAGAAGAAGTTAGGGTTGCAAAGATAAGTTTTTGGGTGTTTTAAGGAGTTTCCCGTCAGATCTGGGCGTCCTGGACGCTGGTCAGCGTCTAGCTGAGCGTCTTCAGAAGACCTTGGGCGTCCAGGGCGCATCAGCTGGGCGTCCAAGACGCATGTCTGGGCGTCCCAGACGCTGACTGGTTTCGGCTAACTTGTTTTCTTTATAACTTTTTCGTTATAACTCCGTTTTCCTCCATTTTCGTGGCCACGTCTTCGTATTTAAACCCTCTTACACATCATACAAAAATATCTTCATTTCCAATTCATGTATGTTTCCTAAGACACATCCAATCTTCGTTCTTTGCACCCGATTGCTCGTTTCTTCACCAATTTAGCACTTATGACTTATCATTCATCATTCTTGGATAAGTACCTAATTCCGGGTGAAACTACACAAAAAAACAAAAAAAAAACAAAATTAAACTAGACAAATGTGATCCTTTCGGCATCACATCAACTCATCCTGATAACTCATTCATATCAACAAAACATCAAACACATAAGAATCCCGATGTTTTAATCATCAAAAACCGTTTTATGCATGAATCCTCCATATAGAACCGATTTAAATGATTAGACTTGTTTTAAAACTGTTTTTCAAAGGTTTTTAAAGACACAAACTTTATAAAACCAGGTCTGAATCTTTAGGGATCAAAATAACAACATGACAAAAGCTTAGGATGAATAAAACACATTAGATTTGCTTAGAAATGATATTTTAGGCTTGAAAATGGTAGATTTAGGGCAAAAACGTGTTCCACAGGTTAACGATAGTGAGAGAGAGGTTTGGGCGAGTTAGGGTTTCACAAATGATGTTTTACAAGTCAAGTATGGTATTTATAGCTGTTGCTAGTCGTTTCAAACATAGCAGGTGATTAGGCTGCTACAGGTATCAACTAGCCTAGCTAGTCGCCCCCTGCGGCAAAATCTGATTTTTGGCGTGTTAAACACTATTTTAACACATATTAACACGTATTCAGATATCGACTAGTTATACAATGATTATAAACACATATTACTTGATAATTAAACACGTTCACATTCGTTCACCAATTCCTGGGACTCGAGACTCGGGTGTGTGCATTAAATCCGGTGATCCTCTGAATCACCAACCATTGTATACATGGTTATGGACCGACTCCAGATGGTCCTTAGGATCATCGTAATGACTCCCGATGATTCCTCGAACCATCGTAACAACTCTTGAGGAATCCCTGAATCATCGTAATGACTCAACTAACCAAGTTAAGTGTAATGTATGCATGATTTGCTAAGGTAGACTTATGCGTTTGACCAAAGTTATTAACTTGAGTTTGCCGGGTGTCACAATTGACTTCTTAATTTGGTTTTTAGTAAACAGACCATAGAAGTTGGTTTGTTTATGTTTTTTTTATATTTTGGGAAGTATAATTATCTTTAAAAAACATACTCTTCCCGTGTTTTCACACGGGATTTCACCTCCTTATAATAATTGAAGCACATGGCATTCAAAGAGGGCATCCTCCAACTTGAATGTGCCATGTGGCATACCATGTGGCATTAATTGATTTTAGGAAAAAAAATTAAAAAATGTTATTGAATTTTTCTCTCATGTTTCCTCCCATAACTTTTAAACATTAATATCTTTTACATACGAGATTTTTTAAATAAAAATTACACCGAATTAACGAGCGTTTTATTATCTTTCCAACGAGTACTATAGTTCTATATAAAAACAGAGAAAAAAACGACTATTTTTTATGGGGTTTTGTTTATAAAGGAAAAATACCCAAAGTGTTCAGGTAATTCATTAATCATGTATAGGCAAGTCACTAATTATGTTCAAATCGGTAAATATGAATTTTATTTTCAACATGTGTTAGCAATGGAGTTGTACATTATTTTAGGTTAGGTATTAATATTAGAGTTATACATTGTTTAAGGTTAGACATTAATATTGGAGATACATTGTTAATTGTTTTAGGTTACGTGCTACCCAAAGCTTTCCTACATGTAACTATAAAACACATCATTCTATTTCATATGTAAAATTGATATATCATATTAGATATCTCAACCCCGAGATGTTCCCAGGGTATAATCTAGTATATTACACTATAATAATAGACATCCGGATTTGAACAGTATATTTAATTTTTCTCAGATTTTTGTATATGATGTGAGGTGAGTATGATGAGAGTGGAATGGCTTGAACAGGTGTTGATTGTGTGAATGGGGTGTTAGGTGGTGTGGTGTGAATATTTTCATCTTGCACAACAAAGGTTGATTTCCTTTTTCTGCTGTACAAGATTTTAGGTGAAGGTGAAGATGTAGTAGTGGTTGGGTTAACCTCTGTTGGTCCTTTTGTAGAACCAGCAGTTGTTTGGGTTTTTGGTTGTGTTGTGGTAGGTTTGGTTGTTGATTGTGTAGTGGTTAGTTTGGTTGTTGGTTTGGTAGTTGATTGTGTAGTGATTGGTTTGGCAGGAACAGATGTTTTGGTGGTAGTGGTTGTGGTATCAGTGGTTTTGGTAGCAGTGGTTTTGGTGGCAGTGGTTGTGGTAACAGTGGTTTTGGTAGCAGTGGTTTTGGTGGCAGTGGTTGTGGTAACAGGGGTTTCAGCATCAGTGGTTTCAGAAGATAGTTTGGATGGTGGTTTCCTTGTATGTTTTGCTGAGATTTTCTTTCTTTTTGAGGAACTCACATCTTCTACTTCTTGCTGTTGTTCCTTCTTTAGCTGAATTAACCTCTCTGCCTTAACTTCCAGAGTGTCAGCCCTTTTAAGCTTGTCTTCAGCAGCCTTATCAGCCTTTTCATTGGCAGAGGTATCAACTTCCTTTGTTTTGCTGGTTTTGGCTGGTTCAGTAGCAGCAGAGGTTTGAGCACTTGGTTGTTGTTGTTTTTGTGGTGCTGATTTTGTAGACTATGGTTTGTCAGCAGTTGGTTTACCCTTTTGAGAGGGTGGAGCACCAAATGCATTCAGTTTTGGCAACCTATCTCTGCCGCTCTCCCCCTTTTTGGCATCATCAGCTGTGAATTCATCATCATCTTCATCTCTGTGGATTGTGGTAGGGGCAAAGCCAGTAGTCTTCAGCAAGTGTTCTTTGATCACCTTGATATCAGCCTTGGTATCATTAAACCTGGCATCCACCATATTTCTGATCAAGGTCATGTAAGTCTCTTGTGTCTGATCTGCTAGTTTTCTATGAGCTATGATGATGGGGGAAACAGATTTCCATAGCTCACTAGCAATATCAGCAGTGGATGGTTGGCTCTTGGTAAAGTTTGCCAAAGTTTCCAATATTGACTTGACATCAGTTTTGATGTCAACAACAGAGGTTTCAATGGTTTGAACTCTATCCTTCAATTCTTGGAGTTTTAATCCATCACCTAAGTTAATAGGATCATCTGAATTCCCACCAGTGGTAGTTTTACCTGGTTCAGTCCTAGGAGGTGAGTCCATGGAATGGGAACCAGATGCCCCTTGGTCTTGGTTCTGGGGACTTCCAACTGATTTTGGGGACACAATTGTGGCCTCATCAGTTGTTGCCTTCAAGGAAGTCTTAGCTATGTAACCACTGTCCTGTTGTGAGACAATGGTCTCTACATCAGTAGTGGCTGCTTCACTTGAAAACTCACCAAGAGTTACATTTAACTCTGGGAGTGTAACCTCCTCTTCTGTTTGTGGGTTGACAGATTGATTTATCTCAAGCCCAGTCACTTGTGGAGGTATACTCTCTGTGACAGGTGAAGGAGAGGAACTCGGATTGTCCTGAGTTTTATCAATTGCCTCAAACAGAGGTTGCATTGTTTGTGGGACATGTGGTGGTGAAGTTGGAGGAGTAAGAAGAGAGTTAGCCCTGGGAGATGGACTTGTAAACATATGATCAAGTGACTCATATGCTTCAGTATGTGGTTCCCTTTGGCTTACAACAAGATCCTTTTGTGAGGATTCTTGAGGAGTTTTTTTGGGTTGAGATATTTCCAACTGTTGTGAGGATGTAACAACAGTGGTTTCAGGTTGCTTTGGTGATGCAACAGGGTTAGCTTCTGGTATCTCATCTTCCAGAAGTCCCTTTTTGGGTGTGGAGGTGGTTTTTGAAGATGGACGTTTTCTTTTGGTGGCTGGTGTGGGTTTCACAGCACTGGATGAAGTGCCATGATCACCAGGAGCAGTGGGCTCAACAACAGAGGTTTGAACAACAGTTGTTGTCTTTGACCTCTTTGTTTGTGTTTTTGAAACTTTGGACACTTTTGACAGTTTTTCTTGGGTTGAAGAACCCAGCATTCTTGTGAAAGTTTCATCAGTTAAACTTTTCATTTTAAAAGACTCACCTTTTTGAAAATCATTTTCTGGTAAAACCTTTTGAAGGATTACACTTAAAATTCTTGGGTAGAGTAGAAAAGCATTGTTTGAGCCAGATTTATGGCTTTCACATTAGAAACTAAGTCCAAAAACAATCCCTGGGAAAGATTGAAGTCAGAGTCTGAAAACATAGCATACCCCAAGTATTGAATCCTTAATGGGATTTCATTGAAGGATGTGGTCTTAGCCGAGGCATAGAGAAGGAGAGTATGGAAGAAAAATTTCATGATTGGAGGAAAAAACTTTTTAAATAATGTTGATCCAGTCATCTGAGCGTCATACCCTCTTTCCTGAAACTCTGTGTGAAGCTCTGTTTTAGGAAAAGTTTCCTTACCTAACAAGTCGTTGAGGGAGAAGGTTGTGGATATGAGTTCAGGTGTAATGGCGATGCTAGTGGCTCCAATTTTGGAAATAATGGATGTAGGCTTTTTGTCTTGAAACAAGACTTCAGCGTTAGCCCAAAATTCTTGGAGGGTTTTGAGATGGATGGGAGCATCAGCAGTTAGGATGTTTTTGTATTTTGAGTTAGTAATGATGTCAATGGTGGAATGGAATGGCACGTTATCTTCTGTTTTAACCAGATATGGTAGGAAATTGTGGGTGGCTTTTGTTTGAAGATCCATTATAATGGATTTCGAGTGTGAAAATGACTGAAATTTGATTTGGGGTTTGAGGAAGACGAAGGCGGTTTTAGTATTTTGAATACAATGAGACAGTAAAACTGCTGTTGGGGGAAGAACAGGGTTTTATAGCCTCTGGTGAAACCGCTTATGTGGCAAAACTCTGCTTTTGAGAGCAGACGTGGCAAACATCTGATGGTTTAAACATCTGGTGGCATACAGCTGTTTTGATAAAAGTCTGTTGCCAACCTCTGTTGTTTAACCAAAAGACTGATGGAGTAACAGTTGTTTTATCTGATCAGATGTTTGAAACAGATTTTTCAACCAACAGTGGATTGAATGAAACAGTGGTTGTTTTATCTGAACAGTGGTTTAAAACAGATTTTTCAACCAAAAGAGCTATTTTTAAGGAAGATTTGATTTTCTGAAAACATTTTAATGTTTTTATTGAAAACATTTTTGTTGTTTTAATCCATGTTTAACATTCCAATTCAAGAGATCAGATTTGTGAAGGTAGATGTGTCTAAAGCTTTTATCAACACATCTGCCAACTGATCCTCTGTTGGAACATGGTGCAGAGTAATCAAACCTTTTTCATAGCTATCTCTGACAAAATGATGTCTGATGTCTATGTGTTTTGTGGTTGAATGAGAGACTGGATTCTTGATGATATTTTCAGCAGCTTGACTATCCAATATGAGTGGAGTCCTTAGTGCAGTTATCCCAAAATCCAGCAGTTGATTTTGAAGCCACATGAGTTGGGCTGTACAGCTTGCAGCAGCAATGTATTCAGCCTCAGCTGTTGATGTTGAAACAGCTGCTTGCTTTTTGCTTTGCCAGGAGACTAAGGCATTCCCTAGAAACTGGCACCCTCCAGATGTGGACTTCCTTGTGGTGTAGCAGCCAGCAAAATCACTGTCTGAATAACCTGAAAGCTCAATGTTTCCATTAGCAGGATACCAGATACCAAGTGTGGGAGCACCTTTTAGGTATCTGAATATCCTTTTCACAGCAATAAGGTTTGACTTTCTAGGTGAAGCCTGGGATCTTGCACAAACACAGGTTGCAAACATAATGTCTGGCCTGGATGCTGTTAAGTACAATAAAGACCCAATCATGCATCTGTAGTGTGTTTGATCAACCAGTTCATTTTTGTCATCATCAGTGAGTGGCTTGACTGTGCTCATGGGTGTACTACATGGCTTACAATCATTCATCTCAAATTTTGTTAACAGGTTTTTCACATATTTATTTTGATGAATGAATGTGCCATTTTGCAGCTGCTTCACTTGGAGACCAAGGAAGCACTGAAGTTCACCCATAACACTCATTTCAAACTCTGCTGTCATGAGTTCCCTAAACTCCTCACACATTTTTTTACATGTGGATCCAAAAATGATATCATCCACATATATTTGAACAATCATTAAATCTTTCCCTTTCCATTTTAAAAATAAGGTTTTATCAATTTTACCTCTTGTGAAAACAATGGATAAGAGAAAGGTGGAGAGAGTTTCATACCAGGCTCTTGGTGCTTGTTTCAGTCCATACAATGCTTTATTTAGCTTGTAGACATACTCAGGATGGAATGTATCTTCAAAACCAGGTGGTTGACATACATAGACCTCCTCCTGAATTTTGCCATATAGGAAGGCACATTTGATGTCCATCTGATACACCTTGATGTTGTGGTTGACAGCAAAGGCTAGGAACAGTCTGATAGCTTCTAACCTTGCTACAGGGGCAAAGGTTTCATCATAGTCTATTCCTTCTTCTTGTCTGAAGCCTTGAACCACTAGCCTGGCCTTATTCTTGACAACTATACCCCTTTCATAAGTTTTGTTTTTGAAGACCCACTTTGTGCCAATTGGACAAACATCCTTAGGCAGTGGTACAAGTTCCCATACTTGTTGTCTTTTGAACTGAAAGAGCTCTTCTTGCATGGCTTCCACCCAACTGTTGTCTTTCAGTGCCTCTTGGTACTTGACTGGTTGTGTAAGGGAAAGAAAACCTGCAAAAAGACAGATATTTGAGGATTGGCTCCTTGTGAGCACACCTTCTCTGATGTTGCCAATGATTTGGTCTGGTGGATGAGCTCTTAGGTAGATTAGATCTCCCTGATATGGTATGATGGCATTTTGAGGTGAAGGACAAAGGTTTGGTGACTCTGTTGACATAACATCTGTTTGCACTTTTGTAGTGTCAACAGATGTTTGAAATGGTGGTGGAGGAATGGGTCCAAGTGGTGTAAAATTGGACTGACTTTTGTCAACAGATGTTTGACTGTTGCCAACAGATGATTGACTTTTGTCAGCTGATGATTGAGCAGTGGATAAAATGGGTGAATCAGTGGTTTGGGGATAGGACTGGCCAATAGTGGCTGACTCAGCTATGACAGAGTTTTGACAGTTGTTTTGAACTACTACTTCCTCTTATACAGGATAGACTTTATAGTGATATGGAATCACAACATCCATTCTGTAGTCTTGTTGTGGAGATTGTGGAATACCTGCACTGTTAGTTTTGACAGTAATATCTTCAAATTTGAATTTATCCAAATCAAATAACTCAGCAGGGTTTGCTGGGATTTTTAAAGATGAAAGTTCATTGAACTTCACATTCAGAGTTTCTTCTATTGTCTTAGTCCTTGTGTTAAACACTTTATAGGCCTTGGCAGTAGAAGAATACCCCAGAAAATATCCACAATCTACTTTGGCTGCAAATTTTGAAATAGAATCTTTAAGATTTAAAATGAAACATGGGCAGCCAAAGACTTTGAAAAATGAGATCAGTGGTTTGATTTTGAACAAAATTTCATAAGCAGTCTTTTGATGTCTTAGGTTGATTAAAACTCTGTTTTGAACATAACAAGCAGTGTTTACAGCTTCTGCCCAGAAGGACAGTGGCAAACCAGAATCTGCTAGTATTGTTCTTGCAGCCTCAATGAGAGTTCTGTTCTTTCTCTCAACCACCCCATTTTGCTATGGTGTTCTTGGGATACTGTACTGCCTTACAATCCCTTTTGACACACAGAAATCATCCAACTCCTTATTTTTAAACTCTGTTCCATTGTCACTTCTAAAGACTTTTACTGGCAAGTCATATTGTTTTTCAACTTTGGTGACAAAGTCCTTCAAAATACCTGCAGTCTCATCCTTAGAATGTAAAAAGTAAATCCATGTAAACCTAGAAAAATCATCAACTATGACAAGACAAAATCTCTTTCTTCTTAGACTCATGATTTTAACTGGGCCAAACAAGTCCATGTGTAACAATTGTAAACACTGACTAGTTTTGGACTCATCAATTGATTTGTAAGAGCTTTTATGTTGTTTTCCTTATAAGCAGGAAACACAATGCTCATCACATTTGAATTCTTTTGATGGCAAACCTCTGACAAGGTTTTGTTTGGAGAGAGAGAGAGAGTTGATAGTTTGAAGGTTGGTGTGACCAAGTCTCCTATGCCACAATTCTGTCTCTTTGGTAGAGACAGCAGAGAACAGACAGACATTTGCCATAGGGTTATCCTTCAACATATCAACTACATACACATTGCCACTTCTATGAGCAACAAGTTGTGCTTTACTCTCAGCAATGATGGTGTTAATCTTTTCAACCGCTTCTGGGCCAATAATCCTACATGTTTTCTTAGTGAAGAATGACCCATATCCTTTGTCACTCATTTGTGATACACTAAGCAGATTAAATTTTAGATTGTCTATCAGATTAACATTTTCAAACTTAAGCCTCCCTGTTTGGACAGTTCCAGAACCCAACACTTTACCTTTAGAATCATTACCAAAGGATATATCACCCCTTCCATGTGCAAGAAAGTCCAGAAGAAGGGCTCTACATCCTGTCATGTGCCTGGAGCCTCCAATATCTACATACCATAAACTATCTAAGCAAGCAGAAGCTCCCTGCACATCAGTAAAGAGTTTAGTTTTGGTGAGTATCCAAAGCCAAATTGGCTTTGGATGGGTTCTTAGATGTCTCAGCCTTAAGTTGAGGAGAATGATCAGTGGTTTGAACTAGCTTTTGGACTAGATTCAACAGTTGTAGTTGACCATTTGCTAGTGCTTGTATGTCAACACTTGGTCCAACAGATGTTTGATCACTTCCTATCAGATGCTGAAAACCATGAGGATGTCTGTTCACTTTTGGTTTTGAAGGCCTTTTGGGTTCTTCATAAACATGTGGCAGACGATGACAAGTTGGTTGTCCATATCCTCTTGGTAGTCTGGTAGCTGGTGGAACATCTATTACCTGAACATCTCTGGGAGCAGAGTTTTTGTTCAGACCTTTGGTAACAGCTGTTTGGACTGGTTCAAAAGTCTGTTTGGGTTTTCCTTTTGGAGTACTCACCACTTGACTTTCAAGAGTTTTAGCCTTGTACTCTTTTATCTTTTCATCAAAATTTTTGAGATACAGGCACTCTTTTGTTTTGTGATTCTTTTTCTTACAGATTGAACATTCATTGGTTTTAGAATCATTTAAACTTGTTGCTTTGTTGATGTCATATGCTTTTAGAAGAAAACAGTTTTTGGTGACATGATTCTTCTTTTCACAAAAATCACAAAACAAGTTATCTTTGGCTTTCCCTTTTCCTTTCTTCTTTTCAACAGATGTTTGATCATCTGTTGGAAGATCTCTCAAAGGGATAACTTTGGCCTGTGGTGTCTTTTTACCATCAGGGGTTTTGAAGGTCATTGGTTGAAAATTTTCAAGGACATCACACTCATCTGACCATGATGGTTTGAATTGATATTTTTCAATTTCATCAAATGAGGGTGTACCTTCCAACTTTTCAAGAATGATTTTCTTGCCATTGGGTTCAGTAACCTTGATTTCTTGACCTTTTGAATTGGTTGGGATGATTTCAACCAACTGTGGTTCCTTTTTGTCAGTGGTTTGTGAACTCTGAGCAGTGATTTCTTGAAAACCAAAGCCAAATTTCACATGACTTTTAGTTTGTTGGTTGACAATCATCTCAAAACCTTTTGATGATTCCACCCATTTCTGACATTCAACTTGGGTGGACTCAAGCTCCTTTTTACAACTATGATATTTGGTTAGCATAGTCTGAAGCTGGTCTTTGGTTATGCTTGCTTCATGTTTTAAACTGCTGATTTCAGATTCTTTTTCAGTTATTTTTTATTTTAACTCTTTAGTGAGTTTTTCAAACTGAATTTCATCTTCCAAAATTTTCTTTCTAAAGTTTTCATTCACCTCTTTTATCTTAGCAAATGTCACAATACATTTGTCTGAGCATAAGTCATTTAAGATTTGAGGAGATACCTTAGCAGCAGCCATCAAGGCACAGTTACACTGGCAATCACAATCATCACTACCCCAGGGGTCTGAGAGATTCACAACCTCTACTTCAGATTCTTCAGCTGAAACAACTTCATCAACAACACCATTAGTCACATTTTCAGACATAGACACCATTCCCTCAGAATCAGTCTCTTCAACAATTGTTTCTAGTGCCATAAAACAAAAATTATTTTCAGAATTGGCAACTAAAGCAATGTTATCATCTGTTATCTCATCTAGTAGACTACTCCAATCAACAAAGCCTTGAGTGAAGAAACTCTGTTGACCTTGCTGACTGGTCTCTGCAGGAGCAGAGGGTGGAGCAGCAGTCATTGGCACTTGTGCCTGAGTAACAGGTGTTTGGACATAGTGATACTGAGGAACAGTGGTTTGAACATAGTGCACAGGAACAGTGGTTTGGGTCTGTGCAAAGTGAGTAGTGTTTTGCACATTTGGTACAGGGATGTTTTGATAAGTGTTGGTCTGAGGCCTTTGGTTTGGATAGGTGATCATAGGGGTACCATTTTGACTCCTACATTCCCTAGCAAAGTGACCCATTCTATGACACTTGTAGCACTTGATCTTTGATTTATCCAACCCCACCTTTGACCCACCATGTAAACCTGGGTACCTCCTGCCAGTTTTCTTATAGAAGTTATTGGTTCTAATACTGAGCAGGGCAACCTGATGCAAGATGTCCATTTCTTCTAAGTCCAAGGGGTCAATATATTGAAGGTAACTATGGATGCATATGTATTTTTTTAGGTAATAATATGTTGTCGTGCAGCGTTAAAAGAAATGCCAATTGCTGTGAAGACGGAAGATGCTAAAGCGCAACATTATGAGTTGCCTACCTCTTTCTTTAACCTTGTGCTTGGCAAGAATTTCAAATACAGGTAACTTATTTTTGTAACATCTTCACCATTTTACATATCAATCCCAAATTTTTAGAAAAGGTTAGATATTGGAAGCTTGCTAGATATGGTCTTACCAAACGTTGTACAGGTCAAAAGTCATCCAACGTGTATTCAATGCCTAAAATCTCCTGAAATATTTTTTGCTCCAAAAATGGTTAATGTTGCAACAATTTTTTTAATCGTATGTAAAATGTTAGTTATTTCAAAGATTAAAGAATAGAAAACGTTAAAATAGTTTTGCGGGTCAGCCTGACCCAACCCTTCTTTGTAAGTAGTAAATAATATACCCATTTTGACCCGTTACCCAAGTTGATGAGGTTTATGATCAGTCGTGAGTGAAGGATGTTATTATTGGCATGTTCGCCAAATATCAAAATTATTACATTGATATGTTGCGTGGTTAATATTTTGCAGCTGTTGTTATTTTCGTGACAAATCAAGTACATTAGAAGATGCTGAAGAAGCAATGCTGCAAATTTACTGCGAGAAAGCTCAACTGCAAAGATCTTCTCAAGAAGATATCGAAATGGATGAAAACGGACGGTTTTCTCTTTGTTCATCACTTTTGCCATAAAACATATGCTTACCATTTTGAGGTATGCATACCGAACTTATTTTGCAGCATCATTTCATACATCCAATAATTTTAGATTTATCTATCCAGAAGTCATAATATCAATATATCCATTTTCATATTTATGACATTTATACCCTTGCCTTATCTAAAACATATTAGTATGTAGTTTATCAGAGTTTAATTAAAGTGTAAGGAGAATGAGAAGGGTATAATTGTCGTATTTTGACTTTCATTATTAATTAGTAAATATAAGATTTTGAATGTTTGGAATGGATATGTTTAATATTAATTTTTTTTTGTTTGAGTAACATGATTAGATACAAGTTCTTGGGATATATACATACATATATGAAATTACATGAATGTTGTTTCTTGTTGTTTTGACCTTATATAGTACTATCATTGCAATTTGTTTTGGCCTAAACTTAATGACATTTATATACATCATTAAATATGTGTGTAGTAAGTTCAGTAACTATAGAAACCAAATTGGGCAGGTCTGGTAGATTGTGTAACCAACAAACACTTTATTCTCTTCCCTTTTTCTAAGTTTTATTTGGGGGTTTCATCAGTTACTCTGTTTAGTTATCAAATACTCAAATATGATAGTCACTAGGTTGGGACTTGATTAGTTGGATTAGATTGTGACAATAAATGTTTGTTTTGTGAAGTTCATTCAAGATTATAATCTTGTTGTCTAGTCTTTTGTGATTTATTTAAGAATCTTTAAGCCAATCATTCGCTTCTCGTGCTCGCATAAAGGTCATGGAATAATTATATACTGCAAAGCAAATAACAAATGGCAATGAAAAGAGTAAAGCACACCCATATTAGGACTAAAAATATTACCTTATCAAAGTTGACTCGGCATGCTTTCGAGTCCCCAAGTGCAGGTTATGCAGTATGTCATATATCCACATGGAGCAATGTTCACATAGAAACTATTCCTTATTGAAAACTACAATATTCTGAACTTATACGAACATCTTCAATAAGTTTTAGCCTTTTAGTACATCTATGTTATCAACAAATTCTATGTAGCTCCATTCAATTTGCTCTTTAGTATATTCCTTCATCTTGAACACATGTTGTATTTACTAAAACTGAACAATAAACATCAATAAGTTAAAACAATTAAAAAATAAACATAAATAAAAAAAGCATTGACCATTTATGTCCAAAGCGGCAGAACTCACACCTGATCGAAATGTTGTTGCAGCTCCTCTTTAGTAAAATTAATATTAATATCGAATTGTTTAAAACTGCACAAGACAACTCTTGTTCAAAACTGCACAATCAATTGACTGAAGAAGCTTTATAAATAATTATTATTATGTCACATGCTATGTACCTATTTTACTTAAGCTTTCAAAACCATAAATATCGAGAACACCAATAAGAGATTTTGAGTTTGGATCTTGACCGATTGACATATTGATTTTATCGACTAAAATGAAGATAAAAACCAATAAGAAAAAGAGCATACCTTGAAGACATATAATCAAGGGGGGCTGAACCCTAGCCGCCGCAACCCTAAATCATCTTCTGTTAGTATATCAAGATTCAAGTTATCAATACTGTATTTGATAACAATCGAAATAATAAAAAACCTTGTGAAAAAGAAGAATTAAAGATAAGTAGAAGATATATGATTGGATGGAAAGTATACCTTTTAAAAAGAAGATTGAAGGTTGCGGCGATGATTGGAGAGGATTAGGGTTGAAGGAGAAGGTTAGGTTTGAGGAGAGGTGAACATAGTTACAGGTCATGTTTTTTGTTACGAGAAAGAATATAGATCTAGAGTTTTATGACTGGGTTAACGGGTAGCAGAACCGGGTCATGGATCGGGTATACCAAGTTAAATGGGTCCTTCAGCCCTAGATAGATGGGAGGTTAGATGGAGCTCCATATTTGAGTTGGAGCCTATGTGGACACTTTAGAATGGGGCCATTCAACCCAAGTGACCTCAATTATTATATAGATAGATTTAATTACTACGTACAAACGACTATGTATATAAAACAAAAGCAAGATGGTTCTCTTTGCTCACTCTTACGCTTTATTGTTCTCTTTCTCTCTCAATTTGCATTTAAGTTATAACCAATGGCAAATACATGAATTTTAAGTTAGGGTGCAAGATATGACTCGGTAAAAATGGATTGGGTACCCAAACAAGCAGAACACGGGCTCAACACCTTCATGTTTTCTTAGTGAAGAATGACCCATATCCTTTGTCACTCATTTGTGATACACTAAGCAGATTAAATTTTAGATTGTCTATCAGATTAACATTTTCAAACTTAAGCCTCCCTGTTTGGACAGTTCCAGAACCCAACACTTTACCTTTAGAATCATTACCAAAGGATATATCACCCCTTCCATGTGCAAGAAAGTCCAGAAGAAGGGCTCTACATCCTGTCATGTGCCTGGAGCCTCCAATATCTACATACCATAAACTATCTAAGCAAGCAGAAGCTCCCTGCACATCAGTAAAGAGTTTAGTTTTGGTGAGTATCCAAAGCCAAATTGGCTTTGGATGGGTTCTTAGATGTCTCAGCCTTAAGTTGAGGAGAATGATCAGTGGTTTGAACTAGCTTTTGGACTAGATTCAACAGTTGTAGTTGACCATTTGCTAGTGCTTGTATGTCAACACTTGGTCCAACAGATGTTTGATCACTTCCTATCAGATGCTGAAAACCATGAGGATGTCTGTTCACTTTTGGTTTTGAAGGCCTTTTGGGTTCTTCATAAACATGTGGCAGACGATGACAAGTTGGTTGTCCATATCCTCTTGGTAGTCTGGTAGCTGGTGGAACATCTATTACCTGAACATCTCTGGGAGCAGAGTTTTTGTTCAGACCTTTGGTAACAGCTGTTTGGACTGGTTCAAAAGTCTGTTTGGGTTTTCCTTTTGGAGTACTCACCACTTGACTTTCAAGAGTTTTAGCCTTGTACTCTTTTATCTTTTCATCAAAATTTTTGAGATACAGGCACTCTTTTGTTTTGTGATTCTTTTTCTTACAGATTGAACATTCATTGGTTTTAGAATCATTTAAACTTGTTGCTTTGTTGATGTCATATGCTTTTAGAAGAAAACAGTTTTTGGTGACATGATTCTTCTTTTCACAAAAATCACAAAACAAGTTATCTTTGGCTTTCCCTTTTCCTTTCTTCTTTTCAACAGATGTTTGATCATCTGTTGGAAGATCTCTCAAAGGGATAACTTTGGCCTGTGGTGTCTTTTTACCATCAGGGGTTTTGAAGGTCATTGGTTGAAAATTTTCAAGGACATCACACTCATCTGACCATGATGGTTTGAATTGATATTTTTCAATTTCATCAAATGAGGGTGTACCTTCCAACTTTTCAAGAATGATTTTCTTGCCATTGGGTTCAGTAACCTTGATTTCTTGACCTTTTGAATTGGTTGGGATGATTTCAACCAACTGTGGTTCCTTTTTGTCAGTGGTTTGTGAACTCTGAGCAGTGATTTCTTGAAAACCAAAGCCAAATTTCACATGACTTTTAGTTTGTTGGTTGACAATCATCTCAAAACCTTTTGATGATTCCACCCATTTCTGACATTCAACTTGGGTGGACTCAAGCTCCTTTTTACAACTATGATATTTGGTTAGCATAGTCTGAAGCTGGTCTTTGGTTATGCTTGCTTCATGTTTTAAACTGCTGATTTCAGATTCTTTTTCAGTTATTTTTTATTTTAACTCTTTAGTGAGTTTTTCAAACTGAATTTCATCTTCCAAAATTTTCTTTCTAAAGTTTTCATTCACCTCTTTTATCTTAGCAAATGTCACAATACATTTGTCTGAGCATAAGTCATTTAAGATTTGAGGAGATACCTTAGCAGCAGCCATCAAGGCACAGTTACACTGGCAATCACAATCATCACTACCCCAGGGGTCTGAGAGATTCACAACCTCTACTTCAGATTCTTCAGCTGAAACAACTTCATCAACAACACCATTAGTCACATTTTCAGACATAGACACCATTCCCTCAGAATCAGTCTCTTCAACAATTGTTTCTAGTGCCATAAAACAAAAATTATTTTCAGAATTGGCAACTAAAGCAATGTTATCATCTGTTATCTCATCTAGTAGACTACTCCAATCAACAAAGCCTTGAGTGAAGAAACTCTGTTGACCTTGCTGACTGGTCTCTGCAGGAGCAGAGGGTGGAGCAGCAGTCATTGGCACTTGTGCCTGAGTAACAGGTGTTTGGACATAGTGATACTGAGGAACAGTGGTTTGAACATAGTGCACAGGAACAGTGGTTTGGGTCTGTGCAAAGTGAGTAGTGTTTTGCACATTTGGTACAGGGATGTTTTGATAAGTGTTGGTCTGAGGCCTTTGGTTTGGATAGGTGATCATAGGGGTACCATTTTGACTCCTACATTCCCTAGCAAAGTGACCCATTCTATGACACTTGTAGCACTTGATCTTTGATTTATCCAACCCCACCTTTGACCCACCATGTAAACCTGGGTACCTCCTGCCAGTTTTCTTATAGAAGTTATTGGTTCTAATACTGAGCAGGGCAACCTGATGCAAGATGTCCATTTCTTCTAAGTCCAAGGGGTCAATATATTGAAGGTAACTATGGATGCATATGTATTTTTTTAGGTAATAATATGTTGTCGTGCAGCGTTAAAAGAAATGCCAATTGCTGTGAAGACGGAAGATGCTAAAGCGCAACATTATGAGTTGCCTACCTCTTTCTTTAACCTTGTGCTTGGCAAGAATTTCAAATACAGGTAACTTATTTTTGTAACATCTTCACCATTTTACATATCAATCCCAAATTTTTAGAAAAGGTTAGATATTGGAAGCTTGCTAGATATGGTCTTACCAAACGTTGTACAGGTCAAAAGTCATCCAACGTGTATTCAATGCCTAAAATCTCCTGAAATATTTTTTGCTCCAAAAATGGTTAATGTTGCAACAATTTTTTTAATCGTATGTAAAATGTTAGTTATTTCAAAGATTAAAGAATAGAAAACGTTAAAATAGTTTTGCGGGTCAGCCTGACCCAACCCTTCTTTGTAAGTAGTAAATAATATACCCATTTTGACCCGTTACCCAAGTTGATGAGGTTTATGATCAGTCGTGAGTGAAGGATGTTATTATTGTCATGTTCGCCAAATATCAAAATTATTACATTGATATGTTGCGTGGTTAATATTTTGCAGCTGTTGTTATTTTCGTGACAAATCAAGTACATTAGAAGATGCTGAAGAAGCAATGCTGCAAATTTACTGCGAGAAAGCTCAACTGCAAAGATCTTCTCAAGAAGATATCGAAATGGATGAAAACGGACGGTTTTCTCTTTGTTCATCACTTTTTCCATAAAACATATGCTTACCATTTTGAGGTATAAATACCGAACTTATTTTGCAGCATCATTTCATACATCCAATAATTTTAGATTTATCTATCCAGAAGTCATAATATCAATATATCCATTTTCATATTTATGACATTTATACCCTTGCCTTATCTAAAACATATTAGTATGTAGTTTATCAGAGTTTAATTAAAGTGTAAGGAGAATGAGAAGGGTATAATTGTCGTATTTTGACTTTCATTATTAATTAGTAAATATAAGATTTTGAATGTTTGGAATGGATATGTTTAATATTAATTTTTTTTTGTTTGAGTAACATGATTAGATACAAGTTCTTAGGATATATACATACATATATGAAATTACATGAATGTTGTTTCTTGTTGTTTTGACCTTATATAGTACTATCATTGCAATTTGTTTTGGCCTAAACTTAATGACATTTATATACATCATTAAATATGTGTGTAGTAAGTTCAGTAACTATAGAAACCAAATTGGGCAGGTCTGGTAGATTGTGTAACCAACAAACACTTTATTCTCTTCCCTTTTTCTAAGTTTTATTTGGGGGTTTCATCAGTTACTCTGTTTAGTTATCAAATACTCAAATATGATAGTCACTAGGTTGGGACTTGATTAGTTGGATTAGATTGTGACAATAAATGTTTGTTTTGTGAAGTTCATTCAAGATTATAATCTTGTTGTCTAGTCTTTTGTGATTTATTTAAGAATCTTTAAGCCAATCATTCGCTTCTCGTGCTCGCATAAAGGTCATGGAATAATTATATACTGCAAAGCAAATAACAAATGGCAATGAAAAGAGTAAAGCACACCCATATTAGGACTAAAAATATTACCTTATCAAAGTTGACTCGGCATGCTTTCGAGTCCCCAAGTGCAGGTTATGCAGTATGTCATATATCCACATGGAGCAATGTTCACATAGAAACTATTCCTTATTGAAAACTACAATATTCTGAACTTATACGAACATCTTCAATAAGTTTTAGCCTTTTAGTACATCTATGTTATCAACAAATTCTATGTAGCTCCATTCAATTTGCTCTTTAGTATATTCCTTCATCTTGAACACATGTTGTATTTACTAAAACTGAACAATAAACATCAATAAGTTAAAACAATTAAAAAATAAACATAAATAAAAAAAGCATTGACCATTTATGTCCAAAGCGGCAGAACTCACACCTGATCGAAATGTTGTTGCAGCTCCTCTTTAGTAAAATTAATATTAATATCGAATTGTTTAAAACTGCACAAGACAACTCTTGTTCAAAACTGCACAATCAATTAACTGAAGAAGCTTTATAAATAATTATTATTATGTCACATGCTATGTACCTATTTTACTTAAGCTTTCAAAACCATAAATATCGAGAACACCAATAAGAGATTTTGAGTTTGGATCTTGACCGATTGACATATTGATTTTATCGACTAAAATGAAGATAAAAACCAATAAGAAAAAGAGCATACCTTGAAGACATATAATCAAGGGGGGCTGAACCCTAGCCGCCGCAACCCTAAATCATCTTCTGTTAGTATATCAAGATTCAAGTTATCAATACTGTATTTGATAACAATCGAAATAATAAAAAACCTTGTGAAAAAGAAGAATTAAAGATAAGTAGAAGATATATGATTGGATGGAAAGTATACCTTTTAAAAAGAAGATTGAAGGTTGCGGCGATGATTGGAGAGGATTAGGGTTGAAGGAGAAGGTTAGGTTTGAGGAGAGGTGAACATAGTTACAGGTCATGTTTTTTGTTACGAGAAAGAATATAGATCTAGAGTTTTATGACTGGGTTAACGGGTAGCAGAACCGGGTCATGGATCGGGTATACCAAGTTAAATGGGTCCTTCAGCCCTAGATAGATGGGAGGTTATATGGAGCTCCATATTTGAGTTGGAGCCTATGTGGACACTTTAGAATGGGGCCATTCAACCCAAGTGACCTCAATTATTATATAGATAGATTTAATTACTACGTACAAACGACTATGTATATAAAACAAAAGCAAGATGGTTCTCTTTGCTCACTCTTACGCTTTATTGTTCTCTCTCTCTCAATTTGCATTTAAGTTATAACCAATGGCAAATACATGAATTTTAAGTTAGGGTGCAAGATATGACTCGGTAAAAATGGATTGGGTACCCAAACAAGCAGAACACGGGCTCAACACCTTCATATTTTACCTTTTAATTTCTATTTGTTATGGCTTCAAGCAAACACACTATATATCTTAAATTGAATTGTTGGTGACAACACGTGTCGACATGTAAAAATACACAACACATGTCAGGACCATACGAATGAAAGAGCCAAAAAGTTGCATCAGTAAGAATCGATTGTATGAAACAGATTATTGAGTTAATGGAATAAGTAGACTAGATTGAGAGGATGATGATGTGAATTTAAAAATATCCGTTATTATTTAGAGTTTGTTAGATAAAAGCAATTTATTTTGGGTTTTTTTAAATTTTTTCGCAAAAGAAAACTATTTTTCTAGGCTATTACTTAAAGCCGCCCAAAAAAAATATTTTTGAAGTATTTTGGGCTAGTTGAACTATTCTAGGCTAATTTAAATAACACTTGGCCTAACACATACATTTGTAAAACTTGCAAGCTTATTATTCACGTTGTAAAAATATATATGTCAACTCTAAAGACTTAAGATCATGTACAAACCATAATAGAACATTTTATAATAAAAGAAGCATGGCTTTGCTAAAAGAAACATTTGATGCATCACGTGTGGTTACGCATCGTGGAGAATCACGATTGGAAAGAAGATAGCAATAGTGATTTATTGACAGTTACACAAAGTGAAAGCCATCGCAAAGCGTGAGGCCAAAAGCATTGTCATTTACAGTTCGCATTATATGTAGCGCATTGTCTCTTACGCATTGTGTGTTTACAGTTCGTGTGTTAACGCATGGTTCAACCAGCAGCACGCCGCTGCAACATGCGGCGGGCAAAATACTAGTTTTCACGTTAAATGTTATACTCGTAATTGGATACTGTAAACTGTAATTACAACAACAATAATCTATTATCTATTATCTATTATCTATTAATCTATTAATATATATAAAAGAATTGAACGTTGCTGACGTGGCGTGCAATTGTGGCTTCAACCTCTCCATGAAACTGCCACGTGGCATAATATTTGAAAGAGTTTAGTTTTTTTTTAATTTTTTTCGTTTTTTTTTTAAGATCTAAAAAAACCCTATTCTTATCTAACCTCACTAGATTATACCCCGGGAACGTCCCGGGGTTGAGAAATCTAATATGACATATTAATTTTACATATGAAATAGAATGACTCGCTTTACAGTTACATGCAAGAAAACTTCGGGTAACACCTAACCTAAAACAATTAAAAATGTATCTCCAATGTTAACGCCTAACCTTATCTTATACAATGTATAGCTCTAATATTAATATCTAACCTAAAACAATGTATATCTCTGAACAAAACCCCACAAAAAAATAGTCGTTTTTTTTTCTCCGTTTTTTATATATAGCACTATGGTACTCGTTGGAAAGATAATAAAACGCTCGTTAATTTGGTGTAATTTTTTTTCTTTAAAAAATCTCTTATACAAAAGATATTAACGTTTAAAAGTTATGGGAGAAAACATAAGAGAGAAAAATCCAATTTTATTTTTAAATTTTTTTTCCTAAAATATCTCAATGCCACATGGGATGACACATGGCACACACAAAAAGGAGAATGCCTCTTTGATTGCCATGTCATTAAAATGGCTTTGGTTTATTATATGTATATTTATTATATGTATAGATTCACTCTTGTTCTCTCTTTTTTTTTTTTTTTTGAACGATCAACTAAAGTATTGCCAGGTACTCTGTACGCGGCCCCCAATGGCCGAAAGGGGCCCAGACGGCCTCTAGTCCGTACGGACAGAGCCCTTCGGCCCACCCGTCTCCTGTTCCAGGGAAAACCCAGCCCACAAACCCGCCCGAAGGCACGACGGTAGTGAACCGGTAAAACCTGGAGGGATCAGGAGTCGAACCCATGACCACAAGGGTCAAGGGTCTCTCCATCACTTCCCAACAACCTACCCCACCACAAGGGTGGGGGTATCCATCACATGCCTCCCGTGGGAATCGAACCCGGCTCCCCTAAAGAGAGAACCGGCCCTTTTACCACTAGGTTAAACCCTAAAAACCAATCTCACGTCTCTTTCTCTTTTTCCCTAATACAGTAAAACGATTTTTATAACAAAACTCGCTAGGGTTTTGCAGATCAGTAATAATGGTGGATGTTATGTCAATGTCTTTCGATGATAATAACCGAATCTTCACGGTTGAATATCGACTCTGTTATCCTTCCTCCTGGTGAAGATTTCGGTATCAAAAGGTAGCGAGTTTCTGCAAGTACATTAATGTTAATACCTGTTTATGCATGTGTGATCAAGATTCATAATATTTATATTTACATCCGATTGGCTATTTGGATTAGTTTGTATGTTTTCTGTTTGTCTATTTTTATTAGAAGCAATTGTCTACCTAATCGTTTAATATGTCGATATAAGTAATTTAAGGTGTCAAATTTAGGGCTTTATCTATATCAATTGTGGTTGTGTGATGTTGACCTCTGGTTGTGACCGAGGAGACGATGTGTAGTTTGTTTAGGCGACGGCGGGATCCTTCACCGTTTCATCATTCACATAAACTTCAGCACAAGTAAACTTTAATCTCTTTCTCCATATTCTCCATATCTGATTTCCAACTATATAACTTCTCCCCTTCGATTTTGTTGTTGCACCTATTAATTAATTAACTTAATTGGCATTTGTTTGTTTTTACTCTTGTATCGATCTGTATGTGTTTTCCATTATTTTACTTCAAACCCATACTAAAATTGGTTTTATTTTTATGTTTTTCTGAGTTAATTAGACTTTGTTTTATTATACTATTACATTAATCTGTATGTCTTTTCTTTTGATTTTCCTTGTATTAAAAAATTGGTTTGATTTTCTGTTTATTTATTTATTTATTTTTGTCTTGATCATGCTTTAAAAAAATAAATTTTTATCGTTTCCCATTTCAGCCGAAATCGGACCCGCCTCGGTTTTCTTGACCCGGATAGAGAAGATGGGTAAACTTGCAGTTGCTTTGATTGTTAGCTCATGGGTCATACCAGTGTCTATCTTTGTCAATCACGTTGTTCCTGAACCATACATGGTATGGTTTGTACAAAAAGAATTAAATTTATAACCAAATTTAGAATTAGTTAATGTTTTTATTTGCTAAAATTGAAATGTTGTTGTAGGATGAGATCTCTCATGTTCCTCAAGCTCAGCAGTATTGTTTAGGCAGTTCTAGAAGCTGGAATCCTATGATAACCACTCCTCCTGGACTGTAAGCTTCATCATGGTTTTCGACCTTTTTTTCGCTTATGCATATTGATTTTCTTGTATGTTATCTTAGTGGTGCTAATTTGTGACACATTAAATTAATATATATTTTTTGTGGATTTGCATAGTTATCAGGTAAGAGTGGAGTTTTAATTGAAAAGTCTAGAGGGATGAAAGTGTTGGCGGTAAGAGAGTATTACAATAAACAGGGAAATGTTACTTATGGTAAAGGTAACAGCTTGCAGCTTATTTGTTTTATATACTTATTTGTATCCCTCCTCTTCCTCTCTTCGCAGTCGCTTCCACCTCCACCACATCATGCCCAAAGATTGCATAGCATCATCCAACATCACTTGGTGTTGAAATCGCCAAACGAAATCAGTTACTCTACTTACCAATTGAAAGAAATCGAGCTGTAATTCTCTTCTACAAAAGCTAAAACAAAGGGAGAAAACAAATGTGAATCGCTATCCAGACTTAGCGCCTCCTGCCTATCTCAAAGGTATGTCTTTCGATCTAACCTTTTATCTTATTCTTCTTATCTTCTTATCTTCTGAAGGTATTGTTTTTATTTTGATTCAGAATTCCTACGTCTCAACTTTGTGTTCTTCATTGGGTTTTTTTGAACTAATATTTAGGGTTTTTTCACTGTGATTTGCATCAGGTATGTTCTTATTAATATTTATTATATTATTGTTGTTTTTGTTCGATTTCGATTTGATGTAATATTTTAGGGGTTTTTTAATTCGATTTGGATTTAGGTTTTTTTTTTCCAATCATAGGTTGTTTGATTATGATTCACATCAGCTATGTTTGTAATGTTCCTTCGATTTTTTTGTAAAATAATATCCGAAAATTAATGTTTTTTAGGGTTAAATATATAGAGGATTCATAATATAATCATGTTTCTATGTCATGTTGTCGATGTATTTCATCGTATTAGCGTTTATTGAGTATCAATATCAATTCAACATATAAGCGTTGTTAAAGTGTTACGTATAGCCAGGGTTTTGTATTGAGATTATATGATTCATATTTTGTAACTAGCTTTGCTTGCTTTGGTGGTGCTTGAGCTTTATTGTTCTATAAATTGAGATCAAAATCTTTGCAGGCCAATCTTGATAATGTCAGGGCTGTAGAAGAAGGGATTGTTGAATCACTTTTGGAAGTTCAGAAGGAATCAGAAGCCCCATAACATGTCTAATGTTTGCCCTTTATCATTTCCTGACACACAATTAGTCGATGGCTATAAGATTCCACATAGCTAAATTGGATTAAATGCATTTATCATTGTTTGTTCTAAATTTTTAGATGTAGAGGAAGAGAAGGTGATGTTATTCTCTTATTTTTTTCAACCATATGTATATGTGATCATGTTTACACCTATGTGTTTTAATATGAAAATTTTGTCATCAAGGTCTTAGTTAGTATGCAAATAATAATAATAATAATGTACATTTCTTCACCATTTATCACATATGGTTGGCATGAATAGGAAATACCCTTTTGTTACAAATTTTTAGCTGCAAATTTTTTTCCGCATGTGTCAATAGATCACATGATTTGGGTTTTCTTCTTTTATCATTTTTATTAGGTCGTATTAAATTTTTCAACCCCGGGACCTTCCCAGGGTATTCAGCTAGTAAAATATTAATAATAATAAATTTATTATTATTATTATTATTAACTATATATTTATAGATATAGAAAATGAATAGTAACATGGCATTCTTGTAATATGCCTGTTTTTCAGGGGTATTTTCGTCTTTTTACTTTTCTCACCTCTTCACATCTTCTACATCCAGACTCTTCCTCTTTTTTTTTTTTCTTTCTTTGTCTGCTCTCATCAACTGACGTACACACACCACCGCCACTATCTTCTCTGCTATCATCCACCGACTTCAACAGCCAGTCAGCCACCGCCTCCCTCCTGCACCATCTTCCTCTTCCCCCGGCAACCCGAACCGCTGTACGTCGCTCCACTCTAACGCCGTAATATGTCGCCGTCATCTGCCGCCATCCCCACCGTTGTCGTCTCCATCAACAGGGCGCCCCCTCCTGCCGACCACGTCTAGCCTGCGCCGCCTTCACCTTCGCCCGCGTACCACCAGTCGTCATGCGCCGTCTTCGGTGCCGGCTATCTTTGACGTATTTTCACCTACGCTGACCTGCTCCTTATGACCCAAAACCTCCATCGATGCCTCTTTTGCCGAAAAGTTAGCCCTTTACGCAGGGAACCGGCTGCTCATTTTCCGTCATTTCCTTTATTATTCTATATATATATTAAACGGAGGGATGCTTTGGTATTAGTTATAAGTTTTAACTTAGTATTACAGAAACCCTAACAGCCACCACTGTCACCCTAAAAATACTCCAACCTTCATGGTCTCTTTGTCCCATAAAAACAATCATTGTTGCATTGTAGTAAAGACAAACACCACCATCGTCTTCCCCTCTCCCCGATGTTGGGACTGAGTTAGTACACGCGACGAAATACGGAGACGCGCTGCCATATGCGCCGGCGCTCCGCCGCGTGTGGTCGCTTGGAACCCACCGTCTCCTCCCTGCCGCTTTCTCTTTCTACTCACTCTATGATTCTAAAAGAAGTTGTCTTTGTGTTGGAAAAATGGTGGCCTAAATGGTTTTTAGGTTTATATATAACTATATGAGAACTCTTTGATGGTTTTTAGAGACACTGGGAATGGTTTTTAGGAAACCCATTTGTGGAGCTCATGGTTTTTATTTAAATAATAATAATAATAATAATAATAATAATAATAATAATAATAATAATAATAATAATAAAAGAGAGCAGATTTTGAGAGGTCTGTGCTTGGAAATGGTTGCATTAGTCTTTGGTTATATAAAAAAAATTGAATATATTTGAATTAGTAGGCATGGTGTAGGATTAAAATAGTTGATAAAATTTATGTTTAAGGTGGGATGGCAGATTATCTGCCACAATATTAATTTTATAAATATTTTCATTACGAATTTTAGTACCGTATTATCATAATTGATATATTAGTTTGTTTGTATGGTTCTAGATTGATTAATAACATATGTCAATATCTTTTTATGGAATATAATTATATATTGATTCGCGCTTTTGGATGATATATCACACGATGGTATCGTACCAAACCAATACGACGATTGTTTATAAAATATGGGGTTTTGTGGTATTAAAATATTTGATTGGTTAATAATTACGTATAGATTTTCATTACATCACCGCGAAGCGAGACTAGCTTTTTACGACGCATTAGAAGGCGCGTAACGCGCTAAGGATCCTAGTTATTATTAATAAGTCTCCCCTCAAAGAGAAATGGACGGCAACTTTCTAATTCATGCCTTTTCAATTAAATTAAATTAAATAAATAATATTAGCTTTTCGATGTGGAAAAGGACATCCTGGATTAGTAAATTGTGAATTTCCTTTCAAAGACTTTGTCAAGTGCAATAATCACGTATGAAATACGTTCTTCGTGTTACTGTACATATAGTTGACTATCAAATTATTATTATTATAGTGTTAAACAAGAGGCAACTATACCAAAAGAAAAAAAAAATGAAGAAAGGGGAGGACATCTGGTTGCTCAGCCTCTTAGTGATGTTGGTGGTGCTCATAAGCATGGCAGAACAAGCGACATCAAAGCCTACTGATAGAAATAGCACTCTGATGAGATATTGGTGTAGCATGTACAGTGGTCCTAGTCTGAGCGCAAAGTATTTCTTGAGCAACCTTAACAACACTCTTTCTGATCTCCGTCGACAGTTAAACATGAGTGGATATGCTGCAGCACGCACCTTGTTCAATGGTGAGTCGGTGTGGGGTCTTGCTTGGTGCAGGGGATATCTTTCCATTCCAGATTGCCTGGATTGTTTCGACTATGCTGTTGATCAGCTGAAAGCATGTGGGCTTGGCAATGGCGGTCGTGCCATCTACACTGACTGCGATGTGAGGTACATATATATTTCATAATTCTTCTTGCTTGCATATGACCAATTTATGTTGCTTGCTAGAGTTCTTCTATCATAATTTAAATTTATGTCCTTTAAATATTATCACCTATCAAAAAGGCATTTGGGTCCGGGGCGGATCTAGAGGGGGTTGAGGGGTACATTGTAGTGCAAAAGTTTTTTTTATTTTCTTCTTCGTTTTATGTATTGACCACCTCTGACCAAAATTTTTTTTAGCACACTCTACCCCTAAACCTTTTATATATCTGTACTAATGATTTATTGTTAATTTCTCATATCATAAACTCAGATAGATAGGATGGTCACCATTGACTTCTTCCCTTCCAACCATCATCTAAACAAATTTATACAACTTTTAGCCCTAAAAGGGGCATATCAGATTAACAATGTATTTTATGTTCATGGCACGTTTATTTTGTTAGTTATTATGTTGTTGGTGAGCAATTTATTATAGGTGCAATACCTTATAAACAGAGTTGTTATCCTTCATTAGTGATGGATGCAAAAATATAAAAAAGAATTTTACCAGACTAATATGATGTTTCAAAAGGCATTGTTTAAGATGATTTAGAGTTGTTTTTATATGAAGATACGAGAACTATAACTTCTTCACTGAGGCTAATAATCGGGATGGTCTGCTATTATGTGATAACACCACATCGCCTCAACCAATAGAGTTTCGAAAAGCAGTAAAAAGTTTATTACTAAATCTTGAGATTGCTGCACCAAGAACTACAAACTTCTATGCAGCTTCTACAAGGAAAGTAGCTATCGATAACGCAACAGTGTATGCCATTGCCCAATGCAATCTAAACGTAAGCCAGGATGTTTGTTTAGAATGCTTAAAGTTGAGATCCAAATCTTTATATGATTGTCTTCCAACTACTTCTGGGCGGGCAATGGACAATGGATGCTTCATGAGGTATGACAGGACTCCATTTTTTCGACAAGACCAGAAAACTGATATTACATCTCTCCTTTGGGATGGTGAGACCTTGAATCTTGTAGAAATGATAATTTTTCAGTATTACGAATGAACTAAATGGGTTAATTATAATTTTGCATGTCAACGCTTTAAAGTACATTCACGCAAGAAGAGACACATAATCGAGATAGTTGTTGGAGGTGTAGGCTTTTTATTACTTGTGCTCGCTTCTTATGTATGGTTTGGCAGATTGAAAAGGATAGGTAGAGGCCAACAAGGTAAACACAATTAGAATATATGTATCATGATCTAACATGCTTGTGCATTTGGAGGATCATCATTTCATATACATCAAAGTACAATGGATTTTATTATATTAGTGGTAACTTGTGTGTGTTGGACAACAATTTCAGAGAATAGGAAAGGTAACTTTACATACAAACAACTGCAGTTGGCGACCAATAATTTCAGTGAAGAGAATGTCATAGGTAAAGGCGGTTTCGGAGAGGTATTCAAGGTAATAAATGTACCTATTTGTATGGATGACGGAAAATGTGATCTATTAAAAACAGAAGTAATACACATGAGTGACTTAGTGGTGAGCACACTTGATTAAAATTAAAATTGTGATCTAATAGTAAGTAAGAACTGCAACATTAATTTAGCAAGTAATTCAGCAATTTAAGTTACTCATTTGGAAGTAGAATGAGTCTTATGGCTAATAGTTTTGTTATGGTTTACTAGGCAATTCTTGATGATGAAAGAGTTGTGGCAGTGAAGAAGCTTAAAGTTGGATATGTAGGAGCAAAAGTAGGATTCGAAAATGAAATCTTACTTACAAGTCACATTCGTCATCGAAATCTTCTCGGTCTCCTTGGATGGTCTAGTGAAGGATCTAATCTACTTCTTGTCATGGAGTATATGTCAAATGGCAGCCTTGATAAGTTCCTATGGGGTATGTTTCTATGAAATTTAATGTGGATTTAAAAAAAGAAGAAAAAGAAAAAAAATATTTGCAAACATTTGATGTAGGTGAGAAAAGGGGTGCTCTGAATTGGAAAAGACGACATGAAATCATCTTAGGGATAGCTAGGGCTCTCGCTCATCTACACAAGGAATTCCATGTTAGAATTCTTCACCGAGACATAAAATCAAGCAACGTTCTTCTTAATGATGATTTTCAACCAAAAGTCGCAGATTTTGGATTGGCAAGGCTTCAAGCTGAGAATCAAAGTCATATTACCACTAAGTTCGCTGGAACTTTGTAAGTTTTCTTACATAACATTTATCATTCATTTATCATATTGAATCTAATCATATTATTGTACTATTACCATATGTTAGGGGCTATACAGCGCCCGAATATGTACTTTACGGGCATTTATCAGATAAGGTTGACACTTTTAGCTTTGGTATCGTGATCCTTGAAATCGTTAGTGGACGAAAGTGTACTTACAGGAACTTTGATGGATTATCAACAGATTCCCTCCTAGAACACGTGAGATACAAATGTTTTCAACTTTTCAAATTCTTATTTTATCATCAAAATGTAAGAAATAGTAATATGAAGAAATAGACGGTAGCCATATCTAACCCTTTATTTAGTAGCTGTTTTTATATATGTTTATATTTCTCTCTCTCTCCCTCTTTTACATATATAAATAATGGTGGGTTCAATTGAGAACCTAAAAAAACTAAGGAAGTAAGGAACCATACATTAAAAAAAAAAGGAACCATACATTTCATTAAATTTCAATTTAATGTGTAAAATTTTATTTAAAAAAAACTGATGACTTTGCATATAAATGTATATAGAAGCTTTTTAACAAAAAAAATCAAAATTAAAAAAGTTCAAATAAAATGAGTTAAAAAGGTAATTTTTTACGTTTTTTTTATTGAAATGACTTTCACATATCTTTATATGCTTTTAATAATTTTTTACTAGTTGAGTTGATTTTTATGATATATTTAACATTTTAAATAAATGGTTCCCGGTTCCCTAGTTTTTGAGGTTCCCAAATAAACCTCACACTATATATATATATATACACACATGTATATTTATATATAAACAGAAATATAGCTTCTGGTTTGATGGTGGGAAATAAGGGTTTTATTTATCTATAACATGTTATATTATTTAAGCTAAATTTACTTTCCCATTTTTGGAAAAAAATTTTCAACCTCATTATTTAGTTCCTTGGAATTGGTGACAGACATGGAAATTGTATGAAACTAAAAGCCTTATAAAGCTAGTGGACGAGACAATGGATGTGAATCAATACAGAGAAGAAGAACATGATGTGGTGAATATTATTGAGATTGCTTTATTATGCACCCAATCACCAGTTTCTAAAAGACCGACCATGTCGGAAGTTCTTTTGATGATTCAGAATGATCCATCATTAGGGGAAAGAGAGCTAACCAGACCTAATTTCATTGATCAGGATTGGATGATTCAAACAGATTCTTCATAACATAAAGGCATTGTAATGATCCCCATATACTGATGGAATTAATGAGGGATTAGTATAGCATAGATATACTAATGTGTTTTTTTTTGTTCCTAAATTATATGCTGTTTACTTCATTAAGATATATGCATGATGCTCACCTTATTCTGTTGTTTAAAAGGAACAAGTAAAACAGGGTAAGTGTAATTCTACATTTGAATTTGAATGAATATATATGTTTATTCACTCTAAAAAATAAATTAAAGAAAAAATAAAATTGAGAATCCAATATAGAAATGAACTAGCAAAATCCGTTCATAATTCTTTAATTAATTAGAAATTTGAATACGAACTAGATGATCAAAACAGAGAACTATATAACACCCTTAGCAATCCTTATCTAATACTAAAACATAATTCAATTAAATCAAATAATAACAAACTACAGTAAATTGGTTCGAAAGTAAATTACTACTAAATTGCATATTAACCCTCGAACTTAATATCTCCACCAAAACCACCCATTGAGATTACCAAACCTCCCTACATTTAATTTCATCACTAACTCTGTTCATCAAGGCCAATTGGTCTAGTGGTAGTCCCAGGGTTGTTCCTAGTTGTTACTCCCAGGTGTGTAGGCCACAGGTCACCACGTTTTATTCTTCGAGTAGAAGGGTGATCCATTTGTCAGGGTGTTTTCGGGTATCGAGCCTTTGCTATTGAAAAAATAATGGTTTTCTAATAAACATTTAAAAACTAACAAACCGACGCTAAAACTTCTCGAATGTCTTTACCAACATTAGTTTCCATGTTCTAAGGACACGAGTTGCTACCGCATGAACAACTATTACTTACAACTGCTTTATTACTACCAATCACTTCGATACCAACCCTAACAAGCAGTTGACTTTATGTTTGAATTTAGTTTATCACATTCACCACCTCATTGTAATGTTAAATGCCAACTTTTCATCACATTCAAACAGCATAAAATCCTTAAACCAGATAATGCTTTTCACCATATTTGCTTCATATGAGAAGCCAAGGATTTCCATATCCAAAAAAGCTATACTGCTATACTGGTATGTCATGTCAGTGACTCAGTATACAACCCAACAATCAATCATATATATTCAATCCTAACACTACATTGGTTCACTCACAAAACAGACGGAATTCTAGGATTTAATGTTGTAGATTGGAGGAGAAGCAAATATCGGTTGTTGCTCGATGGTCTATTATTGTAGAGAGAGGGTGGAGTACAACGTTGAGCAGAATCAGGTTGCAAGCTTGTTAGAAACAAAATGGTAATTGAGAAGAACAAAGAAAGATATGGAAGAATAGAAGAACACTGAGAAGAATGAGAATATCTTAAATTCATCGATGTCTATTTCCATTCACTGTGAAAGCACATGCAACCATGAAAAGCTCCTTATTTCCCAGCTCAAAGAATTGGAACATTATATTTAGCCCTCTCTACTTTGTCCCGACCACTAAACGTCTAAACAACACACCTATTCCCACAAATAAATACTAATTTTAGCATTAGCTAGTAATTGAACACTGATCTTCTCTTTAAAAGGCAATAGTATCTACCACCCAGCCAAATATTTATTCATGTATTGATTAGACTGAGTTGTTTGATATGTTTAAATATTTTTGAATAATTGATGAGAGCCATCCAACCAGCCAGCCCTTCATTTTTAAGCCGGTATTCATTAAGCTCGGCCCAAATACACTAAGCCCACAATTTATAAACCCAAATAATTATTTCGTTAAGCCTACTCCTCACTAGACCCTTTAACCCTCTACCATACTGAAAGGCCCAACCCCGTACAACAATATCTAATCTATTAACATGAAGAAGCCCACTCCAAAGCAAACAACCCGAATAAAGAAAACCCAAAGAATCCATATATCCAAGAGCCATCGTGTAACCTTTATCCAATCTAGACTCCTGATTAGGCCCAACCACAATAAAAACACTATCTGAACTACTCTACATCTATATCTATATATATATATAAAACAAAGCCCTTTTGCTGACGTGGCGTTCAATGGTGCCTCCAACCTCCCCTCTATAGTGCCACGTGGCATCATTAAGGAATGTTTTTGGTGTTTTTGATTTTATTCGTTTTTTAATTAAAAAAAAATTGGAATCCACAAAACCCTATACCTAAATCAACGCCTCTTTCTCTCTCAATAATTACCTTCATCTTCGTTTACAATCGCTCTCAAAAAAAGGAAAACCACGAAACCCTAACACCACCCGATAGTTTACACCGATCGTCTTCTTCCTCTTCAGTGTTCTGTAAGTTCTTCTTCATTCAAATAGTGTGTTTCATCTTTCTTTTTCTTCTTTTATTATCCTCTTTGGTGCGGTTGTTCTTTATCATCGTCTCCAACATCTAGACGGCCGAATCAGGTTTTAGGGTTTCTGGCTCTGTTTTATTTGTTTTTAACTAACATGCAACTTTAATGGTTGATTATTTATTTGTTTTTTTTTCAGATCAGGATCTGTGTTTGTTTGTATCAATTGTGAATCGGTTGGATCTTGATAGTTTGTAAGTATTTGATTGTTATAAGATTATGTGATGGTGTTTTGGTAAAGTTTTTTTGTTTTGTTAAATTCTGATCTATATTTTTGGTTGTTTCAGATTTATTTCTCAATCTGCTGGATTATAACAGTATGTAAGTATTTCAAATTTATGATTTATATGTTTTTTTTATTAGTTGAATATGTCAGATTATTTTTATTTGATGATAATAAGCAGCGAACCGTTCCTGTATTTCACAAATTAGAAGTTGATGTTTTAGCTAAAATAAAATTTAATTATTCATGTCACACATGTATAGCGGATTTAATAGTTTTGATGTCCTTGGTTTATAATCATTATTAATCAGACTACTGCTGCAGCTTAAGATTCTTGAAGAAAGCAGCCAAGATGCAGAGAACAGGGTTAAGGAGCTTCAGAAGCAGGTCATATCTGTCTTATGTATTTTGTTGTATATTAATTTTAAAGAGATATATAAAAATCCTTATGCATATGTTTTGATGTTTTATTTTATTTTATGTAGTTTGTTTCTTACTTGGTAGGCAACAATTTATGTTGGATGACATTATTAAAATGCGATCAATATCGAGCGTTTCATTTTGAGAATCCCTTGCTATTCCCAATATGCAAGTAAATCCATCCCTTTATTCAGATTTCACTAATTTTTTATTTTCTAAATCTTTTTGATATTTTATGTAGGTAAAAGCAAAGGGTGCAAAGATTGATAACATAACGTCTACTGCAAGAAGTTTTTTTGAGTTGAACCTACCAAAACCATTTATAATATTTACTCTAGCTGATCCACATAAGAGGTTCCATAATTTGAGAGAATGAAAACTTTGAGGTAACAAATGGATAATACGCAGAGAAGGGTAGAGTTTGCATAGATAAAGACGCCATCGAAATGGTTACAAGATTGACTAATTTAAGCTTCTCTTCCAACGAAATGGTTACAAGATTGACTAATTTAAGCTTCTCTTCCAACGAGCTTACAACCGGCGAGATAAGAGCATGGACATAAAGCCATGTGAATGGAGAAAAAGAATTTTTGAGGAAGAATTTGATAATACGGTAAACATGTATTGAGTTGGTTTTTGACAAAAATTCTGTGTTGACCTGTTAACTATAGTTCAGTGTTCTTCATTGTAGGTGAAGATTTTTAGCCATGTACAACATCGCGATTCGGTGGCCATGCTCGGGTATTGAAAGAGCTAAATACACCGTCTTTGAGTATGTGCGTCAACGCTACCTATTTTGCTATCACCAAGACAAGGAAAACGTAGGCTTTCCATGTAGCTATCACAGGAGGAGATGGGTGTTGGAATGTGGTTGGTGCATCATCTACTATTATGACTTGATTAGAAACTACTACCTATGTTTTACCAATAGTACATTTTATACATCTGTCACATTGTCATGTGTTTGCACTATTCTTGCACAAAATATTCTGCAAAGCGAATTTCATTGGCCGATATTGGATGTTGGTTTAAAGTCTTAAGCTTTATGATGATCTACTAATCTTTTTAGAGTTTCCTTTCATGGGTTATGTTAGGGTTTACAAAAGCATGAGTCTTTTTTGTATGAAACAGAGGATGAAGGGGAAGATGGAATCTTTTTTATATGAAACAGAGGATGGAGAAGGTAATAAGATTGTGTAGGTTCCTCAATGTACACTCAAGGAATAGTTTGAGAAAGATAAGGTATAATTCTTTTTTTAACTCTTTTTGTTTAATATTTGATTGTTGTTTTCATGATTAGTTTTATTATTTATAGATTTTGGTTGTTGTTGAGATGTTTAGGATAAGCTCTGATAATGAGAGCTTGAGAAAATGGAAGGAACAACTTCTTGACAATGTTGATATTAATAATGTTGAAGGTATTTTTTTTATATTTTGGATTTTATAATGGTCGTTTGAATGTATCAAATGATGTGATTCATGTACTAGAATGTGGGCATCACTGTTACAATTCGTGTATTATAATAATCAATTACAATAATGCTATTTCAAAACGGTTCATATTTCTTTGTTCTAATTGTAGATAATTGATTTTCAACCCCGGGACCTTCCCGGGGTAGTTAGCTAGTTTGCTATAAAGCCATTTCTGTGCAATGTTACAGCCCTAGACCTTAAGAGACACATCCCTACATACGTAAATACAGTATCTAACTTTTGCTATGTACACAATGACCCTTTGATTTTACATATATACATACAATATACTAAACATACTTTCTAACAATCAGGCCCGGCTTAAGGGTAATTATTATGAGGCATGGGCTTTAGGCCCCATGAATACATTGAAAATCCAATCGTCTTCTTTACTTGTTTTGTCATAACATGGTTCTTTAGTTTCTTTTTTTCCTCTACACCTTCATAATCAGTTAGCACAGGTAGCAATCGATTATCACTTTAGTTTTCTAACTATGCTCCTAATTTATAATTTCATGATTTTGTTATTTTGTAGGGGTCTTATGGTTGGTTGTTTCAAACCAAAGCGAAATTACTGAGGGGTTTAACTTGGTTCATATGGTTCACACATCTTCAAACAAGACCTGGGAAAGTGCTAAAGAGAGGTTTCAAAGTCTATGTTACCAGCAGGTATATTGTCTGATTGTCTACGCTAAATTATTGTTAATTTTAACGTAAAATAATTAAAACAGGCCCCAAAATTTTTCTTCGCTTTAGGCCTCCAAAATAGTTGAGCCGGCCCTGCTAACAATGACACTAAGACCCTATATTTTACTTTATTCTTCAATAAAAATTATTTATAATTTATTATATTGAAGTATAATAAATTATTTATATTTATAATTTATACAAGACCCTATGTTGCCCGTTTACCTATCATCCTCTTGTAATTTGTAATAGTTTTAGTATGAAATTAATTGTATTGACAATGACAATTATTCGTTTTGAATAAAGTTTGTAGATTATTTACTTAAACAAATAGTTCTTGTATTATGTTGAAAGTTAATCTATACTATATTATAAGGCATGTAAGAGGAATTCCCAACAAAATTATGTAATTACAATATTTAAGGCTTAGAGTACAACAACCTAATAAAATTAGTATGATGGCATAATAGTATTTTCATATTGCTATTAAATTGTTTTAATTTAAACCAAAACTTTATGCATGATTTGTAAACTACCTAATACTCAAGGGATGGGATATAAAACATTAAATTGAATACACAACTATATAATACATATATCTATACATAATACTTAAACTAGATAGCTTGAGTTTTAAAAGAAGTTGAAAAGTCTAAATTAAATAACCTTAGACCCCCTGTAGAGGGCGCTATTTTTTACAAGAAATCAAAAAATGGAGCCCCCAACACCATTACATGGGGGCTCTATTTTTACAAATGTTGTTTTGGCGCTACACTTATAACGCCAGATTTCTTTTTCCCCCTCCAATCACATCATGCCACATCATGCTCTCTCTCTTTATATTATTATTTTATTATTTTTTTAATTTAAAAGATATAATAAAATATTAATAGGGGCTTTATATATAAAGCTATATAAAGCCCCACCACTACACCCTTTTTTCACTTTATCTCTTCATGCTGACTCAGCTGCCACGTGGACCGATCAGAAAGGAGGGCTTTATATATAAAGTCCCCCACTACGCATGGTCTTAAATTTGATTATTTAATGTTTCAATGTTCACTAATTAGACTGCCTGTAATGAGGCGTTAATTCTCCTCTTCCACGCTCAATCACGCCACAAACCCATTACATAAAGGCGTTAATTGGAATTAAATTTGGTAATGCATTTCTAGAAAATACCAAACCACCGTTCCAATTATCCATTTGAGCTATTTTCATGTTTTATTTGTATTTAAAAAGTATTTGAATAAAAAGAATGTAGAAGTAATTAATCATTTGGTAATGATTAAATGGCCAAGAAATGTGCTTGAACCCAATATTTTCAGAATCGGATCGGACATCGAATCGGATGTCTCACCGGTTCACTGGTCGGACCGGTCCAACCGGTCTGACCGGATTTAAGAATCGGATGACGTATTATATAATATATTTATATAAAAAATACAACAAAACATTTCCAAGAAGAAAAATAAATGCAGTGGTGATGAGAGTGGCCGGCTAGGGATAGGTAATCTACGTACTAGTACAGTCAAAACACATATATCTATATATATATAAAACAAAGCCCTTTTGCTGACGTGGCGTCCATTGGTTCATTCAATCACCCCTTGAAATCGCCACGTGGCATAGTGAGGTGCAATTCTTTGTTTTTTTCTTAATTTTTCGTCTTTATTAATAATAAATTAATAAATATAATACACAACCAAACCCTATTCTTCATTCCCTTCTCCTTCACTTTTTCACAACCTTCAACCCTAGCTCTCATCACACAGATTCGTTCTAATCATCTCCTTATCAAAACCTTTCCCTCTCCTCCACCAGCCTTCCAATCTTCCATCTGCCTCTCCAATTCCTACGCTGCCATCCCCATTCCAATCCCTCTCCCTCGCGCTGCACTCATATCATTATATGTATATTGTTTGAGTGTGGTTATTTTGTTTGCCGTTAAACCGTACCGATCGACTTGTCCAAATCGTTTTTACTGCCATCGCATGGAGCTAAAAAACATAGTTGTTTGATTTATTTGATTAGCCAATCAAATAAATATACCAGCCGTCACAAACCCAACTCAATCGTTCACTTAATCGACAAAGAACAGAGCATCGAATTAGCCTCCGGTGTCTTCGAAATAATCCGGTTACGACAGTCCAGTAACATCGTCGCTGTCCTCACACATATCGGCGGCGACATCCGGTGGCCGTTAGGCAAAGACGAAGTCGCCGTTAAACTTGACGGCTTATAAACCTCCGATCCAATCTTACAGATACTCGTGTGTTTCTGATCACTCGGGTTTACTTTTTGATTCTATATTAATTCTAATACATATGTTGTTTGTTTTTGTAATTGATATTTGTGTTGTTGAATAGTTTTTATTTAAACTGTTGTGATCTGAATCATTAATGGTTGAATTAGGATTAAGATAAATGTTACTAGGATCCAAATCTGTTTGTTGAGCTTCATCTCTGTTATTGTTTTAGCATGTAATAAAGCAAAGTAAGCTATTGTTTTTATTATCTTGTAAACTGTTCTAATGTGCACCATTGGTTACAGACCCATGCATATATGGAACCATTTATTTTAGCGGCTCACAGACAATTGAGTGTTATGCACCCTATATATAAGCTTCTGGATCCACACATGAGATATACTTTGGAAATCAATGCATTGGCTCGCCAGAATTTGTTAAATGCTGATGGGGTTAATAAACAATGTTTTAATCCTGGGAGAGATTGTATGGAGATGAGTGCTGCTGCTTATAAGACTTGGCGATTTGATTTAGAAGGTCTTCTAGCTGATCTCATTAGAAAGTACCTATATTTTAATTATTCAAAATCACATGATCAAACAAAGTTTAGAATTTGCATGTAGCTAACAGTTTTTCTCTCCAAGGGTAATGAGAATGAACTGGAAGTGATTTCCATTAGAACCATGGCTCAAGAGACATTAGGCGAAATCGGTGGAGCTGTAGCTACTTTGGCCTATGTATTCTTGGGGTACACTTTAACCATTGCTTATGCTTCAAAATTTGGTGAAATTCTTTACCATTCAATCAACATTCCCAAATCAGTTTCGGGGGTTTTCTTCACCATAGCCTTTGCAACTCTTATTTCTGTTGGAGGAACACGCACCACGGATCGAGTGAATCAAGTTCTTACAGTCTTCATGATAGGTATTTGTTAGCCGAGTTTGTTATTTGTTATAGTTATTATTATTTTTGACTTATCATTTATTTTTGTGTTTGTTTATTAGTTATTATCGGTTTGAATATTAGGATAGTTATTGGCGTTTTGCCATTAACATTAGTTGGTTAGCTTTAATATTATCTTATGATATGGTTTTCAGTTATTGAATATACTGAATATATTATTCACCAATACAATTTTTCAGTTTCTATTTGGTTATCTTAGTATTGCAAAGGCAAATATGTAGTAATATATCATTTTTTATCACTTTCACATATTGCTTACATGATCTGCAACAGTGTATTTAGTAGCAATTGAGGTTCTAGCAATCTTACTTGGAGGGTGGTCAGGGTTTGAGGGCAAATGGTGATTGGACAAAAGTTCCGGCAAGTGTTCCGGTAATGATATTTTCTTTGGTTTATCATGATCTAGCTCCAGGTAAATACCTAAAGTCAGCTCTATGCTTTGACTTCAAATTCAGTCAATTAAATGTAATTTTCATATATACTTTGATTTTCTCCAAGTAATGTCAACTCTACATGTATGAAAATAGTCATCTAAGGATAAAACTTCCAAGGCTATTTTGACCATTTTCAATATCTATCCTCAACCAACATGTTTTTCACTCCAAACTTAATCAAATATGATGAGTTCCAGTTCTTCGCGCGTATTTGGGAGGTGATATCGGCCACATAAGAACTTCAGTTCTACTTGGCAGTGTTGTACCTTTGACATGACTCTTGGTGTGGAATGCTATAGTTTTTAGTCTCTCGAGTCAAGTTGAATCCCTCATTGATCCGGTCAAGTTGCTTATGAGGTAATGATCAAACATTTGCCTTAAAGTTGACTCGATTTCATTCATATGAGTCATAGATGGGATGGAATTCTTTGCTAGCATGCACCAATATCTAAAAAAACAAACCTATGAAAACATCCCACACCCTGTATCCTCAAGACTAACAGCCATTCATAGACTTGTCTGCCAAACCACAATTACTAATAAAGGTTTCTGTTTTAGTTCTTTTGCTAATGGATAGGTTACTGTGTACTTGTTATCTAACAGCGGGTAAAATGAAAGTATAGTAAAAAATGGTAAGGAATCAAATGGGTTGAAGGTCATTCAAACTGGTTGTTATGCATTTAGTTGATTAGGTTAAGAATTACAGGATTCATTAGAGATTGATGAGTTTTTGAATAGTTGCATCTTACATAAGTGATTATTTAGATGAATACTGATTAGGTTTTAGGTTAGGGAATATATGGACATGCAGTGATTAAGAGATTTTGTGGTTAGTTAACTTGAGCCATTTGAAATAGGTTATCACGTAGTGAATTTTTTTTAACTAAGATTGATTATGTTTAAGTTATTTACTCTTTTCGTGATTTGAGTTTTCTTTTTTTTTTTATCATTTTTTTATTAAGTCATATTAAATTTTTCAACCCCGGGACCTTCCCGGGGTAATCAGCTAGTATATATATAAAAGAAAGCATATATGCCCATTGAGAGTGCCACGTGGCTTAATAATTGAGTGTTTTTGGTGTTTTTGAGTATTTTTCTAAATTTATCTCTCTATCTCTTAATTCTCAATTACTAAAATTAAATTGAGTTATTTTAGGAAAAAAGAATTTAAAAACAAATTTAAAATTTTCTCTCTTATCTTCCTCCTATAATTTTTAAACATAAATATCTTTTATATTCGAGATTTTTTAAATAAAAAAATTACACCAAATTAACGAGCGTTTTATTATCTTTCCAACGAGTACCATAGTGCTATATAAAAACGAAAAAAAAAAACGACTATTTTTTGTGGGGTTATATTCATACAGAAAAAAACACAAAGTGTTCAGGTTATTCATTAATCAAATTGTAACATATTTTAATTTACGTGAAGATGATTATATGTTGAAGGTTATCCTTTTAATACTTTATTATGTTTAATATGGTTTATGCTTTTTATTTTTTAACTTTTTAAATAAATGTTTTTTAACTAAGATTGATTATGTTTAAGTTATTTACTTTTTTCTTGATTTGAGTTTTCTTTTTTTTTTATCATTTTTTATTAAATCATATTAAATTTTTCAACCCCGGGACCTTCCCGGGGTAATCGGCTAGTAATTAAATATTAGTTTTTCTTCTATTTCTATTTGATATTTATTAATCCAAAAAGACATTACTTCTTCTTCCATCTTTCTTTTACATCCTCTCCTTCAACAGCAAAACAATTCAGCTCGCCGTTGACCGCCCAAACTTTCTGAAGATACTATTTTTACTCTTATTTATTCACATTAATTGAACTATGTGATGCATTTTGAAGGGTCAAACACTCAAACAATAAAAATGTATCTCCCAACAGATATGCAGGTTAGCTTAAAGCTTGGTCGCCAGAGGGTCAACGAGTGGTTCCGTCCCCGGATGGAGTGTTTTAGGCGGGATAAAGTAAATTCGCCGGTCAGACCGGCCGACCTAACGAACCAGCGAACACAGCAAAAAATTGAACCGGCCGGTTATTCAGCAACCTCACGAACTGCAGGAGCCGGATCGTCTGTTGGAGCGAACCCCAGTCCGATCGGTTGAACCGGCCGGTCCGAACCGGTTTCAAAAACCTTGCTTGAACCACTACACCCATTTTTGGCTAAAAATTTTCTTGCTGACATGGCATTCACGTGGCAGAAAACGCCCCTAAGGGGCTTCAACCACTACACATGATCTTATATACAAAAGTGATATTATATATTATAATATAATATTTCGTACTATCGTCTACATTAGATATATACTATATAAATGAAAATGAAACAATATTTATACCCTTTAGAAACAAAATGGGGAAATGGAATTTAATAATCTCAACTTTGGGGGTTGGAAGGCAACAGTCCCAACTTGAAAGTTGTAAGATAGCAGTCCCAACTTGTCATGTATTTTATTTTGTTGGTCCCAAACTAACCTCAGATAGTTTTCTCTGGTAAATGCCAACGTGGCAGTCCACGTGGCAAAATCTGTCCCACTTGGCAAAAAACATGGACCCTCTTAATCCACTTGGCTTTTTTAATTAAAAAAAACTTTTAATTATAAAATTTTTTTTTAATAATAATAAAAAAGAATTATATATATATACATATATATATATATATATATAATTCTTTTATACAATTGAAAGAGAGAGAAAACGTAGAGAGAGAAATAGATGAGAGAGGGTGAACACACCCACAACCGCCTGTCACCACCGTCCTCCACCACCATCTCCGACGACACCCACTACCACCGCTCTACCCTCTGTCTACCCTCCTTCCTCCTCCTCTGTCTACCCTTCTTCCTCCTCCTCCTCTGTCTACCCTCCCTCCCTCCTCCTCTGTTTTCCCTCCCTCCGACGACACCCACAACCTGCACCAACCCGCCACCACCAACCAAAGCCCACCCACCGCTCTACACCTTTGTAACCACCCATCACCATCATTCCCCTCAACCTCCACCCCATAATCACCAACCATTTGTAAAATTAGGGCTTTCCCCAAAATTTAGGGTTCTTTGTTCTTACCATAACATCATAAATTGAAGCAGACCCAACCAACTCTCCGGTCACCGGCGTCAATGGAAAACAGAACGAATGGTTGCAGGTAGTATATTATTAGGGTTTATGTCTGATTATTAGCGAAAACGAAAACAGAAACAACGAACCCTAAATTTTGGGAAAAAGCCCTAATTTTGGAGAAGATGACAGGCTCCATGGTGTTGGAGAAGACAACCGGCGGTGTTGGCGGTGGTGGAGTGTCACACCCTCAAATTTCCACTGCGGGGTTTTACCGCGAGGCGCGTGACACACCAGGATCCCATAGCCATAAGTCATATGAACGAACTCTAAATGCCCAAACCATTTAGTTCGTTTTCAAAAATCAGGTTTAGTTAAGTTGCGGAAGCGTAAACCAAATTAAAACCTTTTAAAAGCCATGCGCAAAACAACGCGCCCAGATAAAAACCATATGAAGGAAAATGTAAAAGCATAATATGTAATTTAGGTGTATGCCCGAGACCCCAAATGCAGTGAAGTGTGCAGTGCTTTCTAATCCTGGCACCGGAAGCTAACTACCTGCAAAAGCATGTAAATCGTGGGTCAACAAACAATGCTGGTGAGTTCACTAAGTAAAGTAGATGAGTATGTAACTGCGCTGGTTTCCAAAACCATGTAAACAAGTAATTGAGTTGGTTCCAAGAACCGTGTAAACACTAGTTCATCGCATGTCAAGGGTAGCTAACCCATTCATGATAATTAACACCGATATACCGAACTGCTGATGTACGTGTAGCCACAAATGTGAGCCGCATGCCTTACATCATTGCTTATCAACAATGATAAAATCTGTTAAGTTATAGTTCACTCCCGCACTCCCTGAGCCGGTGTGAGGTTTGTCAGACCTAATAGCGCTATCAACTAATAACCCGCTTGCCATAACCCGGCAACTCATTCGGTATGTGAAGGACTTACAGATGATAGAGTTGGTTTAGTTCATCAAGGACACAGTTTGCGAACTAGCAAAGACCGACCCACACAAGGATCCATAGCATCCCAACCCGGGATGTGTAAGTAGTCCCAAACCGGACTAGAAAGTATTAGTCCCAACCCGGACTAGAAAAAGTTAATTACGTTGTCTCAACCCGAGACGCATGCTTTTGAGAAAAGAGTAGTGAAACTCACCTTAGGTTGCAAGCAAAAATATCCAAACTCCAACGTAATAGAGACTCGCTACCGACTCCCTATTATATGTGTCACTATGTGAGTACACGTGCATAACCAATATACCACATAGTACGTTTATTAGATACTTTTAAAAGTTCAAAACCGTGTAGTGACACCTAGTGACTCTACATGCACAAGTATGTCCTACGTATCCCGTTGGTGATCATGGTGATTATTATAAGTTTAACACATCAAATACATCTCATGCAAGTTTCCACACAAGTACATGTCAATTACATACCACATACAACTTCAAATAGTCACATAAATACCTCGTACACAATCTGCGTTTTTAGGACAGATTGTGCGCTGTGAAAAACGAGTCACTTAACCCACTTAACGGATGAATTAAAATCCCAAATTTTTACTGAGTATTCATGGGGATTCAGTTGCAAATCCCTATTTTTATTTTGTCTCAAAACCAAACACAAAAATTATAAAAATTCGTACAACACAGCTATGTTCAGAAAATTTCCACAACAGGTCAGTTTAGTAGAAAAATTCCCAAAAATTGTGTATTCATCCAAACGGGATGAATCCACTTGGAAAAGCCGAGTTTTTCCAATGTTGACCTACTGTAAAAATTTCATAACTTAATTCTTTGTAAATCTCCAGTTATGACCATTTAAAGTTGACCAATTTTTCAATTCCGAAAATCTGATATGACCCCTAATCAATTAAAATTCCAAAAACGACCCAACCGATGTCCAAATCTGATGGTTTTGCCCATTATGAAAAGCTAAGACTATGTTCATCACAATCATGCAAAGAAATCATCAAAACTATCAATTTACCAACCCATTACAGCCCCTACAATTTGTCACAATGAATCTGTCAGAAAATCAGAATTCTAATAACATGCTTCTCATGAACCCTAATCATTCTTATTAACCCATAATCATGCAATAACCTCATACTAGCACAATAACATTCATATTAACATGTTCAATCTCAGGTTTTTACATACCATACACCCTAGACATGATTCCTATTAACCATATTCATCAACAATTCAACAAACAATCAAGATATCAATATTAATCATCATTTGCGATTTTTATACATAGAGTTCTTAGGGTTTTTACAACTTTTCAAACATCAATAATAATCATAAAACTTTTAAACAATGTACCTTGCAATGCTAGACTCCTTAACACTCCAAGATACCACCCAAATCAACTTGAATTAGTGAGATTTTGATGAAGATTGCAATTGAAAGATGTGTGTGTGTGTTAGAACCCCACGGCGCAAAAGAAGTGGGTGTAGGGTTTCTTTTTTCTTTTTATAATAAGTTAGGGTTAGGCTCATGGGCCAAGTCTTTCGGGCTTTGGTGGGTTTTTGTCTGATAATTGAGCCCATTACCCCTAACTAACTCCCGAGATCCATCCCGACAATAGTAGTCATACTAGCATATATAAAACTACTGTTTTATCAATACGTATTATGTTTATCATAAGTGCACGTATCTCATAACGTTTACGTACAAGTTAACTAATACGCAATAATTCACATAAGCATGTAACTTACATACACGTGTTAATCCACATACATCAACACTCAATTGTTCACATAATCATGCATGTCCAACAAATCACCAACGTTCGGGTTATAGGATTCGTGTGTGTGTCAAGACAAAACCTTCCTAGTTATACGTGCGTTAATATCATCTAACATATGTTATTATCCCATAACATATCGAAAGACCTTCTTAGCTAACCCTAGTTAAGTGTTTAGTCATGAATGCACATGAAAGTTAACTAGAGTTTAGTAAAAGAGTTAACATGAAAATGCGGGGTGTCACATCATCCCCAAGTTGAAAAGAATTTCGTCCCGAAATTCAGCAAGTAAACAGTAAAGTCAGCTAGAAAAATGTGTGCTTGGTTCCCGGATGTCACATCATCCCCAAGTTGAAAGGAATTTCGCCCCGAAATTCACTTTGAGATAGTTGCTTTACGTTTAGTGTTTGGTTTATGCGTAGTTTCAGGTTCGGTAAAGAGATGTGGGTATTTAAGCCGTATTTGATCCATGCGCTCCCACGTGTATTCCGGTCCTAAACGGGAATTCCGTAGTACCTTAATAACAGGTATAGTGTTTTGTCCGAGTTTCTTGACGCCCCGCTCAAGAATCTCCACCGGTTCTTTCAGGAACCGTAGCTGATCATCCACCTGGATCTCCTCCAGTGGCACCACCAGTGTTGTATCCGATAAGCATTTCTTTAAGTTTGATACGTGGAATACGTTGCGTACTCCACTGAGTTCATCAGGCAAGTTTAACTTGTAAGCTACCGGACCAATCCTTTCGATAATCTTAAATGGTCCAACGTATCGTGGGTTCAATTTTCCCCGTTTTTCCAAAGCGTATCACCCCCTTCCAAGGTGACACCTTCAATAGAACCTTGTCCCCAACCTGGAACTCCAAAGGTTTCCTACGCTTATCAGCGTAACTTTTCTGTCGATCACGAGCAGCAGCCATCCAATTTCTGATTTGCACTATCTCCTCAGAAGTTTCGTACACAAGTCCGGGACCTGTTAGCTGGCTATCTCCAACTTCAGTCCAGCAGATGGGAGACCTACACTTGCCTCCATAAAGTGCCTCTAAAGGCGCACACTGTATCGAAATGTGGTAGTTGTTATACGAGAATTCAATCAAAGGCAAGTGCTTATCCCAACTGTTGCCAAAATCCGCCACGCACACTCGTAGCAGATCTTCTTTTGTTTGGATGGTTCGTTCACTCTATCCATCCATCTGTGGGTGATAGGCCGTGCTCATACCTAAGCGAGTTCCCAAAGCGTTTTGGAGAGTAGTCCAAAAATGAGAAGTGAATCGCGCATCGCGATCAGATATAATAGAAGTAGGCACCCCCATGCCTAGAGACTACATCCTTGACGTAGAGATTTGCTGGTTTCTCCAGCGAGTCCGTTTCCTTTATTGCCAGAAAGTGTGCCGATTTGGTTAAACGATCCACGATAACCCAAATCATGTTATGGCCCGTTGGCGTTTTAGGAAGCTTTAATATAAAATCCATAGAAATTCCGTCCCATTTCCACGTAGGGATTTCTAGTTGCCGGAGTAGGCCTGAAGGTTTCTGATATTTAATCTTAACCTTCGCACAAGTCAAGCACTTACTAACATAAGTGGCTATTTCAGCTTTCATGTTTGGCCACCAGTAGCGAGTTTAAGGATCTTGGTACCTCTTGTCCGAAACAGGATGTACCGAATATCGAGAGGTGTAAGCTTCATCGAGCACCAGTTGTCTGAGATCCCCAAAACGTGGTGTCGAGACTCGATTCATAAAGTATTGAAGACCATCCGTCTTCCGTTCCAAGTGCTTATCCGCACCATGTAAAGTTTCAAACCCGATGTTTTCTTCTTTCAAAGCCTCGCCCTGGGCTTCACGTATCTTATCAAGAAGATTAGAATGTACGGTAAGTTGTAAAGCTCGCACTCGTTTGGGTTTCGTTTCCTTACGACTGAGGGCATCAGCTACTAAGTTAGCTTTCCCGGGATGATACTTGATGGCGCAGTCATAATCATTCAGAAGCTTGACCAATCGACGTTGTCGCATGTTCAGCTCCTTTTGATCGAATATGAGTTGGAGGCTCTTGTGGTCAGTGAATATCGTACACTTCGCCCCATAGAGATAATGCCTCCAGATCTTTAGAGCAAAAACCATTGCTCCCAGTTCCAAGTCATGGGTGGTGTAATTCTTCTCATGAACCTTTAATTGACGTGAGGCATACGCGATCACCTTATCACTCTGCATCAGCACACACCCTAACCTTTGGATAGACGCATCACAGTACACCACGAAGTCCTCTGTACCCTCAGGTAGTGATGGTATAGGTGCACTGCAAAGTTTCGACTTTAATAATTGAAAGGCAGATTCTTGGGCATCTCCCCACTTGTAAGTAATACCCTTCTGTGTCAAAGCAGTGAGGGGTTGAGTGATCTTAGAGAATCTCTCAATGAATCTACGATAATATCCCGCAAGACCAAGAAACTGGCGCACCTCTGTGGGAGTTTTGAAGCCTCCCACTTTTTAATAGCATCAATCTTGGCGGGATCGACATGTATTCCTGCCTTGTTAACCACATGTCCAAGAAATTGGACTTCTCGAATCCAAAAGTCACATTTAGAAAATTTTGCATACAACTGCTCATTTCTCAAGAGTTCCAAGATCAGCTGCAGGTGTTGCTCGTGCTCTTCCCTGCTCTTGGAATAAATCAGTATGTCATCTATGAACACTATGACGAATTTGTCCAAATAAGGCTTGCACACGCGGTTCATTAGATCCATGAACACAGCCGGTGCATTGGTTAGCCCAAATGGCATCACCAAAAACTCATAATGTCCATAACGAGTTCGAAAGGCTGTCTTCGCCACATCTTTCTCTCGGACTCTCAGTTGATGATATCCTGACCTCAAGTCAATCTTAGAATAGAAACTCGACCCTTGAAGTTGGTCGAACAGGTCATCAATACGAGGTAAAGGGTAGCGGTTCTCAACCGTTACTTTGTTCAACTTCTGATACACCTGCGGAATCTCCCACCATTCTTCTTATCAAACAGAACTGGAGCTCCTCATGGCGAAGAACTAGGTCTAATAAAGCCCCTATCCAATAGCTCTTGGAGTTGGGTAGACAGTTCTTGAAATTCGCCTAGTGCTAGGCGGTACGGCGCGCGTGTAACTGGAGCTGCTCCAGGTACAAGGTCAATTCGAAACTCCACTTGACTAACAGGTGGAAGTCCAGATAGTTCCTCTTTGGAAAATATCTGGGAAATCTCGGACTACTGGGATGTCCTCAATCTTAGTTTCAGTTTCAGCTCGAGTGTCAGATATGTTAGCCAAAATGGCTGGATAGCCCTTACGAATACACTTCTGGGCTTTCAAGAAGAGATGATGCTCACCATGGCACCACCATGATTACCCTGTATAGATAAAAGTTCTCCACCCGGGAAGGGGACACGAACAATCTTCTCCCGACAGAGAATTTCAGCGGGATGCTTGGACAACCAGTCCATGCCAACCACGAGACCAAAGCTTCCAAGGGTGATAGGTAAAATGTTGATGGCAAACGATTGCCCATCCAACTCGAGCTTACAATCACAATGGGTGTGGGTTACCTCAACAGGCTTCCCATCAGCTAGCTTTATGGTGTACGGGGTATCAAGAAGAGTAGGAACCATCCCTAGTTGTTTGCTAAGTTTCGATGACACAACACTATAGTCCGCACCAGTATCATATAAAATAGAAGCAAGAGGGTTGTACCCGTCACGACATTGCTATCAGTCCTAGCTTCCCCAGAGCCAATCACAATTGCTATTCCACGAGTCCCATTGTTGTTGTTACCGTTGTGGTTATTGTTTGTTGAAGGACTTGTACCTCACACTATCCCAAGTTCTCTTGCTATCACCAAAAGTAGAAGATGAAGCTCTATGCTTCGGAAAAGTACCATGCTCAACAGCCTCATCAATGAGGTTGCGAGCCAGGTGAAAGATTTGTTAGATTCTGGGTAGGTGAGCTGCAGTGGCCAAGCCACGAATCTTTGGGACCCACCCTTTTGGTATGAAATCCGATCCGCTGGTAAAGTAGGTTAAATAGATTTGAGCACAAAGTATCTAAATCCCGTAGCTTGGTAGTGTAGGCGCCGATCTCAGACCCATCCGTCAAATTTCTAGATTTCATCATAGGGTGCAACGTTCTCCATCCAAGTATCTGTAACTCATCGAGTGTGCATGTAGCATACATTACCCCATCCTGCCCGGGGCAAATGCGCATGGAAATGCCTTATACTATCGAAGCAATCAGACGGTCTCCTTCAGTTCCGTTAGTGTTATCGAGGTTTACGACCAATAAAAGGCTTGAAAATATGATGGTAGGTTGTTGTTGTGGCATGTGCGTTCAAGGAATAAGAAAGTTCAAATGTGGAAGTCAGGGAAACGATTGATTTAGCAAGATGGATCTTTACTAGCTTGGAAAGATGCGAGGGTTTCAACCACCCTATCGTTGATCATAAGAACTCAGTCTTATCTAAGATAGTAAAGAAAAAGAAAGAAAAGATAGGTAAGAAAAGGTAAGAGCCAATCGTTGCCACGCTCTGTCTTAGATAGTAGATCATTCATCCTCTCTTCTCATGTGCTCGTCCTGCTCAGGTTCCCCTTCCATCCCTTATCCTTCCTCTTTCGCGATGTCAATGTTATATGGTTCTCATCACGTACAGTCTTCTTTTCCGGTCCTGTGTAAGTCAGCTCAATGGTCAACAACACCATTCGTTCCTCCAATCGTGACTGTCCGTCACTAGTAGATTTTGTCTTCCTTTGAGATGTTGCACTGCATCACCGACCTTCGTAACTCCCCAAGAGTGTGTGTAACAAGCCCCAATCTAATGTGTTCCCATGAATCTACCATATACTTATGAGTAACAGGGATATGCAGTCATACGTCCGCCCGTTCACACTAGGTGTAAGGTACTAAAGTAAGAAATAAGTTCTATATGTGTAACCCAGTTCCGTTTGAATTTCAAATGGAAGTAAGAAAGATCAAGTAACAAGGAACAGAAACTAATTGTCTACTTGCTCAGTGAAAAAGGATAAGTCTCGGTATTTGAATTTCTTCACAGTTGATTTGGTTTGATAGTATCACGTCATGCGCATCGTGCAGCCTTCCTGTGTACGTGCGCCACAATGCTCGCCAGGGCTTTCTCCCCTGTACAATTGTTGTTTCCTCATCCACGAGGTTTGTTAGGATACTACTCCCAGTAATGCGCCACCTGGTGTAACCCTGGGTTCCCACCATTGACGTGTTCAGAATTAGGTCTAGAACTAGAAGATAACATATTTCCCCGAAATCATGTGTTGTAGATATATGTAGCTAAAAGTTAGTTGCGCACTTAAGTTGTGAGTGTACTTATGCTATGATGATTATAGACTAGACTCAACATGCAGTCCTAGTTCACTATAACCAATGGCTCTGATACCAATCTGTCACACCCTCAAATTTCCACTGCGGGGTTTTACCGCGAGGCGCGTGACACACCGGGATCCCATAGCCATAAGTCATATGAACGAACTCTAAATGCCCAAACCATTTAGTTCGTTTTCAAAAATCAGGTTTAGTTAAGTTGCGGAAGCGTAAACCAAATTAAAACCTTTTAAAAGCCATGCGCAAAACAACGCGCCCAGATAAAAACCATATGAAGGAAAATGTAAAAGCATAATATGTAATTTAGGTGTATGCCCGAGACCCCAAATGCAGTGAAGTGTGCAGTGCTTTCTAATCCTGGCACCGGAAGCTAACTACCTGCAAAAGCATGTAAATCGTGGGTCAACAAACAATGCTGGTGAGTTCACTAAGTAAAGTAGATGAGTATGTAACTGCGCTGGTTTCCAAAACCATGTAAACAAGTAATTGAGTTGGTTCCAAGAACCGTGTAAACACTAGTTCATCGCATGTCAAGGGTAGCTAACCCATTCATGATAATTAACACCGATATACCGAACTGCTGATGTACGTGTAGCCACAAATGTGAGCCGCATGCCTTACATCATTGCTTATCAACAATGATAAAATCTGTTAAGTTATAGTTCACTCCCGCACTCCCTGAGCCGGTGTGAGGTTTGTCAGACCTAATAGCGCTATCAACTAATAACCCGCTTGCCATAACCCGGCAACTCATTCGGTATGTGAAGGACTTACAGATGATAGAGTTGGTTTAGTTCATCAAGGACACAGTTTGCGAACTAGCAAAGACCGACCCACACAAGGATCCATAGCATCCCAACCCGGGATGTGTAAGTAGTCCCAAACCGGACTAGAAAGTATTAGTCCCAACCCGGACTAGAAAAAGTTAATTACGTTGTCTCAACCCGAGACGCATGCTTTTGAGAAAAGAGTAGTGAAACTCACCTTAGGTTGCAAGCAAAAATATCCAAACTCCAACGTAATAGAGACTCGCTACCGACTCCCTATTATATGTGTCACTATGTGAGTACACGTGCATAACCAATATACCACATAGTACGTTTATTAGATACTTTTAAAAGTTCAAAACCGTGTAGTGACACCTAGTGACTCTACATGCACAAGTATGTCCTACGTATCCCGTTGGTGATCATGGTGATTATTATAAGTTTAACACATCAAATACATCTCATGCAAGTTTCCACACAAGTACATGTCAATTACATACCACATACAACTTCAAATAGTCACATAAATACCTCGTACACAATCTGCGTTTTTAGGACAGATTGTGCGCTGTGAAAAACGAGTCACTTAACCCACTTAACGGATGAATTAAAATCCCAAATTTTTACTGAGTATTCATGGGGATTCAGTTGCAAATCCCTATTTTTATTTTGTCTCAAAACCAAACACAAAAATTATAAAAATTCGTACAACACAGCTATGTTCAGAAAATTTCCACAACAGGTCAGTTTAGTAGAAAAATTCCCAAAAATTGTGTATTCATCCAAACGGGATGAATCCACTTGGAAAAGCCGAGTTTTTCCAATGTTGACCTACTGTAAAAATTTCATAACTTAATTCTTTGTAAATCTCCAGTTATGACCATTTAAAGTTGACCAATTTTTCAATTCCGAAAATCTGATATGACCCCTAATCAATTAAAATTCCAAAAACGACCCAACCGATGTCCAAATCTGATGGTTTTGCCCATTATGAAAAGCTAAGACTATGTTCATCACAATCATGCAAAGAAATCATCAAAACTATCAATTTACCAACCCATTACAGCCCCTACAATTTGTCACAATGAATCTGTCAGAAACTCAGAATTCTAATAACATGCTTCTCATGAACCCTAATCATTCTTATTAACCCATAATCATGCAATAACCTCATACTAGCACAATAACATTCATATTAACATGTTCAATCTCAGGTTTTTACATACCATACACCCTAGACATGATTCCTATTAACCATATTCATCAACAATTCAACAAACAATCAAGATATCAATATTAATCATCATTTGCGATTTTTATACATAGAGTTCTTAGGGTTTTTACAACTTTTCAAACATCAATAATAATCATAAAACTTTTAAACAATGTACCTTGCAATGCTAGACTCCTTAACACTCCAAGATACCACCCAAATCAACTTGAATTAGTGAGATTTTGATGAAGATTGCAATTGAAAGATGTGTGTGTGTGTTAGAACCCCACGGCGCAAAAGAAGTGGGTGTAGGGTTTCTTTTTTCTTTTTATAATAAGTTAGGGTTAGGCTCATGGGCCAAGTCTTTCGGGCTTTGGTGGGTTTTTGTCTGATAATTGAGCCCATTACCCCTAACTAACTCCCGAGATCCATCCCGACAATAGTAGTCATACTAGCATATATAAAACTACTGTTTTATCAATACGTATTATGTTTATCATAAGTGCACGTATCTCATAACGTTTACGTACAAGTTAACTAATACGCAATAATTCACATAAGCATGTAACTTACATACACGTGTTAATCCACATACATCAACACTCAATTGTTCACATAATCATGCATGTCCAACAAATCACCAACGTTCGGGTTATAGGATTCGTGTGTGTGTCAAGACAAAACCTTCCTAGTTATACGTGCGTTAATATCATCTAACATATGTTATTATCCCATAACATATCGAAAGACCTTCTTAGCTAACCCTAGTTAAGTGTTTAGTCATGAATGCACATGAAAGTTAACTAGAGTTTAGTAAAAGAGTTAACATGAAAATGCGGGGTGTCACATGGAGAAAGACGACACCCTCTCTCTCTCTCTCTCTCTGTGTGTGTTTATATGTGTGTATATAGATTTGCATAAAGTGTACATAGATTGGTATAAAGATTGAATAAAAAAAAGACAAAAACACATCTTCATTGTGGGGTCCATGTTTTTATTTTGCCAAGTGGGACAGATTTTGCCACGTGGACTGCCACGTTGGCACTTAACAGAGAAGCTTTAATATTATCTTATGATATGGTTTTCAGTTATTGAATATACTGAATATATTATTCACCAATACAATTTTTCAGTTTCTATTTGGTTATCTTAGTATTGCAAAGGCAAATATGTAGTAATATATCATTTTTGATCACTTTCACATATTGCTTACATGATCTGCAACAGGGTATTTAGTAGCAATTGAGGTTCTAGCAATCTTACTTGGAGGGTGGTCAGGGTTTGAGGGCAAATGGTGATTGGACAAAAGTTCCGGCAAGTGTTCCGGTAATGATATTTTCTTTGGTTTATCATGATCTAGCTCCAGGTAAATACCTAAAGTCAGCTCTATGCTTTGACTTCAAATTCAGTCAATTAAATGTAATTTTCATATATACTTTGATTTTCTCCAAGTAATGTCAACTCTACATGTAAGAAAATAGTCATCTAAGGATAAAACTTCCAAGGCTATTTTGACCATTTTCAATATCTATCCTCAACCAACATGTTTTTCACTCCAAACTTAATCAAATATGATGAGTTCCAGTTCTTCGCGCGTATTTGGGAGGTGATATCGGCCACATAAGAACTTCAGTTCTACTTGGCAGTGTTGTACCTTTGACATGACTCTTGGTGTGGAATGCTATAGTTTTTAGTCTCTCGAGTCAAGTTGAATCCCTCATTGATCCGGTCAAGTTGCTTATGAGGTAATGATCAAACATTTGCCTTAAAGTTGACTCGATTTCATTCATATGAGTCATAGATGGGATGGAATTCTTTGCTAGCATGCACCAATATCTAAAAAAACAAACCTATGAAAACATCCCACACCCTGTATCCTCAAGACTAACAGCCATTCATAGACTTGTCTGCCAAACCACAATTACTAATAAAGGTTTCTGTTTTAGTTCTTTTGCTAATGGATAGGTTACTGTGTACTTGTTATCTAACAGCGGGTAAAATGAAAGTATAGTAAAAAATGGTAAGGAATCAAATGGGTTGAAGGTCATTCAAACTGGTTGTTATGCATTTAGTTGATTAGGTTAAGAATTACAGGATTCATTAGAGATTGATGAGTTTTTGAATAGTTGCATCTTACATAAGTGATTATTTAGATGAATACTGATTAGGTTTTAGGTTAGGGAATATATGGACATGCAGTGATTAAGAGATTTTGTGGTTAGTTAACTTGAGCCATTTGAAATAGGTTATCACGTAGTGAATTTTTTTTTAACTAAGATTGATTATGTTTAAGTTATTTACTCTTTTCGTGATTTGAGTTTTCTTTTTTTTTTTATCATTTTTTTATTAAGTCATATTAAATTTTTCAACCCCGGGACCTTCCCGGGGTAATCAGCTAGTATATATATAAAAGAAAGCATATATGCCCATTGAGAGTGCCACGTGGCTTAATAATTGAGTGTTTTTGGTGTTTTTGAGTATTTTTCTAAATTTATCTCTCTATCTCTTAATTCTCAATTACTAAAATTAAATTGAGTTATTTTAGGAAAAAAGAATTTAAAAACAAATTTAAAATTTTCTCTCTTATCTTCCTCCTATAATTTTTAAACATAAATATCTTTTATATTCGAGATTTTTTAAATAAAAAAATTACACCAAATTAACGAGCGTTTTATTATCTTTCCAACGAGTACCATAGTGCTATATAAAAACGAAAAAAAAAACGACTATTTTTTGTGGGGTTATATTCATACAGAAAAAAACACAAAGTGTTCAGGTTATTCATTAATCAAATTGTAACATATTTTAATTTACGTGAAGATGATTATATGTTGAAGGTTATCCTTTTAATACTTTATTATGTTTAATATGGTTTATGCTTTTTATTTTTTAACTTTTTAAATAAATGTTTTTTAACTAAGATTGATTATGTTTAAGTTATTTACTTTTTTCGTGATTTGAGTTTTCTTTTTTTTTTATCATTTTTTATTAAATCATATTAAATTTTTCAACCCCGGGACCTTCCCGGGGTAATCGGCTAGTAATTAAATATTAGTTTTTCTTCTATTTCTATTTGATATTTATTAATCCAAAAAGACATTACTTCTTCTTCCATCTTTCTTTTACATCCTCTCCTTCAACAGCAAAACAATTCAGCTCGCCGTTGACCGCCCAAACTTTCTGAAGATACTATTTTTACTCTTATTTATTCACATTAATTGAACTATGTGATGCATTTTGAAGGGTCAAACACTCAAACAATAAAAATGTATCTCCCAACAGATATGCAGGTTAGCTTAAAGCTTGGTCGCCAGAGGGTCAACGAGTGGTTCCGTCCCCGGATGGAGTGTTTTAGGCGGGATAAAGTAAATTCGCCGGTCAGACCGGCCGACCTAACGAACCAGCGAACACAGCAAAAAATCGAACCGGCCGGTTATTCAGCAACCTCACGAACTGCAGGAGCCGGATCGTCTGTTGGAGCGAACCCCAGTCCGACCGGTTGAACCGGCCGGTCCGAACCGGTTTCAAAAACCTTGCTTGAACCACTACACCCATTTTTGGCTAAAAATTTTCTTGCTGACATGGCATTCACGTGGCAGAAAACGCCCCTAAGGGGCTTCAACCACTACACATGATCTTATATACAAAAGTGATATTATATATTATAATATAATATTTCGTACTATCGTCTACATTAGATATATACTATATAAATGAAAATGAAACAATATTTATACCCTTTAGAAACAAAATGGGGAAATGGAATTTAATAATCTCAACTTTGGGGGTTGGAAGGCAACAGTCCCAACTTGAAAGTTGTAAGATAGCAGTCCCAACTTGTCATGTATTTTATTTTGTTGGTCCCAAACTAACCTCAGATAGTTTTCTCTGGTAAATGCCAACGTGGCAGTCCACGTGGCAAAATCTGTCCCACTTGGCAAAAAACATGGACCCTCTTAATCCACTTGGCTTTTTTAATTAAAAAAAACTTTTAATTATAAAAAAAACTTTTAATAATAATAAAAAAGAATTATATATATATATATACATATATATATATATATAATTCTTTTATACAATTGAAAGAGAGAGAAAACGTAGAGAGAGAAAGAGATGAGAGAGGGTGAACACACCCACAACCGCCTGTCACCACCGTCCTCCACCACCATCTCCGACGACACCCACTACCACCGCTCTACCCTCTGTCTACCCTCCTTCCTCCTCCTCTGTCTACCCTTCTTCCTCCTCCTCTGTCTACCCTCCCTCCCTCCTCCTCTGTTTTCCCTCCCTCCGACGACACCCACAACCTGCACCAACCCGCCACCACCAACCAAAGCCCACCCACCGCTCTACACCTTTGTAACCACCCATCACCATCATTCCCCTCAACCTCCACCCCATAATCACCAACCATTTGTAAAATTAGGGCTTTCCCCAGAATTTAGGGTTCTTTGTTCTTACCATAACATCATAAATTGAAGCAGACCCAACCAACTCTTCGGTCACCGGCGTCAATGGAAAACAGAACGAATGGTTGCAGGTAGTATATTATTAGGGTTTATGTCTGATTATTAGCGAAAACGAAAACAGAAACAACGAACCCTAAATTTTGGGAAAAAGCCCTAATTTTGGAGAAGATGACAGGCTCCATGGTGTTGGAGAAGACAACCGGCGGTGTTGGCGGTGGTGGAGAAAGACGACACCCTCTCTCTCTCTCTGTGTGTGTTTATATGTGTGTATATAGATTTGCATAAAGTGTACATAGATTGGTATAAAGATTGAATAAAAAAAGACAAAAACACATCTTCATTGTGGGGTCCATGTTTTTATTTTGCCAAGTGGGACAGATTTTGCCACGTGGACTGCCACGTTGGCACTTAACAGAGAAAACTAACTGAGGTTAGTTTGGGAAACAAAATCTATCTATATAATAATTGAGGTGAGATTGGGTTGAATGGAGGCCTTAGAGAGTGTTTGAGGTACCCATTTCCAATATGGAGCTCCAACTATAAATACTCTATTGGAGATAATTTCTCCTCCAATAATTATGTGGTCAATGGTCAAGTCAAAGGCATAAATCAAGGATAACTTGATTTATGCTATTACTTTCATTTCTTATGTAATTGTTAGTTCTTGTGTTTGCTTATAAATAGCTACTAGGAATTAGTAGCACCGGATATCAAGACCGTTGTACTCCAAAATAAAAAAAAAGGTTGGTGGTTCAATTAAAAAAAAAAAGGCAAATGAAAAAGACAGTTGTATGGATAAATGAATGTATAAGAGGTGGGTTCTAGATTGTTTAAAGGGAAATGTGAAGAGAATATGGGTTCTTCAAGAAGTTTATTATAAAAGGGGGTGATGGGAATAATAAAAGATGAAGAAAATGGAATTGTAGTGGATAGTGTGGAACACTATCCCCAGACAAAATGAAAGAATTAAAGAAAAGGTGATGAGTGGTCTGGTGTTTAAAAAAAAATATTAGTGAATGATTATTCAGAAAAAAAAAACGTTTTTTTAAAGCAAAAGGGTTTAAAAAAAAAGTTGAGTTGTTTAAACTCGCGAGAGGAAAAATCGGGTTTTTTTTAAAAACCCGCAAGAGAAGAAAAGTCGAGTTTTTTGGACTCGCGAGAAAGAAAAGACGGGTTCTTTTGAACTCGCAAGAACGAAAGTCGAGTTCTTTGAACTCGCAAGAAAAAAAAAAAGTCGAGTTCTTTGAACTCGCAAAAGAAAGAAAAGTCGGGTTCAAATCTTCAACCCACAAGAAAAAGAAAAGTCTGGCTCTTCAAGCTCGCAAGGAAAAGAAAAGTCGGGTTCTTTGAATTCGCAAGAAGAAAGGTCGAGTTTTTCAAGCTCGCAAGAAGAAATATTCGAAAAGAAGAAATATTACTTGGCAAGTTGGGTGTTCGTATTCTTCACGCTCCAACTTGAGGGGGAGTATTGGAGATAATTTCTCCTCCAATAATTATGTGGTCAATGGTCAAGTCAAAGGCATAAATCAAGGATAACTTGATTTATGCTATTACTTTCATTTCTTATGTAATTGTTAGTTCTTGTGTTTGCTTATAAATAGCTACTAGGAATTAGTAGCAAAATTGTACCAAAAGATTATCAATAAAATACTTTTTTCACATTACTTCTCTTTACTTCTTGTACCAAACCACCTAGCCATTTTGAGAGTCGTTTAGAAACCGAGCGGCCTCCGGCCGCAAGGCCGAAACAAACTCAACCCAAACACAAAAATGCTTCCGCTAGAAATTTTACATGCTTCCGCTTGAATTTCTACATACTCTTTCTAATTTTTATTTCTACATTCATACATTCTTCCATTACACTCCTCCAATACCTAACTAACAAATCTTCCAATTAACATTATTCACTCTTCTTTTTATTCACTCTTCATTCTAGGTATGTTTTCCTTTTCATTTGGATCGAAGCAAGATCAACCATTGTAACGTTTTCCTATTCGTAAACGTTAAATATAGCCAACAAAAATGGATCTCAAACCTGTAAAACATTTAGTGATAATATGGAACCAGTTAACGATTTGTGGAACAAGTCCATATTGTCATCGTTTTTATTATTAACGCATGGCTATCTGTAAACAATATTTAATATGTAACCATTTTCATATTTGAAGAGAAAATCTTCATTCTCAGCGTTTTAATTAAATATGGACGTGTTGAATACAAACCGCAATATGGAAGCAAGATCAGATTTTTAAGTCAATAATTGTATATGAAACGGAACAAATATATTAACTGTTGTTTGATCTTTTTTTCATTTGAGATCCAGAGAGGATTCATTGTCATCTTTATGTTTATGAGTCAAATATGATATGCCGCGAATGTTTTGATTGTTTTGTCATTTGAATGCTAGACTACCATCCGAATACAAAGTTGCGAATATGGCTTATCACAAGGGGGAGCAATTCTTCAAGGTCATGCATGACCCTTCCGCAAGAGTTTTGGTATGATTGTAATTTTCGTTTTGATAATTATCTTTGCTAACTTTAAGCAAACTGATTATATTAATTCTCGTAATGTTGTTTTTAATGTTTGATCCAGACATTGCCGACAGCTATGAACAAGTTTTTGGTATCTAAAAAAACGCCTATTTAATAACATTAAAAAAATTCAAACCGTATTAGTCATTCCTTAAATATGATTGTAGACATTAATTACTGAAATTATGTAAAAGTTACATTTATTTCGGTTGTAGGATTCTAGACATTAATTTCTGTAATTTCCATAATCAATTTACTAATTATAATACAAATTTACGGTTTTAATTATATTAATTAGGTCATATTTATCAATACATAAGGCTAAAAATTAGCAATCTTCATTAAGGCTTTTAAACAAACGATCAATTTTAGGATAGATAGATGGTAATGTGTCATAATTTCCAATTCGAGTATAAATTTCAAAAAATAAAAAAAACGCCTATTTAATAACATTAAAAAAATTCAAACCGTATTAGTCATTCCTTAAATATGATTGTAGACATTAATTACTGAAATTATGTAAAAGTTACATTTATTTCGGTTATAGGATTCTAGACATTAATTTCTGTAATTAACTGTTTTAAAATCATGGATTGATAAACGGATTGACACATACCATTATAATGAGTATATAAAGATAAAATCTTTCATGTAATCAAAATTCGTAAATTAAGGGCTTTAAACAAGGAGCAATCTTAGGCTAGATAGGTTGTATTGTGTCAGCATTTATTTCCAATTAAAACGGATTGACACATTCCAATTATATCTTAATTTCGAGTATAAACAAGGAGCAATACACATGTTGCCTATTTAATAACATTAAATAAATTAAAACCTGTATTAAAACCTGTATTAGTATTCGTAAAAATAGTATTGTTGACCGAATATATTACTAATACTAATTGACATTAAGATATTTAATATTATTGTTGACCGAATTATGATTAGTCTTGATTGCAATTAATAAGATTTATTCATTTTTACTGTTATTTATTAAGATATTTAATATTATTTATTGACATTAATAATAATTGACTGAATTTAATGTTATTTATTAAAATTATTAATCCCATTTATTTATATTACTTTTTTTCGAATTTATGTTTAATAAGATTTAATTATTTTTAACGTATTTTTAGTATGTTAGAATTAATGTTATTTATTGACATTAATAATAATTGACCAAGTTGAATGTTATTTATTATGATTTTTTAATCTCATTTATTTATATTAATATTACTACGAAATTATGTTTAATCTATCTTTATGAAATTATGTTTAATATTATTTATATTACTATTCATTCCAATTATTATTGGTGTTTCCTGCAATTAATAGGATTTATTTATTTTTAATGATATTTACTATGAGTTTTAATGATATTTACTATGTGTTTTAATGATATTAATAATAGTTGACCGAATTTAGTGTTATTACGATTTTTAAGCTCATTTATTTATTATTAACCGAATTAATTTATGAATATATTACTAATACTAATACTATTATTACGATTTTTAATTTTAATCTGATTTATTTATTATTGACCGAATTAAATTATGAATATTTTACTAATACTAAAACTAATATTACGATTTTTAATTTTAATCTCATTTATATCTTATTGACCGAATTAAAATAAACTATTGCTATTTTTACAAATATATTACTAATTACTAATACTAATACTAATATTACGATTTTAGTTTGCTTCAATTAGAAGATATTTCCATTGGCGAATATTGTGTCTTTAAATGGTGTTCAATCCAGCACAGGTTGTTTGTTACAAAGGTTCCACCACAAGAAGTCATTGATTTTCAAATTAAAATTACGGTTTTTTATGTTTGTAATGTAATTCATTTGAATTATTGATTATGATTTTGAGGTTATTTATCAAGATTTATAATCTCATTTATTTATATTACTATGTTTTCGAATTATGATTAGTCTTGATTGCAATTAATAAGATTTATTCATTTTTATTGTTATTTATTAAGATGTTTAATATTATTTATTAACATTAATAATAATTGACCGAATTTTATGTTATTTATTAAAATTATTAATCTCATTTATTTATAGTACATTTTTCAAATTTATGTTTAATAAGATTTAATTATTTTTAATGTATTTTTAGTATGTTAGAATTAATGTTATTTATTGACATTAATAATAATTGACCGAGTTGAATGTTATTTATTATGACTTTTTAATCTCATTTATTTATATTAATATTACTACGAAATTATGTTTAATCAATCTTTATAAAATTATGTTTAATATTATTTATATTACTATTCATTCGAATTATTATTGGTCTTGCCTGCAATTAATAGGATTTATTTATTTTTTAATGATATTTATTATGAGTTTTAATGGCATTAATAATAGTTGATCGAATTTAATGTTATATATTATGATTTTTAAGCCCATTTATTTATTATTGACCGAATTAATTTACGAATATATTACTAATACTAATATCACGTGCAGAAATTGTTTCACAAGTCGCTAGGTTTGTTATTTGCATATTCAACATTTATGTTTACAATATTCTTATTTTATAATTAGTTACACATTCTAAATTTTCTATACTTAATTCTTTTGTAAAGGTTTACTGTGATTGGATGACCTGATTTGCTTTAATAAAAAGATACTTCCATTGGCGAATATTGTGTCTTCAAATGGTGTTCAATCGAGCACAAAATGTTTGTTACTAAGGTTTCACCACAAGATGTTTTTGATTTTGAAATTTAAATTATGATTTTGTTGTTATTTATGAAGAGTTTTAATGTTATTTATGATAATTTTAATGTTATTGATTTGAATGATTGATTATGATTTGGTTGTTATTTATTAAGATTTTTAATCTTATTTATTGATATTACTAATATTACGAAATTCATTTTAATATCGTTAACCGACTTTAATTTTGATATTACAACTTTCCTTTAATCAATTGTGATGAAACGATATGTTTTTAAACATATACGACTTTCTTTCAAACATTTATTTAAATCTATTTAACAATGTTAAATCTATTTAACAATTTATAATTTAAATATAATCCGAAGATAACAATGTACATTTATTTTCCTACACTTTTATTATTCTTTAAATAATAAATATAATTTAAATATAATTAACAGTTTCCTAAAATATATATAATGTATTCAAAATAATTTTTAATGCTATTACTAATATTACGACCTTAATGTAAATATTGTTGACCGAATCTGAGTAAAAACTTTTTACGTTTTTGTTAAATTGATGGAGGTCAATTCTTTGACTTTATGTCTTTGAATTTGATTGTGCTAATTTTAAGCGTTGTTGACCAATTCACGTCAATTACCAATCCTTCCCTTTTTTCATAATTCAAAAACTTTCCTTTAATCAATTGTCATGAAACGATATTCTTTTAAACACATACGACTTTCTTTTAAACATTTATTAAAATCTATTTAACAGTGTTAAATCTATTTAACAGTTTATAATTTAAATATAATCCGAAGATAGGAGTGTACATTTATTTTCCTACACTTTTATTATTCTTTTAATAATAAATATAATTTAAATCTATTTAACAGTTTCCTAAAATATATAATGTATTCAAGATAATTTTCAATGTTATTACTAATATTACGACCTTAATTTTAATATTGTTGACCAAATCTGAGTAAAAACTTTTTACGCTTTTGTTAATTTGATGGAGGTCAATTATTTGACTTTATGTCTTTGAGTTTGATTGTGCTAATTTTAAGCGTTGTTGACCAATTCACATCAATTACCAATCCTTCCATTTTTATAATTCAAATACATAAATAAATATTCCTACTCGATCACGTCAATCGAGGCACAGTATTTCCGATTTTGCAGAATTGTTCGAGAGACAGCAATACTATATAAACCTTAACAAATAATAAAATCATTTAATCGTCATACCAAATTTAACAACGAAATTAAATGATAATATAAATTTTCAAAATGTTACTTTCTGTACAACTAATAATGATTACTAAAAATGTCAATAATAAATTGTTTATAATGGTTAAGGCAATTTGAGACGCGGATGATTTTAGTGTCATTTATTTGAATGATGATTACGATTTTGATGTTATTTATTAAGATTTTTAATATTATTTATTGATGTTACTAATATTACGAATTTCATTTTAACATTGTTGACCGACTTTCATTTTGATATTACGACTTTCCTTTAATCAATTGTAACTAAACGATAATCATCATCTTGATTTCAATAAGTGTGCTAATTTTAAGTGTGCTAATTTTAAGATGTTAATAATAATTTTATATAATGGGTAAGTCAATTTCAGATGCGGATTATTTTAATGTCATTGATTTGAATGATTGATTATGATTTTGATGTTATTTATTAAGATTTTTAATTGTTAAGTACTATATTTACACAGTTTAAATAATGACGTTTTTTTGCGGCTTTTTGTAACATGTCAAAAGTTGCCTAAAGTGTGTGTACAATGGGTCCTTTTGGCTGCATGTTGAAATGGGTCTTGGGTTGATCCTTTTGGTGTCTATTTTTTAATAAAATATAGGAAATTTATATTACAGCATGTGACATTGGACCCATTTTCTTATTAGTTGTTTTTTAGCTATGTAATCGGTTTGAACCATTGGAGAGATAACATGAAAATTTAAGCTACCCATTCAAGTAAGTGGGTTAAGGATTGTTTCTTGATTTACTTATCACCGTATCCATATCTTTACAACAACTATATTTTATGTAGAACACAAATATTGAATACAATGGTGGAGGTTTTCATAAATTATTGAAAATGAGCTGCACTCCTAGGATCGTGATGACAATGATAACAACTTCGAAGGTGAAAAATCAGCTATCAATGAGCAAGAGTTGAAAGATTTTGATTGAAGTAATGAAAATGGACCATTGGTTGAAGTTCGTTAAGCCCCAACTAAATTATAAGTGTTCTATGCTTAAGCTTAGTTATGATTATAATATAGATATTACCCTTACCCAAATGATGTAATGTGTGATATTGGTTGAAGTTCGTTAAGCCCCAACTAAATGATAAGTGTTCTATGCTTAAGCTTAGTTATGATTAGAATATAGATATTACCCAAATGATGTAATGTGTGATATTGTGATAGTATGCTATGTAGTTTGCAGTTGTCAAATTAAACTTTACTTACTCGATATATCCATCATTTTGTTACATTAAACTGTTAGATGACATTTTGCATTTAACATCAAAATTCATACATATTGCATTATCAAACATTTAGTAACCAAAACAAATTGCATAATACAATTCTTATTTTTCTACTTTTTTTTTTCATTTTACTTTCGGGTGAACCGTGGGTCCCCACGGGACTCTAACCTAGTAAAATACATGACAAGTTGGAACTGCTATCTTACAGCTTTCAAGTTGGGACTGTTGCCTTCCAACCCCGCAAAGTTGAGATTATTAAATTCCATTTCCCCAAATGCTTATTATTGCTATTAAATAATAGGAAATCCTAAATGCTTATTATTGCTATTAAATAATAGGAAAAATTATAGAATTCGTCCTTTGAGTTAACCTCGTTTTTCAATAGATACCCTTTCGCGTTTCAGATGATGAGATTAATCCTTAACAATTTAAAATGTTACACCCACTGTCCTTAGGCACTAACCCAGTAAAAAATTTCAGTTAACTTTGGTCATGTGTCTTACACATGAGGGTAAGTTGGTAATTTTACTTCTCTCTCCCTCAGCTTAGTGTCCCCCTCTCTCTAACTTCCACCATCTCCATCACCACCACCACGAAAGCATACGAAATACTACTGCTACTAACCTACTATGCTATTTATTGAAAGCAATTATGACCAACTAAAGTCTTGGACTTAATGAACAAAAAGTCAAATGAGTTATTCAAAACTCTACGCAAGCTAACATGGAGCTAGACCACATATTCATTCCCAGCTATCTCAGTCAACCCAGACCAAGTCTTCGTAACCCAGCTATCTCTCAAAAACGTTTGACCCATTTATATCCGACCCGCTTAGGCGTGAAAGAACCCGATTAACCCAACAAATAGTACAATTAATAATGATAATAATAATTCTTCTTTTGTTCTTCTAGATCTGTTAGATCTCAGTTTTGATCAAAATATTTTTACTTTTTTAGATTTGGAAGATGAACAGGTTGAAAAAGCTTTGGATGCCTCGATAATTGGGTAGGGTGGCTGGTGGTGGAAGGTGTGGGTGATGGCGATGGTTCTGGACGGTAGTGTTGGTGGTGGTGGCTGTGGTGATGATTAAGTGGTGGTGGAGTTAGAGAAAGATAGAGAGAAAGAGAGAATGAAGGTGAAAGGGGGGTCTATTTATTTTTATATATAAGTGAAATTACCAGACTACCCTCATGTGCAAGGCACATGATCAAAGTTGACTGAAATTTTTAAGTGGGATTTTAAATCGTTAAGGATTAATCTCATCATTTGAAACATGAAAGGGTATCCATTGAAAAACGAGGTAAACTTAAAGGACGAATTTTGTAAATTTCCTAAATAATATTAATCAGTGTGACCTACCTTAAATAATCGTTGAAGCATTAATACAGAAGCACAAATTTCACGCATCCACGATTCTAAATCACCACCACTTTCGCACCTTAACTGGCTTCACCAACAGTCACCCTCACCACCCTATAACCTTGAAACCGCTTGCCGGCGAACGAGCTTCATCACAGTCACCCTCACCACCCTATAACCCGTCGCCACACACCATATGTTTGGTCACCTACAACCACCGCTACTCGTCACCCTCTGGTTTTATTACCGCAACATTTGCTAGTAGACACCACCTCCGCAACTCAAGTTGGAACCATCACCCTGCCATCACTTTTTTAAATTGAATCTAATGTAACGATCCAAGCTCCACTTTGATTTTCATAGAAAAATGAGTGTGATTTTTCAATCCATTTTTCAAATGAATTATGTTACACGTAGTCAAATGAAATGAAGAACAAATGGTAGAGTGAATTAATGGTTCTGAAACATTGTGTATATTCTGTGTGTTAGTTTTTTTTTGTTTCGTTTGGTTTGCGTGTGTATGATGGTATCAGTGTGAGTGTTTCATGTGTTTGTGTCAAAATATGTGTGTGTCAAAGTTTGGGTATGCATGATTGTATGAGTTAACATATTCGATGTGTGTATAATGTATTATGCGTCGTATGTATCTACAAAATATGTGTGAGTATATTGATGTGTGCGTATTAATATATGATTTTGAGGATTAGTTAAAGATAACTATACGCATAATTAGATTATCTTCGAAAATCAACACAACCGAAATATTTTTTGATTTAATTTTAAGAAATAATACCCTACTATTGAACTTTGTATCTCTTAGTGTTAATGATTATTTTTGAGTTGTTAGATTTCAATTTGCTATGGTGTATATATCAATTCTTTTGCCTATTGTTTACACTAAATATTGTTTACACATTTATTTAGTGTTAATGATTATTTTTGAGTTGTTAGATTTCAATTTGCTATGGTGTATATATCAATTCTTTTGCCTATTGTTTACACATTTAGTTATGTTATTATTTACCCACTGTTGTTATTATGTATTCACTGGTGCATTGATCTAACATAAATATTGACTTTTCTGTTTCATAGATAGATGTGGTTTGTTTTGCTTCACAAAGTGTCAAAGATCCAGTGTTACCATTAAACATGAGTGCTCCTTCTTCCATTCTGTTACTATTTTTATTTATATCAGATGGTGTTTTCATTAAACATGAGTGTTGGTACCATTCCAGTACTGTAACCAACCGAACAGTATTATATCTTTTTGAATTATGGTCCTGCCTCTTTTTATCGATTCCGCCGCAATGCGCGGGTTCCCCACTAGTCCAAAAATACGTATGAGTTAAATGTTGCAGGACCAAAGAGAAATATTGGTTTAAATTAGTTTGAATGCTTATAATTATCTTATTTGATTAAATTAGTAGAGATAATGATGTAGGGTTAGTATTAAAATAGAATTGGTAGAAATATTTGAGTAGTATTAGTATAGTAATATTAGTATAAATAGGAGTCTTGGTTAATGCTTTTATTTGTCCCTTGTTTGTAAGTTTTCTTGATTGAATAGAGAGAGTCGTGAGTTCATCTCCCAAAATATCACATATTCGTGTTTGATCTAATTGTCTGGGCCAACATATTATATCTCTAGAGTTCTTCTAGAGTTCTTCGAATCTTCATCTTAACCTCCATTCTTAGTAGATTTTTTCATCCTCAACCAATCTTCACCAATTTATTTTAACGTTGTTGCCATCTTCTTCCACCGCCAATTGGAAATTCATCCACTGAGGTGTTTGGGTAGTTCAAAACTTGCGACCATTTGTTCATGATTTTGACTAGTGGTTTATTCCATGGCCACATAATCATTACATCTCAATGCTAATGGATGAATGGTGCTTGGGGGTGGGGGCACTAACAGCAATGGGGGCGTGGGATTTCTTTGCCGTGTGGCAACACCGCCACCACCCATTGTGGTTTGTTTTTTTTTTCTTTTTTTGGTTTCACGGATACTTCTTGCCGAGAAGCAAATATACAAACGATCATTTCCCAAGGCATTGTCTATTTCTACTCCACTTAAAACCAATTGAAACCGCTAGGCAACACCGCCACCACCCCCGGGGCTTCTCTAGGGTACTTGGGTATGAATTTCACATGTCACCATATGATTGAATGAGGCTGCTAGAGTACTACCCTAGAGTGTTCACCCCATTAGTGGACTCACCCCTAGGGGTGTTCATGGTTCGGTTCCAAACCGTGAAACCGCCCAAACCGCTCATTGGTTTGGTTTCACGGGTGGTTTTTTTTTTAATCTTTCGGTTAGTCGGTTTCAATATTTTGAAACCGTAGCCAACGGTTTGGTTTGCGGTTTATAGCAAAAACCAACCATAAAAAACCGGACCGGACCACATAATTTTATTAATTTATTTAGTTTGAATATTTAATTGTATACATAGTATTATTATACATACATAGATAAAATCAAATATGAAAATTCTAATCTGTATAAACTTTTGTAAAATATAATTGGGCTCAGCCCATTTTGCGTATTTAGACATATTTAGTTGATGTAAGAGCAGCCAATAGTCAAAAACCTGTACTTTAATGTCTCTGGGCATTTTTTTTTTTTTTTATGTATTTGCCTGTTTAAAATGTCTTTTGTGCTATGTAGAATTTGTGGATAATGGTAATTGACACAGCTTAATGTAAAGATTTTGGCTAACTATTATGATATCCCAAAGTTGGACAACTTGTTTTTTTTTTTGTTCTATTATGCCTAAACCGCGAAACCAAACCGGAACCAAACCGTCACTAATGGTTTGGTTTGGTTCGGTTTAAAAATTATACGGTTTGGTTTTGGTTTACAAAAGTAAAAAACCGTTACTAGCGGTTTGGTTCATGGTTTGACCCAAAAACCGCGAAAACCGGACCGTGAACACCCCTACTCACCCCAGTGGAACATCCTCATACATTAGTTGTAACATCAGGCTTTTCGCATCATCAATATTGAACACTTTGCCCCAGATGAATTGCCCATCCAGTCACAGTGGCGGATCTAGAAAACAAAATTAGGCGTAACGTTCAAAAATAAAAATATTTCACCGTGGTTTCATATAATCTTGGTTGACTTACATAAAGCACAACTGAGACGCTCTTTTAGGTAAAAAAAAATTGGCATGGGGCACGCGCACCTCTTGTACACTGGCCTTATTTGTGCAGTACATGTATGTTTTTATATGTTAAAACACGTACAAAAAGCACACCACTTTTGCCATTTGCGCCTCGGATTTAGACGTTGTCGTCTTGATGCTCTTCTCGCTTTTTAAAACCAAGATTCATCCCTAAGCCTCCTTCACAGCGCCGCGTTATGGCCAAAGTGCGGCGCTTTGAAGTACAAAAGTCAACGTTTTATCTGACAGCGTACTAGGTTGTCTGATAAATTGAAACATCTTAACCCAAAGCACCGCGCTATGGCCATAGCTCAATGCTTTGGTATTTTTTTTAACCCCAAAGCACCAAGCTATGACTATAGCTCGATGCTTTAAGTTTTTTTCAAATAATTTGTTTTAGTTGATTTTACTATAAAAAAGAAAAAAATTTGTTATAATAAAGTAATTAATAAACTAAAAAGAAATATAATTTTCAAATTTTGCGTATTAAAGTTGGTGTACTTAATTTATGTCAGTGACACATGCTTTTTTAACTTTCACGATCTCCCTTTCAAATTAAATTAATCAAATAAAATATACAATCTTCTTCACTATCCATGCCGCTGCTTATACAGTCGCCATCGTTCTCGCCGGAAAAAAAAAAAAAAAATTCGCCATTGAAAATTCCAATCTCTTTTCACTCACTTCTTCATCTCTTCTAATTTGAGGGGTAGCCTACTATAATCTCAGGGGTAACGTATTACATAAAAGGTAAAAAACACACAAAAATGTTCACTTCGCCGGAAAATTTGAGGGGTAACATGTGTTACCCCTGCCCTAAGGCTATATCCGCCCCTGCATCCAGAAGCTTGCAAATTTGTTTTTTGTTGCCGTGGTGAAGACTTTCCATGAGGTCACTTACTATTCTCTCCTGCTTAATTTTTTTATTCGTATGAAAAGTATTTCTAACTTATTTTAAAAGTCAAAAAATTGTGTTCACAAAAAAACTTAATCAAACTTAAATAAGACGTTGTTTTGAAAAGAACGTTTATTGTTTACATTCAGAAATCAAATTCGTTATTGCAAATAATTCCACAAATGATTTGGACTGTACGTTTAAGACATTACCTTTAGGAAAATGACCTATATTCTAAACTCAAAACAATTAAGAATTCAGTTTATATAAGAATTGAGAGTTCAAGTTTAGTGAAACAAGGACAATTAGCATTAAAATAAATATCGTCTAGAGTTAATAGGCAAAACCATCCCTGTAGTTTGGGGGTTTTTGTCAGTCCAGCCTAATCAAACTAATTGCTAGAATAACCCAGTAGTTTTACGAAATCCGTCAAAACATTCTAATTATTTAACGGAGTTAATTGAACCCAGTTAAGTCAGGGGCAGGATTATCCATTTACCTTCTGAGCTCTTTAAAACCCAGCTGACTCCACTTTGTTTTCCCTCCGTAGCAGCTTGTTTCTCTGCATAAACCCTCCACGGCAGTTCGTTTCCATCCATTTACCTTCTGATTCAGGGTTTAGGTATGTATGTATGTATTGCTTCAATTAATGTAATTATTTAGGGTTTAGGTATGTATGTACTGTTGGACCAGTTCTTAGCAAATTATCACAGTTTCTTCTAAGAACACTTGTTAAGATATATCAAAGTAAATGCACAACGGAATGTAATAAGTATTCTAAGTTAAAGTATCACTTTTAACAGGAGTTATTACTCCCCCTTAGTTAATGAACTAAAGCAGTTATTATGAGAATCAAACAATTAATGAATAAAACAATAATAAGTTGCTTTCAAATGATTCTCAAATATATTAGAAATGTTACTACAAAAGATATCTAAAATAGAAGGGATGAACCCATCTATTTATAAACTAAGTAATATGTACAAGGGAAGTATTAGAAACATTATAATAATACTACCACAGGCTGTAGTATTGGAACTTGTACATAAATTAGCAAATACTAATATAATACTAAAACTACTGATGTTCAAAGGCGATGGGAAGCTTCTATCAGAAGTACCGATGAGTACAAACTTCTGATGAGTAAATCTTCAGAAAGTGTTCTCCAGATGTTTGTCTGGTTCATCTTCAGAACTTTGTCTTCAGCACTTTGTATAAGCTTCTTCAGTACTTGTCTTCTTCTTCTTCAGTTGATTCTACACTTAACAAAATATCAAGAATGTGATTAAGACTAAGGATCAAAACTGGCTTTGTCAATCCTCTTTGACCTTACAATCTCCCCCTGGATTGATGAAGCCAAAACCTTATCTAATCTTTATTGTCTTTCTTTCTACAATCAAGTATTCTCCATATTTCTCTAACCATTGAGATCTTGAGCTGGTGAGCTTGTTATTCAGTGAGGAGTGGTCCCTGTTCTGGTACAAGATGTTGAATTGTAAGAAGATCTTCAGTTGAAAGATTCTTCAATTCATCTATGCTTTTGAAGATCTTGTAAGAACGGTCTCCTCTTGTGATCACCATTGAGTTTGAGGCATGAGTGAAGGACCATTTCACTATTTTTGCTTTAGACTTATCAAAGTCTAGTGTGTAAGGGACTATGCCCTTTCTTGGTTCTTACCTGATCTTTGTGGTTCTTCTATTTTAGTGACTATCAGGTTGGATCTCCTTCTTTGTTCAACTTGTACAACACCAGGTGTATCAATAGGAAATGGAATGTGGTTGATGGGATTGGGTGCTCAACACTGCGCAGAGCATACCCAAACCCGGAACGTAACCCGCGGAGGAATATCCCGCGGACAATAGAAACTTCCCCAGCAAGCCAAGGAATAACGGCTCTCCTACAATCACGGAGCGATACTTGTGCGCGTAAACGGTAAAAGCGGTATCCGTTCCAACCTTTCCTTATTTATAGCTATTCCATAACTACTTTACTAATATAGTCTTCGGGTAGTGGAGACAACCCTAATCGGGCCTGGCCCATTACGATTAGGGTTTCGGGTAATGGTGGCATACGTCCACACCTATATAAGGGATCATATTCCTAATAGGAGGACACTTTTGGCTAACCCTAAGAGCTATCACACTTGATAGTATCCCCATTCACCCACGTTTTTGTTATAAACTGCTACCTTGTGTAGTTGTCTCCCTACCCACATCATCTTTACTTGCAGGTTACTCCAATCCAGGAAGTGCTAGTGAAGGATCAATCCTGTGGTTGCATCTAGTCTATCATCCCCCCAAGGAGGTTAGACTACTTGTTTCTTCATTGGCGCCATCCGTGGGACCTCTAATCTTTCAAACTAGTGCTAATGGATTCTGGAGCCGAACAACGTCAAGACCCCATCGATGTTGATGAGGGAGTTCAAGTGAATCAAGATGCTGGAGCACCAACAACGGTGACAAAGAATGTACATCAGAAGCAGGCTGCTCCAAATTTTCAACTATTTTCTTCAAGAAGGCCGGCACCATCATCACAAAAGAAAACAGTTGAAGGGCCTGTGGATGATCCAGAAGAATGGCTGGCTCAAGAAAGTGCCAGAACAATCGCAGAATACCAAAAGAAATTAATGGCAAAGGCTCGTTTGGAATCAAAGAAAGCTCTATCTTTCGATACTGAAGACGACTCACTTCCAGAGGGTGAGCAGCCTGTTATTCGCCCTACAGCCAAACCGGCAGGCGGTACGTGGTGGAGAACGTGGTAAAGGTACTCACGTTCAGGACCACGTCACCCTGACTGGGGAACCTGATGGCTATGAGTCTGAGAATGAGATCACTTCTGATCCCACTTATAGACCGAAAACAAAGTCTATAGCAAGTAACCAGCCTAATCCAGATGACGATCTCAATAAGCCGTATCGTCCTAAGTCATTTGCAGAAAGATCAAAATTTTGTGCAAGAATTGCACTGGCTCCTATGCCAGTCGAATGTAAGCTGCCAAACACGATCGGCAAATATGATGGCTTGCGTGATCCTGATGATCACCTACATGCATTTGACTGCGCAGGAAGCTCTAAACCATGGCCGGTCCAAGCTTGGTGCCACCTGTTTGTTCAAACCCTAACGGGCGCGGCGCGGGTTTGGTACGAAAGCTTGCCGGTAGGAAGTCTTGTAGACTTCGATGATTTAATCAAAAAGTTCAAGAACCATTTCTCCCACCTTCGGAAACACAAAAAAGACAAGGCTCAAATCTTGTTGTGTTCCCGGAAGGACAATGAAAGTCTGGAAGACTACATCATTCGCTACAACAAGGAAGCCCTACAGTTGGGGTGTGGCGAAGAACTTACCAGAGCCGCATTCATCCACGGAGTGCGGAATGATGATCTCATGCGATGTCTGACGGAAAAAGAGGGTGTTCCTGAAGCATGGGACGAACTTATTGAGGCAGCAAAGGTCTATGCATCATCTGAACGCTCGTTTACGCGTTCGAAAAATTTCCATCACAGTGGTAATCAGGGTGCGTACACGCATGAAAAGGGGAAGGGAAAGCAGTCAGTGTGGTCTCGAATCTCGGGGGCTACAGATGAAGGAAAATATTCTTCAGGGCAAGACGCGCGGCAGTATCTTAACAACAAACACTCGCGCGATTCAAAGCCACCAAGCAAGAAGAATTATGACTGGACCCCATTGTCAAAGACCCCCTCAGAAGTTCTGAAAACGGAACAGATTCAGTTTCCGAAGCCAAGAGAGTTAAGGCAAGACAGAAGAAACATCGACACGTCCAAGTACTGCGAGTACTACGAAGATTATGGCCACCTAACAGACAACTGCTATAGTCTAAAGATGGAAATAGAAAATGCAATCAAGTCAGGGCAGCTATCCCACCTGGTAAAGAATATGCGGAAGAAACCTCGAGATCCGCAAGGAGATGTTGACCCTAATAATAAGAAGATCAAGAATCTCAATGCGCATCATGTGCAGCGCTCAAATAGGCACAACTGCTACATGATCCATAGCAGGAGTTACAAGAAAAAAGCCTATTCTACAGCACAGGATGACGCTTGGAAAGAGGCACCTGTTGTTATGCCACGCGTCAAAGGAGGAGCATCTTCCACAACACCGTTAATCATAACGGGAGTCATTGGACATTACCGCACAAGGTACATGTTCCTTGACAACGGAAGCAGTACAGACATCATGTACCAGCAGTGCTTCGTCCAATTAGACGCGGAAGATAAAGAAAAACTCGTTCCAACCGCGGAGCCGATATCCGGATTTATTCACGAAGTGATAATCCCATTGGGCATACTCACTCTACCTGTCACATGGACAGACGGACAGCTCTCGCGCACAGAGATCTGTGATTTCATGGTTCTACCGGTGAACTCGTCGCATGACGTTCTCATCGGACGAGAAGGATTGGCAAAATTCAACTGCAACGCGTCTACTCCGCATCAAATGGTTGGATTCCCAACGCGCGGAGGTGTAGCTTTCATACGCGGAAACAAAAATTGCCACGCAACAGATACATGCAAGCCGCCAAAAATCATGAAGCCATCAAACCGCACTGATCCCGAGAAATGGGTGATTAACCCTAAATTCCCAGATCAGACGGTTGTCATTGGCCCAGTAATCTCCGACACCATACGCGTTCACTTAAAACAGTTACTCACTAAGAACATGGATGTCTTTGCCTTCCAACCTGCGGACATGGTCGGCGTTCCTCGCGACATCGCAGAACACAAACTGAACGTTTATAAGTCTGTGGAACCAGTTGTTCAGAAGAAGCGTAGTATGGGGCCGGAGAAAACAAAGGCCATGAATGAGCAAGTCGCAGAACTTTTAGACGCGGGCATCCTGCGAAGAACAAGATACCAAACTTGGGTTGCTAACCCAGTGATGGTCGGAAAATCAAACGGGGGCTGGAGAATGTGCGTGGATTACAAAGATATAAACAAAGCATGCCCGAAGGATTGTTACCCACTTCCGGAAATTGACTTGAAGGTCGATTCGTTGGCACCGTTCAGATTCAAGTGCTTCCTCGATGCCTACAAAGGGTACCATCAAATCCAGATGGCCAAAGAAGATGAAGACAAAACATCTTTCCGCACAGACACCGGCACTTATTGTTACACAAAGATGCCGTTTGGATTGAAGAACGCAGGCGCAACATATCAGCGCCTCATGGATACAGCATTCAATGCACAGATCGGGGTTAATCTCGAAGTGTATGTTGATGATTTGGTTATCAAAAGCGCAGAGGAAGACCAAATGCTTGCGGACATCCAAAAAACTTTTGATCAACTCCGCAAGGTACGAATGAAGCTCAATCCGAGTAAATGTTCTTTTGGAATGGAAGAAGGGAAGTTCTTGGGAGTGATTGTCACTAAAGATGGCTTCCGTGCGAATCCCGATAAAGTACAAGCAATCGAGCGCATGCCATCTCCGTCTTCTGTACGGGAGGTTCAGACACTGATGGGGCGTCTTGTCGCCCTAAACCGCTTTCTCTCAAACTATGCTTCGAAGTCGTTTCCCTTCGTAAACACCTTGAAGAATTGCCTCAAAAAGTCAAACTTCAAATGGACAGACGAGGCCGAGGCCGCCTTTAAGGAAATGAAAGAATGCTTGAGCCGCTTGCCGACGCTCACAGCACCACTTCCCAAAGAACCACTAACTTTGTACTTGTCAGTTACGGAAAAATCAATCGGTGCCGTTCTCCTGGTTGATCGCAAAGGCGTCCAAACCCCAGTGTACTACGTAAGTCGAACTTTACTTGATGCAGAGACCCGGTACTCCACAATGGAAAAGCTGGTATTAGCATTGGTACACGCATCAAGAAGGTTGCGGAGGTATTTCCAGGGACACCCCATAAATGTCCTCACAGACTTTCGTATTAACGACATCCTGCGCAAGCCGGAGTTGTCAGGGCGTCTGGCCAAGTGGGCCATTGAGCTGGGAGAACACACAATTGAATACAAGACCAGAACATCATTCAAAGGACAAGTCCTTGCAGACTTTGCCGCAGAAGTCCCTCCCGAAAGTGTAACCACATCAGTGGTGTTCAGTGATTACCTTGGTTTGTGTCTTGTCTGTTATGGTCTGAGTCAGTTGATAGGCATAAGTTGCAGGATTCCTATGTTTTGTGAGCAGAGGCTTTTCTTCCCATTCAATGTCTTGATCAACAATTTGATTTCCTTCAAGTAAAATCATTTTGAAGTCAGTCTTGATCTGTTCCTCTTGCTTCTTCTTGGCAGCAGGCCTTGTTGGTGGTTTCTTTGAATGAACACCAAAAGTTTATGAAACTTCTCTGGATTTGTCTTTTGTAAGGCTTTGAACTTCTTGTAAGTGTCCAGAATATCAACTTCTTTCCACTTTGACAGTTGTGCCTTTGAACCATAGTCATTGTCTGCTAACTCTTGTATGATCCGGGCTCTCTTCATCTTTTTATCTTTTACAGTGGCAAGTTTATCAGATACAATTTGTGCCCTGTAATCTAGTTCTTCAGTTGAGAGTCCCCTAAGATAGTGTTTCTTTGTTTTGCTGTGTTTGCTGATATAGTTCATCAGCTGATGTCTTTTATCTTTTTCAGCAATCGGGAGGTGTTCCTCAGCAACCCTTTCTTCTTTTTCTAACTCTCTTAACTTGTCTTCATAAGCTTGTAGTTTCTCATTGAAGCTCATGTCTTCCCTTGCTTCTAAGCTGTTCCAAATTTCATTTTCCTTCACCTTCTTCTTGGCTGCTAATAAACTCTTCTCCATTTCTTCATATGAGAATGATATTGGGGAAGGGTTCAAAATAGTTGCAGTTGTAGGATTAGGCCTTGGAATTTCAAATGGAGTTGGTTCAGTTGCTTTAGAAGTTGGTTCAGTTATAGTATAGGAAGTTAAAACTACTAAAGTATTGATCTAAGTATCAACTACTGAAGGATTGTCTTCAGTACTTTTAGTTTTGTCTTCAGTACTTTCAGGTTTCTTGCTCTTTGCTGTCATCTCCCTCTTTTTAGCTTCATCCACTTCTGGAAACCAAGGAGCAGGAGGTGCAACACCAGATAAATGTGCCATTTGTCTTCTGTTGTCTTCTACCTTTCTAGACAACTCCCCCATCTTTTGATCAATTGCATTGTTAATCATCTCCAGTTGTGTCTTGTTTTTCAACTCCATAGCAGTTGTAAAGGTTTGGAGATGTGAAGAAATGAGCTGGTGTATCATCTGGTATAAGGGGCCTTCTGGGCTGCATAAGTGGTTCAGTTCTATGCTTGATGACCCAGAGAACTGGGTAGGATTTTGTGAGTGAGGAGGGTGTGATTTTGGGTGATCCTCAATAAAAACTGGGGATGCCACTTTTGGGGAATTAGGGTTCAAGTGGTCTTTAACCTGATCCTCTGTGACTGACTCATTTAGTACAGACACATTGAATGCAGGGCCTTCACAATCAGCCGTCAATTCTTTTTGTGTAATTTTTGAAACATCATCCAAGCTAATGGAATCATCTGAATCCCTGACAACATCATCAATGATGAAGTCATCATTTATATCATGAGCTAGGCCCAACCTAGTAGTCTCATGAACCCCTTGTCTTGGTTCTGGGGATTTCTTGCCTCAGGCACAAGGCCTTTATAAGCAGTTGCCACATGTGAGGTCTTAATTATTTTACCATTGTCCTCAGATCCACCACTGGGTGGTATAAGAGTATTGGCAGCCTCAAATGTACCTAAAGAATCTAAATTTAGGCTTAGATGCTTTGGTTCCTCCTCATCTCTTGGGATAGGGCTAAAAACATCCACATCCATGTCAAGTTCAGTAGTTTGTTCCCCTGTTTTAAGTTGTGATTGGTGAATGACATTTTCAGATGGGATGTTTTGTTTCAACCCAGAGAGAAATTGAGCTATCTCTACTATTGTGTGTGAATGTTCTGGTTTAGTAGTTTTGGGATCCGTAGATGTAATAGGTTCAGTAGTTTTAGAAAGTGGGTCAGCAGATTTGGTCTTTTTAAGTTTCTTTCTAGAAAACTAAATGGAAATTGGTTTAGCTCTTTTGGGTGAGTGAGATGGATGTAACTGAGAGGAAGTTTCAGTTACATCTTTAACAAGTGCAGAGTGCACATCAGCAGATGCAGGCATCTCAACCTCCTGAATTGCCTTTCTTTTTGGGTTCGTGGGTTTGGATTTTTGTTTAGGCTTTTTGGGAAATGGGTTTGGAAGATGTGGGTTCCTTGGGGACTGTTTCTTGTTCCCCTTGGTCATCTTCTAGCATGGTAGCCGGTTTGTTATGCCTTGAGAAAACTTGTGAGGTTAAAGGGTTTAGTTTTGTTGGTTCACCCACAAGTACCTCTTCACCATGTTCCTTAATAATACAGTGAATTAGGAACCTTGGGTATAGCAAAAACATCTTTTTATCATTTTGATGGTGTAGTACCAACTCGTTAAAGAAATATGATGATGCCCTGTATGAGGTTTGATTCATAATGGAATGGAAAATAGGTTGTAAAGTTGAGGGCATCTGATCATATGATCCAGTTTTAGGACTTAAACACATGATAATATAATGGAACAAAAGTTTATATTTTGCATCAAAAAATCTTTTATACACAGTTGCATGTGAAAGAGTACCTTGGTAACCACACTCAGTCATGGTTAGCTGGACAGTACCAGCTGGAATTTGTTCGGGGGCTTCAACATCATTCAGACCTAGTCTGATTCCCAGAGATTCCGGTGTGATTGCCATTAATTTCACTTTGATCGTCGTCTTCAGGTAAATGACTTTACCATTTACGGTAACAGCCTCAGCGTTTGCCCAGAACTCACTTAGAGTTTCAGTGTGGATTGGTGGCTCAATGGTGAACGCTGTGTAATATTGAGATTTTTCGACTAAATCAATGATTTCGTTGTATTGGGACCTGGCTGAATCTTTGATGAAGTAACCCTTTTGATTGTGTCTCTGCTTAAGAACGAGAGCCATGGTGGTTTTTGATTGAACAATATTTTTAGGTTGCAGAGGATTTGAGAGAGTTTGAGAGAGGAAATTGCTTTTTGAAACGATAAGTATGAAAAGAGGGGTTTTCAGAAGTTTAAATTGTTCAACTTCTAATGAATAAATTGTTCAACAGTAGTTTCCCATTTACTCTTCAGTAGTTTTTAACAACTGATGAGATTTTTGTTTGAAAACACCCCAATTAACTTCTGATTATTTCATTATCATCAGCAGTTTCTCCTTTTAGAAAATATTCCCATACTGATGTTTTATACATCAGTACTTTCTCCCTCTATGGTTATCAGAGGTTTATGATAGTTGAGCAATAAAAATAAATGAAAGTGAAATATGTGCAGAAAAATGAAAACACTTACAAAAATTACTCCAAATTTAGCATCCCAAGCATAGATACTAACCTTTGAAAGGTTGTTGTGTCAAGGGGTTTTGTGAAAACATCAGCAATTTGATTTGCTGTTGACACATATTTTACCTCAATTTTGCCTTTTCATAGCAATCCCTGATGAAATGATACCTGATTTATATGATGAAATGAAGGTGCAAGATTCTTTAATTGCCCTCGACATGGTAGGAAGAATGGACCCCTATCCTCCATTTTGGGAGGTTGACTATTTTTATCTTCCTCTATCGATTGGGGTGGGAGATTGGCTGCTTGTTCGAATTAATATGAGAAACATGGTAATCACACAATATGGGACTGATACGAGATGGAGAAACGAAAAAAGACATGAAGTTGCTCACCATATAGAGATGCTAAAACTTTTTTCGGATGGTTTCTGGTTCGTATTCGTTACTGGGTGAATTCTACTCATGTCGAGAAATATCAAATTTATGTTGGTGAAGTTGAATTAGATATGCCCCAAGACAAGGGAAAGGTTGCTAATGCAGGTGTCCTGGTTTGTATGATGATTGAGAGTCTAGTTAAAAACAAATCCTTGTTATTAGAAATCGACGTCAAAGATGCTTGTGTCAATTATCGACGCCACATGGCGGATGAGCTATACAAATGGCGTTGCGTCGCAAGTTCTCGTCATGTTAGATGATTATGTAATCTGGTTCTATTTTTTAGTGCTTGTATTTGGCTTTTAATGTTTAGGGTACTTCTATCAAGAATAAGTTACTTGTTATTAAATCACTACATAATATAACAACACTTTTTTAAAACCTCAAAACATTGAAACACGATGGTTAAACTATAACAGTTACAAAACAATCTATATCTAAGTTTACACTCAACTAACTGGTAGTGCTAACCATGATGGGTAACCTAACCATGGTTACCATGGCATCATTTTCAATCGCATTGGTCATAGGAGGGCCTTGGAAGTTACCCAATCAAATACAATAAATGGCTTCTTCGTCCAGAATTTCCAAAATAAGTTGGTTAACTTTCCTTGACATAGATATGGGAGGTACACCACCTCTCCAGTTCATTATGTCTCCTTGCAGATGTAACAACGATCCAAATGAGTGGAGTGAAGGCTGCCTTGCAATGGGTCTATGCATAGAACGAGTGCATACAACGATAATGTGCCCTCACTATCAACAAATGCTGTCATAAGTTGTCATAACTTTTCAGGTTGTGTAAGATTCTTGCATATTTCGCCATTGCTAATGGCGATGACATTAGAAGTGAAAGTCGAAAGAGAATGACACTATAACTGAAAAGGAGGAGGGAGATGACACTATTAATGCGAAAGACTCTCATAAATTAAAATAATCATATTGGTTTAGCATGCACGTCAGTCCAACATATTTAGAAAAATAATAATTAAAAGAGTGGGCACAAGAACCTCCTAATTACGAAGATTCTAAATCACAAGTTTAACCGCCTCGAATCACTGACTTGTCTCGTACAAAACCTTTTTCCTAGGTAGAGTAACCCTAGGCGACATGATCTCCGTTGGAGGTTGTGAATAATGCTTCCCTCCCTACATAACGATAGTGTCATCGTTGTAAATATGGAGTACAATTCCACCACATAATCTTGCAAGCTCTACAGCCATCTCTTTGACCTCATCTGGAGTGAATGTTTTTATTTTAGCATGTAGAGTCCCGTGTTTTTTTTTCCAATGTAAATGCATGTTAAGAATTACACCTTGGAATATTCCCTGTCTTCCAACAGGCACATGATTCTTGCGGCTTTGAAAACAAAATAATGTGATTCACATGAAGCATACAAAATCCCATTAGCTAGGAAAAACTTCTCTCCCGACTAAAGCCAACTCACATTCACATAAAGCCTTCCAATTTCCATCTCCCAACCAATGTGGGACAAAGCCAACTCACATTCACATAAACAATTTCCAACAGAAGCAATTGGGTTTTTGATTGAGTTTTTTAATTTTATTTTTGATATGCTGTCTGCTAATTTAGCTCCATTTCTTTGTGTTTGAGATTGTTCAGTAGGAGTATGCTATCTGTGTAACTGGATCTATAGCCGCTTCAGGTATGGGTTGTTATACTAGCTTTTAAATCTTTGTGTTGTGTTCCTGTTTTGCGATTATTGAATCTGTTTGGAAGAATGATACAGCAAGTCTTCTGATTGTAATAGTTGTTCTATTTCAGCTATAGACATGGCTGGAGGTTTCATGCATTGTAAGTGTTTGATTGAAAGTTTGAAGTTATTTGTGTTGTTTTATAGCAATTAGATATCGGTACTGCCTAATTTGTTGTCAATTTTTTAACCCTCTTTAGTCAAAGATATTTATTTAAACTAAACACATAATAACAAGATACTACCACATGTCTTTCAAGAATCTACATAACTGGTTATCTACTTATCCAGCTTCCATGTCTCCTTATATGGTTGGCTTAAAATCCCACTATCCCCACCACCACATCCCATAATATTATTTACTTCAATAAGTCTTCAATCCACACTCAACAAACGAAAAGAAAAAATAAAAGAAACATTAGATTTCCTTGAAACCTGTTATGTTAATAATGGCAAATTCCCATTTTTTTTGCAGCTCAACAACACTTCACACAAAAACTCACTATATGTGATGAGCTTCTTTCTGAAAGGCATTAATTAGGAGGCTTTTTTTTAATCTTGCAGTTTGCTGGTTTAGAAATTTTATGCTATGGTTGTTTGATTTCCCTATTAGATACATAGGGTACATCTTCCTGCTTTGTTATGCAAGTTGGCCACTGTGGCCATTTTTTTATAGAAATTGACGTACTTAACAGCTTCATTAGTTAGAACCTTTTTGTCGACATGTGTTATTACATGTGTTGTGCAATCTGCTATATGTTTTGCAAAAGCAGGTACTAAATACAAATATTATTCTTGCTTACGCACAAGTATTGAGAAGCCACTAGCCAACTTTGTGTTAGGATTTGATAGATAAAAGGTGTTTGTTGTGTACTTCCTAAATCCGGTTCCGAGCAATGAAGCACTAATATGTCGGGCCACGCAAAACCCGCCGCGAAGCGCGGGCTCTCAACTAGTTAAACACATTTATAATCACCATCCCGCTCTAATGCACGGGTTAATCTCAACTCGTTTAATATAAAATGTGACATACCCTACTCGTAACAAACATCTTTTTTCAACTTTAAATATTTCTTCATCAAACTTATGGCATGTTAAATATTGTACTCGTAATTGGATAATGTAATTACAACAACAATAATAAATTAATAATAATATTAGATTTTCGATGTGGAAAAGGACATCCTGTATTTGTAAATTGTGAATTTCCTTTCAAAGACTTTGTCAAGTCCACTAATAACGTATGTAACACGTTCTTCGTGTTACTGTACATAAACTTGACTATCAAATTATTATTATAGTGTTAAACAAGAGGCAACTATACCAAAAGAAAAAAAATGAAGAAAGGGGAGGACATGGGGTTGGTCAGCCTCCTAGTGATGTTGGTGGTGCTCATAAGCATGGCAGAGCAAGTGACATCAAAGCCTACTGATAGAAATAGCACTCTGATGAGATATTGGTGTAGCATGTCCGATGTTTTAAGAGCAAAGTATTTCTTGAGCAACCTTAACAACACTCTTTCTGAACTCCGTCAGCAGTTAACCATTAGTGGATACGCTGCAACACGCAATTTGTTCAATGGTGAGTCGGTGTGGGGTCTTGCTTGGTGCAGGGGATATCTTTCCATTCCAGATTGCTTGGATTGTTTCGACTATGCTGTTGATCAGCTAAAAGTATGTGGGCTTAGCGATGGCGGGCATGCTATCTACACTGACTGCGAACTGAGGTACATATATATTTCATATTTCTTCTTGCTTGCATATGACCAATTTATTTTGCTTGCTAAAATTCCTCTATCATAATTTAAATTTATGTCCTTTAAAATAGTATCACCTATCAAAAAAGCATTTGGGTCAGGGGTGGATCTAGAGAGGGTTGAGGGGTACATTTGTAGTGCAAAAGGTTTTTTTTTCTTCTTCGTTTAATGTATCGGCTGCCTCTGACCAAAAATTTTTTAGCCCACGCTACCCCATATATCCATACTAATGATTTATTGTTAATTTCTCATATCATAAACTCAGATAGATAGGATGGTCACCATTTACTTCTTCCCTTCCCACCATCGTCTAAACAAATTTATGTAACTTTTAGCCCTAACCGGGGCATGTAGTTTATGTTCATGGCACGTTTATTTTGTTAGTATTATGTTGTTGGTGAGCAATTTATTATAAGCACAACACCTTATAAACGGAGTTGTTATCCTTCATTAGCGATGGATGCAAAAACATAAAAAAGAATTTTACCAGATTAATATGATGTTTCAAAATGCACTGTTTAAGATGATTTAGAGTTGTTTTTATATGAAGGTACGATAACTCTAACTTCTTCACTGTGGCTAATAATCGGGCTGGTGTGGTAATATGTTATAACAGTACCACATCGCCTCAACCAATAGAGTTCCGAAAAGCAGTAGAAAGTTTATTACTAAATCTTGAGATTGCTGCACCAAGAACTACAAACTTCTATGCAGCTTCTACAAGGAAAGTAGCTATTGATAATGCAACAGTGTATGCCATTGCCCAATGCAATCTAAACGTAAGTCAGGATGTTTGTTTAGAATGCTTAAAGTTGAGATCCCAATCTTTATATGATTGTCTTCCAACTACCTCTGGGCGGGCAACGGACAACGGATGCTTCATGAGGTATGACAAGACTCCATTTTTTCGACAAGACCAGAAAACTGATATTACAGCTCTCCTTTGGGATGGTGAGACCTTGAATCTTGTAGAAATGATATTTTTCAGTATTACGCATGAACTAAATGGGTTGATTATCATTTTGCATGTCAACGCTTTAAAGAACATTCAAGCAAGAAGAGACACATAATCGAGATAGTTGTTGGAGGTGTAGGCTTTTTATTACTTCTACTCGCTTTTTATGTATGGTGTCGCAGATTGAAAAGGATAGGTAGAGGCCAACAAGGTAAACGCAATTAGAATATATGTACCACGATCTAACATGCGTATGCATTTGGAGGATCATCATTTCATATACATCAAAGTACAGTGGATTTTATGATATTAGTGGTAACTTATGTGTGTTGGACGGAAATTTCAGAGAACAGGAAAGGTAACTTTACATACAAACAACTACAGTTGGCGACCAATAATTTCAGTGAAGAGAATGTCATAGGTAAAGGCGGTTTCGGAGAGGTATTCAAGGTAATAAAATGGAACTATTTGTATGGATGACGGAAAATGTGATCTATTAAAAACGGAAGTAATACACATGAGTGAGTCTATTAAAAACGGAAGTAATACACACGAGTGAGTTAGTTGTGAACACACTTGATTAAAATTAAAATTGTGATCTAATAGAAAGTAAGAACTACAATATTAATTTAGCAAGTAGCTCGGCAATTTAAGTAACTCATTTGGAAGAAGAACGAGGTTTATGGCTAATAGTTTTGTTATGGTTTACCAGGCAATTCTTGATGATGAAAGAGTTGTGGCAGTGAAGAAGCTTAAAGTTGGATATGCAGGAGTAAAAGTAGGATTCGAAAATGAAATCTTACTTACAAGTCACATTCGCCATCGAAATCTTCTCAGTCTCCTTGGATGGTCGAGTGAAGGATCTAATCTACTTCTTGTCATGGAGTATATGGCAAATGGCAGCCTTGATAAGTTCCTATGGGGTATGTTTCAATGAAATTTAGTGTGGATTTAAAAAAAGTAGAAAAAGAAAAAAAAACATTTGCAAACATTTGATGTAGGTGAGAAAAGGGGTGCTCTGAATTGGAAAAGACGATATGAAATCATCTTAGGGATAGCTAGGGCTCTCGTTCATCTACACAAGGAATTCCATGTTAGAATTCTTCACCGAGACATAAAATCAAGCAACGTTCTTCTTAATGATGATTTTCAACCAAAAGTAGCAGATTTTGGATTGGCAAGGTTTCAACCTGAGAATCAAAGTCATATTACCACCAAGTTTGCTGGAACTTTGTAAGTTTTCTTATATAACATTTATCATTCATTTCTCATATTGAATCTAATCACATTCTTGTACTATTACCATATGTTAGGGGCTATACAGCGCCCGAATACGTACTTTATGGGCATTTATCAGATAAGGTTGACACTTTTAGCTTTGGTATCGTGATCCTTGAAATCGTTAGTGGCCGAAAGTGTACTTACAGGAACTTTGATGGATTATCAACAGATTCCCTCCTAGAACACGTGAGATATAAATGTTTTCAACTTTTCTCATTCTTATTTTATCATCAAAATGCAAGAAATAGTAATATGAAGAAATAAACGGTAGCCATATCTACCTTTAAAGTAGTTGTCGCAAGAACCGTCAGAACAAATGTGAAAACCAATCAAAATCATTTTTTTTCAATACAAACCTAATTATAATCAAAGTGCATCATTAAAAAACGAATTTTCTTTCCAAAAAATTCATCTTTTCTTGCAAAAACACTTTCAAATTAACTTTTTACACATGTATAAATGAAACAGTTTACACATGCACAAACAGTAAATTTACACATGTGTAAAAACAATTTATTTTCGTACACGTTTAAATTTTTATGCGTAAATTGTGTTTTTTGGATTGTGTTTTAGTAATAAAGATAAGTGTAAAAAGAAATTTTTGATTTGAATGATTTAAGATGGCGTTCTCACGGTTCGCACGAAATATAGGTGTTCTCAAATTAACTTTCCCCTATATATATATATACATCGTACAAGGTTATATTAGAAACCCTTGTTATAGTGAAAACTCTGGAAACTCTAACTTCCCGAGCTTTTTCTATATGAAAATTTTAGGTTTTGTAATATACATGATTTTGAGCCAAAAAAAATCAAAAAAGCGCCGAGCACTTTTTTTAAAAAAAATAAATAAATAAGTTTCCGGGTAACACATTGTTAACACATGTTAATTTCTTTTAACATGTGTTACTCGGAAACTTATTTAAAAAAAATAAAGTGCCCGACGCTTTTTTTATTTTTTTGGCTCAAAATGTTTAAAATCATGTATATTACATCTCCTAAAATTTTCAGGCCCTAAAAAGCTCAGGAAGTCAGAGTTTCCAAAGTTTTCACACATACATATATATAATGGTGGGTTCAATGGAGAACCTAAAAAAACTAAGGAAGTGAGGAACCATACATTTCATAAAATTTTCAATTTAACACTTAAAAAGTTATTTTTTTCAACAAAAAAAAAAAAAACTGATGACTTTGCATATAAATGTATATAGAAGCCTTTTAACAAAAAAAATCAAAACTAAATAAGTTCAAAAAAATTGCATAAAATGAGTTAAGAAGGTACTTTTTTACGTTTTTTTTTATTGAAATGACTTTCACATATCTTTATATGCTTTTAATAATTTTTTACTAGATGAATTGTTTTTTATGATATATTTAACATGTTAAATAAATGGTTTCCGGTTCCCCAATTTTTGAGGTTTCCAAATGAACCTCACACTATATACACACATGTGTATATATATATATATATAAACAGAAACATAGCTTCTTGTTGGTTTGATAGTGGGAAATAAGGGTTTTATTTATCCAAGAACGTCAAACATGCTATATTATTTAAGCTAAATTTACTTTCCCATTTTTGGAAAAAAAAAAATTCAATCTCATTATTTAGTTCCTTGCAATTGGTGACAGGCATGGAAATTGTATGAAACTAAAAGCCTTTTAAAGCTAGTGGACGAGACAATGGATGTGAATCAATACAGAGAAGAACATGATGTGGTGAATATTATTGAAATTGCTTTGTTATGCACCCAATCACCAGTTTCTAAAAGACCGACCATGTTTGAAGTTCTTTTGATGATTCAGAATGATCCATCATTAGGGGAAAGAGAGCTAACCAGACCTAATTTCATTGATCAGGATTGGATGATTCAAACAGATTCTTCATAACTATAAAGGCATTGTAATGATCCCCATATACTGATGGAATTAATGAGGGATTAGTATAGCATAGATATACTAATGTGTTATTTTTTTTTACTAAATTATGTGTTGTTTACTTCATTAAGATGCATGATGCTCACGTTATTATGTTGGTTAAAAGGGACAAGTCAAACAGGGTAAGTGTAAATTCTACATTTGAATTTGAATGGGGTTATTCACTCTAAAAAATAAATTAAAGAAAAAATAAAATTGAGAATCCAATATAGAAATGAACTAGCAAAATCCGTTCATAATGCTTTAATTAATTAGAAATTTGAATACGAACTAGATGATCAAAACAGAGAACTATATAACACCCTTAGCAATCCTTATCTAATACTAAAACATAATTATATACTATTAATAGACAAACCTATTTGAATAATACTTTTATTAATATTTTATTTATTTTGTTATCTTAAATACCTATAGTTCAATAAGAAATCACATAACGAGGTAGTGGTTTGTGGTGTTTATGTGTTTTTTGAGGTCTTGGTTTCAAAACCCATTTGAGTCAATTTTTTTACAACACTTATTTATATATAAATACATATGGTTTAATAAGAATTAACAAAATGGGGTAGTGGTGTAGTGGTTTGTGGTATATGTGTGTTCTTTGAGGTCTTGGGTTTGAAACTCATTTCAAACATTGCATTTTTATTTTTTTTCTAACAATTATTTATTTATAAATACATATGATTCTATAATAATTAACAAAATGGCTTGGTGGTGGAGTGGTTTGTGGTGCATTTGTGTGGTTTGAGATCTCAGGTTCGAAACCGGTTTGAAACATTGTTTTTTTTAAATAAATACGAAAAACGCGCAACGCACGTATGTTTATACACCTAGTTGAATTAAATCAAATAATAACAAACTATAGTACATTGGTTCGAAACTAAATTACTACTAAATTGCATATTAACACTCGAACTTAATATCTCCACCAAAACCACCCATTGAGATTACCAAGCCTCCCTACATTTAATTTCATCACTGACTCTGTTCATCAAGGCCAATTGGTCTAGTGGTAGTCCCAGGGTTGTTCCTAGTTGTTACTCCCAGGTGTGTAGGCCACAGGTCACCACGTTTTATTCTTCGAGTAGAAGGGTGATCCATTTGTCAGGGTGTTTTCGGGTATCGAGCCTTTGCTATTAAAAAAATAATGGTTTTCTAATAAACATTTAAAAACTAACAAACCGACGCTAAAACTTCTCGAATGTCTTTACCAACATTAGTTTCCATGTTCTAAGGACACGAGTTGCTACCGCATGAACAACTATTACTTACAACTGCTTTATTACTACCAATCACTTCGATACCAACCCTAACAAGCAGTTGACTTTAGATTTGAATTTAGTTTATCAACATTCTCCACCTCATTGTAATTAATGTCAAATGCCAACTTATTCATCACATTCAAACAACCTAAAATCCTTAGACCAGATAATGCTTTTCAACATATTTGCTTCCTATGAGAAGCTATATATCTAAACCAAGGATTTCCATACCCAAAAAGGCTATACTCCTATGTCATGTCACTATACAACCCAAAAATCAATCATATATATTCAATCCTAGCACTACATTGGTTCACTCTGAAAACAGACGGAATTCTAGGATCCCTCATCGAGGAAAATACTTTTAAATGTTGTAGATTGGAGGAGAAGCAAATATTGTAGAGAGAGGGTGGACTACGACGTTGAGCAGAATCAGGCTGCAAGCTTGTTAGAAATAAAATGGTTATTGAGAAGAACAAAGAAAGACACGAAAGAATAGAACACTGAGAAGAATGAAAATACCTTAAATTCATCGATGCCTATTCCGTTCACAACTCAAGTCTAAGTACAAATTGACATTGAGATGAAGAACACTGATAATAACCATCTTTCTTTGGGTAAGCCTACTTCTCATTACCGTCTGCCACACTGAAAGGCTCAATCCCATACAACAATATCTATTAACATGAGGAAGCCCACTCCAATAGCAAACAACCCAAATGAAGAAAACCCAAAGAATCCATATATATCCAAGAGCCATCATGCAACCTTTATCCAATCCAAACTCCTGATTAGGCTCAACTATAATAAAAACACTATCTGAACCACACTACATTTGCTATAAACCCATTTTCCCGTGCAATGTTACAGCCCTAGACCGACACAGCTAAACGATGCTTCGCTTCAGGATGCATCGCTTCTTTCTATACCATAAGAGACACATCCCTACATTCGTAAATACAGTATCGAACTTTTGCTATGTACACAATGACCAATTGACTTTACATATATACATACAATATACTAAACACACTTTCTAACAAAGACACTAAGACCCTATATTTTTAGTTTATACTTCAATAAAAATTATTTATAATTTACTATTGAAGTATAATAAATTATTTGTAATTTATACTAAGACCCTATGTTACCCGTTTATCTGTCATCCTCTTGTAATTAGTTATGGTTTTACAATGAAATTAATTGTATTGACAATTATTCGTTTTGAATAAAGTCCGTTGATTATTTTGAAAGTTAATCCAAAAATGCGTATGAGTTGAATGTTGAAAAACCAAAGTGAAAGATTCGTTTAAATTACTTTGAATAATTATAATTATCTTATTTGATTTAATTAGTAGAGATAATGATGTGGGGTTAGTATTAAAATAGAATTCGTAGAAGTATTTGAGTAGGATTAGTATGATAATCTATAATCTATAATATACATTATAAAGGAGGAGTGATGTACCATATTGGAATTTTGATATGGGTACAAATTTTAAGCAACAAGTATAAGAGAATAAAGCTTATTTCATAAGGGTATTATAGGAATATTAGGGACAATTAAGACACTAAGAAGGGCAATATAGACATTTCACCCATCTCATCCTTTGGAATGTAAAAATTGCCTCCCATCCTTGCCCTTGTTTTCCCTCCCTGCCCCTGTTGGACCATATGATCAGCTTTTCCAAATCAATTATTCATTTATCACCAACAGACTAAAAACCTATTCCTTCAATGTGATGCAGCTTAATCGATTCACATATCCTACGCCACTTTAATAACTGACCAAAACATACCTTAATTCATTGCCTTTAAATCCATACTAATCACTGAAGCATTGCAATCGCCATGGCCATCATCGTTACATCACTTCTTTATTACGATTAGAGCCCTAAACAAGGTTATTATCATCGCTACCATCCATATCCATGCTTTATTTTGATGTTTTATTCAACCAACGCTTCCCTTTCCTTTTTCCGTTAGGATGTCATTGAAAACGATTTTAATTTCTTCAATACTGGTTCAATTCGATTTAAATTCCTTCAATTAGATCGGTGCCTATAGAATGCAGATACAGGAGGGAAGCATAGAAAGACCAGATGCTGCCATAACGACAACAGGTACGGATCATAGATTGAAAGGTGATTTCTTTATGGATTTACCGATTGTGGTATTGATTGTCATCATCCTTCTTTCCTCTTTGTTGTTTACAATTCTTTGCCGCTGCAGATAGGATGACTCGCCAGAGCTGTTGGTTTTTCTGCATTCCAAGGTAAAATATTGTACACTGTTGTTTTGAAAGGGAGAATTAGTGGTTAGGATTTATTGATTTTCCAGTGGTGAATTACAAACTTTATTTGGTTTGTAGTTTTGAGTCATTTCGTATTCTGATATGTGTAATCTTGAATGCATGTGTGGTTGTTTGTTATTTTGAATTGTTTCAGATGATCCTGAATGTATGTGTAGTGTTTTCTGATGGTGGTCGTATGGGTCATGGTTTTGTTGATTTTCACTTGTGATCCACTATTTCGTGAGAGTTTGTTGTTTTTGTTTAGTTTGCTGAAGTTGTATAAATGTTATTGTAATGATATGTGCATTCATTATATTGAGCTAATGGTGGTCACTTATGCATTGTTGCCGTAATATTAGTGAGATTATATCTAGACGTCTTGACAGATTTGTTGCAAGAATCAACCAAGTTATTTCGAGTTGTATACTTTTGTCCTAGGATATGAATGAATTATTGATGGAAAACTTGAAACAACATGTTTGCGTGGTTATATTATATTGTTGTTTTCTAATCCTGACTTTTGGCATTGCAGGTTACTTGGATTGTCTTAAGGCTGTTTACTTTCAAGGTAAGATTTCACTGACGTTGACATGTTTAATGTTTTTAGTAGATTGAAGCTAGGTTTCATTTAGAGTATGGTGGAGCATGAGGTGGAGATACTTTGCAAAAATTGTCTGTTTTTATAATTTAATTAAGAAAAACTCTTTTGGTAATTTTTTCATTCCGACTTTATTTTGGGCAACACCCGATTTGACCCGAACCGAATTGGTAATTTTACTAAAACAGTGTGCATACGCGTAGGGTGCAGGCGTTAGCGCCTAATGTCACCCAGGGCGCACTGCAAACAGAAAGTGTGGGTTTTTCCTTTAAGAAAATGAGATATGGATTATACTGGAATAAAACTATGAGGTATGATCTGATGTTTATACATGTGTAGTACTAACTACTTATTGATCAAAAGAGTTGAATGAATTGGGGTTCCATTTTAAAGAAAATATCTTCTAAACGGGTCAAATAAAACAAGAGTTTAGTAATGGATGTAATCTATGTTATGTGTGAAGATATAATGAGAAAATAAACATTAATAAGTTGTCATAGTCATTCAAGAGTTCTGAGATTTATGACAAGATGCTAAAAATGTGAAATTTGTATCATGTATTTGGTATGCTTAGATTATATATATATATATATATATATATAGGGTAGGGTTAGGATACAAAGGGTGTGTTTTGTGAGAAGGGTGAGAAGTAATTGTGTCCTTTAGATCATGTTAATGGATGGTTGAGATTAAATAGATGGTAAAGTTGTAAATTATGTTATAATTTAATTAATAAATTGAATCATGTGAGGGTATACTTGTCAAAATACTAAAAAAATAATTAAACACCTCCTTAATTTAAGGAGACTTTCTCTCTCTCTTTTATACTTCATCTCTCTCTCTCATTTTTAACGGTTCTCTCTACATCTCTTACTCACTCTCTTAAAAACGATAGATTCTTGATCATAGAATCTTGACAAATGCAGCATAAAGTTAAAAACGATAGATTCTTGAAATTTGAAATTAATGATAGATTTTTGTATGCTCTACTTTCAAGGCTCTCTTTTGTTCTGTTTTTATTATGTGTATAGTAGGGTTGGTCAAGATTTTCTTTGTGATAAAACTCATAGTTATGTTTATAGGATAGTGATAAAACACATAATTAACCCGATAGATGGTTTTGATTGGAAACATCGTGTTTGATTTTCTTTGTGTGTTTTATGTTTATCAAATGGTGTAAAAACACAAAGTTGATTCGATAATGATAAAATATAATGGATAACAGTGGGGTGACCTATGTGAAGTGATAAAACACACTGGATTGTTGAGACGATGGTGATAAAACACAGTAGATTGTTAAAACACAAAGTTAATCCGATAATAATAAAACACACTGGATTGTTGAGACGATGGTGATAAAACACAATGGATTGTGATAAAACACAAAACACATTAAATTTGTACGGTAGATAAATAACATCATATTCATTTAGCACCCGAATATTAGCACCAGGGAGAAAAAAAAAGTATTAATAAAATATTAGAGAAAAAAAAGAGAGGCAAAAAATAGAAACGCACATGGAGATCGGATCATATAAGCAAAGTACATAATAATTATACTCACCCTTATTTATTTGTGTGTTTTTTATACTCATGGGATGTCAAAAGAAATTTATTTAAATATAATAAAATAATTGCATTTTTTATTCTCCAATTAAAAATAATTGAGCATCATAATCTAATCCTAATCCCGTAAATCTCTCACTCACATTAAAAGATTGATTTTTTTAAAAAACTTAAATAATTATGTATTTACCCTATTGCCCTTATAACTAAAATAAAACTATGCCACGTGTCACTCCCACAAGCCTTCTTACCCTTCTCACAAAAAAAGGCCTTTGTACCGGAACCTCTACCTATATATATATATATATATATATATTCTATATCTTAGTGTAACAAATTCCTATTCCATCACGCTCGCTTAAAGATGTTTTAAAGGGAACTAAAAGAGTGTTAATTGACTAGAAAACAAAATGACTTAAGTAGTGAAAACCATAAATGAGAAATAAGTATTCATCAGGAGTTGATGATTTGTTTAGTACTGTTGACACATAAGGGAGCTCATGCTCGTATGACCCATAAAATGGTGATTTAATAATGAGCAAAATAGAGCAACAGATCATACGAGAATGTGGCTAAAACCATGGTAAAATTTAAGTGCTAAATGTATAAGAGAATTGTTTCTAGCATTAAGGGACTGGAACATGTAGACGAGTTGTGAGTTTGTTAAGATTTTGTCACCCGTGAGTGGTGTAAAAATATTCTACTCCGGTCAAATCTTTCCTGGGTAATGGTTTTGGGTTTTGCGCTATTTTCTTTGAGTAATGGTTCGATAATTAGGTAATGTGATTTATTTGTTTTTCTTATGATGCATTTGAGTTGTGATTACATTGGTATTATAGAATTCTGGTAGTCCTAGATAAAGGCATTGGGTAATACTAAATGTTAGAAACTTACTCGAGTAGAATTTTGGGCCTTTCTCATAATACGAGGGCAACTAGGGGAATATATGTTATAGTTCAGTTGAAAAGTGAGCTTAGGCGCGCACCTGGGTGAGCCTTGAAAACAGAGGTACACAATGGCTAGGTCGGTAACAAGTAAAATACTGATGATTTGGTACAGATCTATTCAAGTTTGGTTGAGATATAAATAGCTTTAGTCCAACTTTTTATATATGACAATTAGAAAAGTATATTGTTCAGGTAGTGTTCATAACCTTTGGGAGAAATGATTTAGGAAAAAAAACACACTTAGAGAGTCACTTGACCCATTTGACAGCTATATGCAAACATTATGTTTTTTTCCTTTAGAACAGAAAAAGAGATTGGAAAAAAACGAGTACGAGGTAAACTCGAACTAACCCGTTATGACCCGTACCAGTTTAATAGTTTATAAATGATACAATCATCAACTTGAATCTACTGTCAGAGTTGATATTTAGGGATAACTGTCACAAGACCAACATTAATCATAGGTATTAGCGTTGGTTTATTAAAAGAATTCATATATGAGAATGTGGAGTGTAAGAAGACAAGGGTATAATGACCATTTTTAAGTTATTTTAAATGAAATAGATAAAAATTGAATTTTAAAAATTTTAAACAGGTATATTTGATATTAATGTTTTGGTTGGGTGGATATTGTGCAAGTTTTATGGGATATATATGAAGTTGCCCTATGCAAATCATATTCTTTCAATGATATTTATAACTTTTTGGAGAAAGAAAAAAACATTTCAGGAGGATTTATACACTAAAAGTACATTTTGATTGACTTTTTTTTATCAGACATGTTTAACCATTAGAAATAAAAAAATAAACGACTTGTCCCGTACATATGTATATTTGTCGAAATTCTATATTCTAATATTATCCGTCTGACCCATTGTACCGCAGGCTTATTCCTATAATGTTACTTCCTTACGACATTCCCTACTTACATGTAACAGAGGAATAGGAAGAACTCCATTAGATTGGGAATCTTGGAGTGAAGATTACACTCAAACATTCTGCTTACCCAAGACCTTGATGGCTGCATATCCGATCTAGACCCAGCTCCATTGATGATTGCCCTTCCTTCAAAGTGCCGGTTTATTGGGTACTTCGCACCTGAAGTCATAGAAACTGAACATTCACTCACAAATTAGATTAGATGTTTACAGTTTCGGGGTCCTGATTTTGAAAATCCTGACTGGCAAAGCACTGATACCATCATTGTATCAAGAAGAGTTGGTTGACCTGCTGAGGTGGGCCCAATTGGTAGTCTGTGAAGAATGGACTACATAGGTGTTTGACATGGAGTTATGGAAACAAGAACATATTGAAGATATAGTTCAGATGCTTCAAATAGGCCGTGCTTGTGTGATCAGGGTTCCTGATATAACGCCATCAATGGATGAAGTTGTTATGATGATTGCTGACGACCGTTGAGTTCTTCTAATTATCGACCATCTTCTAATGATAGTAAGTCTAATGTGGTGGGTGACTCCTGGATTGCTTTGTTTGATGGGTGTTGTTTAAACATGTTCAAGAAAACATTACATTGCAGTTGATTCATCTTATCAAGACTGCAGCAAACATCGTATATAACAAGTACTTTGCAAAAAAAAAAAAAAAAAAAATCAACTTTTTAACGATAAAATTTTTAATAGTTGGTTAAACTAAATTGATCATGTACATAACAAAGGGATTTATCAATCAAAACCATAAATTGCAAATCATATCAATTTTTTAGTTTCCCTTTATCAAAACCATAAATTCTTTGTATTTTAACTTTTATTCTTGCTTCTGTCATTTGATAATATTTTCTCATATTTAAGCTGCAAATCAAACAATCTAACACACAAATTTTGTAGAGGTAATGTTAACAAATTTCATTTTCGGGTCGACTTATCTTATTATAAACATCATAACATGGTTAGGGGTACATTATATAGAACGGTAACTATTATATAGATGTTAGATCCTAACCTTTTAGAATCGTTTCACTGGGTATATAAATTTTGATTTTTTCAAAATCATAATAAACTATATCATTCTTCGTTAAACTAAGAGATGACATGAAGGCAACTTCATGACTCCTAAATTAATGCGCACAAATCTGTTTGAAAATATTGTACACAAATGAAGGCATAGCTGCTCACGGGTTGTGGTTCGTAATACGCATTGTAATTGATCGAATCTCATATAAGTTAGGACACCAGTCGCAACGCGCGGGCATCCCCACTAGTATTAGTATAAATAGGGGTCTTGGTTAATGCTTTTATTTGTCCCTTGTTTGTAAGTTTGCTTGATTGAATAGAAAGAGTCGCAGATTCATCTCCCCAGATATCACGTGTTCGTGTTTGATCTAATTGTCTGGGCAAACATATTATATCTCTAGAGTTCTTCAATATCTTCATCTTCAACTTCATTCTTAGTCGATTTTTTCATCCTCAACCAATCTTCACCAATTTATTTTAACCAAGAATTAATTTGATTCATCATTGGAAATTCAACCGAGGTGTTTGGGCAGTTCAAAACTTGCGACCACTTGTTCATGACTTTGACTAGTGCTTTATTCCATGGCCACATAATCATTACATCTCAATGCAAATGGATGAACGGTGCTTGGGGTGGGGGCACTAACAGCAATGGGGGCGTGGGATTCCTTTGCTGCGCGGCAACACTGCCACCACCCATTATGGTTTTTTTTTTTTTTTTGGTTTCACGGTTACTTCTTGCCGAGCAGCAAACATACAAACAATGCCATATGACCATTTCCCAAGGCATTGTCTAATTCTACTCTACTTAAAACCAATTCAAACAACGCAACACCGCCACCACCCCCTAGGCTTCTCTAGGGTACTTGGGTATGAATTTCACATGTCACCATATGATTGAATGAGGCTGCTAGAGTACTACCCTAGAGTCTTCATCAATATTGAACACGTAGGCTAAGATGAATTGCCCATCCAGAAGCTCACAAATTTGTTTTTTTTTTTACCTGCTGAAGACTTTCCATGAACTCACTATTCTCACCAGCTTAATTTTTTTATTCATATGAAAAGTATTTCTAACTTATTTTAAAAGTCAAAAAATTTTGTTCACGAAAAAAACTTAATCAAACATAAATAAGACGTTATTTGAAAAGAACGTTTATTGTTTACCTTCAGAAATCAAATTCCTTATTGCAATAATTCCAAAAATGATTTGGATTGTACGTTTAAGACATTACCTTTAGGAAAATGACCTATATTCTAAATTCAAAACAATTAAGAATTCAGTTTATATAAGAATTGAGAGTTCAAGTTTAGTGAAACAAGGACAATTAGCATTAAAATAAATATTGTCTAGAGTTAATAAGCAAAACCGTACCTGTGGTTTGGTGGATTTTGTCAGTCCAGTCCAAATCAAATTAATTATCAAAATAATCCAGTAGTTTCACGAAATCCGCCAAACAATCCAATTATTTAACGGAGTTAACTGAACCCAGTTAAGTCAGAGGCAAAATTGTCCATTTACTTTCTGAGCTCCTTATGACCCAGCTGCCTCGACTTTGTTTTACTTCCATAGCAGCTTGTTTCCTTGCATAAACCCTCCAAAGCAGCTCGTTTCCCTCCATTTACCTTCTGATTTAGGGTTTAGGTATGTATGTAGTATTTTAATTTTTTTTGTTTTTTTAGGGGTAATTCTTCATTAATAAAAGGTCAAGTTTACATCTGGATAATGGGTAAGCGAGCAACAAGTTGCGCCGCTATCCCTTTTTGAATTGCAAAGCCTACTCTACTAAAAAAAACCCTTGGTTCTTTGGGCTCTGCGAGTCACTGTGAACCACCTTCTGAACCCACTCCAAGAAACGTACCGCCTCAGGGGCTAAGGACCCAAATGTGTCGAAGGCAAACGGAAGGAACACGTGCTGATTCTCTAGACATGCTGCCTCGTGCTTAGTCATCTTCCTAGCTTCTGCCCTCAAAACTACTTGTCCCGGAACGAAGCCACTGTCTCTCAACCCCACCAACGGGGAGACCCCAGTGAGGTCGACACATGCATGCTTGCCCCCTGCCCAACCAAATACAAGGATATCCGCAGGACGTAAGGTAGATCTCCCCTCTTGCGGATCAGTCAGAAAGTTTACATGTGCTTCTTTCTTGGACGAGATTCAAGCGCATCTAAGAACGTCCCATAAAACATCCCTAACCTAGTCATGACGATACTTGAAACCTGGTAATTCCTTACAGTGGAGGGCATGCTCGCCGAATCTATCCAAGCAGGCTTTTTTGCAAATGGGGCATGGTTCATCTGGAGGGAAAAGAGGTACCATGAGCCGGTATTTGAGGATGGCCCGATATTCAACAGCTGACATCCGTTGCCCAAGACCTTCAATGGGCACAACGGTCAGAAAATCCTGAGCATGGGCCCCCTTGAGACAAGCAAGAACTGCCTTTTGACGCGGAGTCATATCAAACCGCTCCTCCATATCCAGTACGTGTTTACCATAAAGAGCGATCGCCAAGGTTTGTTGAGGTTTCTTGGGGGCGGTCTCCTTATCAGTAAAGCCGCCTAGATCAAGGTCCGGAAGAGTGGTTTCAATATTACCAAGCGCAAGAGAGTAGTCAAGATCCACCCCCACGACCCTAGCGCTTCGCAAGATGTGGTCTTGTAATTTCCATGACTGGGCTCTGGACGCCACAAAGGCAAATGCGGAGACGTCCTCCGCCGAGGAAATCCCTAGACCCTCGTAACGCATAGGGAGGGAAGCCAACCACCACTGGAGGTCCCCAAAATGCGGCCCTCCGCAGACAACAATGTTTTCAATTGCCTCCCGCAGGCCTGCATCGAAAATGGACACCGCCTCGATGACGTGTTCAGGCTGACAAGTCCGGAGCCCAAACACTAATTTAGCAACCCCCATGCAAGAGCGCAACAAAAGGAGCTCACTTTGGGGGTCCCTCAGGTCCGGTAGGCGTTTCATGAGATCGACCGCCCGTAAAGCTCTTTTAGTCGCCAAAGACCGAATAAACCCGACATCCCGACTAACCGCTCCCCCAAGGAGTTTAACCCCCCCCCCCCCTACAGGCCTGCTAATCTCACTAGGGAATAAACCTGGCACTTTCTTCGACCCATTGCATGACGGCCAAAAAAATCTCTGTTTTCCGAATATTAACCCTAAGCCCCAGAGACGTCCCTTCAGAGCGGATAATACCCAACGCCTTAGCGAATTCCTCAGCCTTACCAATAATAGTGCCATCGTCGAAATACCAAGCATGGAAGGCAAGGAACAGGCGTCCTGCACCCGACTGATGAGCGGATGGAGGACCAACGCAAAAAGAAGGGGCCCTAGGGGGTCCCCTTGTTGCACCCCTGTAGTAGCCCCAATATGAGTATCTCCCACATATAACCTGGCGGGCTGGGCATATAAAAAATGAACCCACGGGAAAATGGAGGGGCATCTATAGCTAACCTCCCTGAGAAGGGCCGTACGGTCCACCTCGTTGAAGGCGTTGGAAAAATCGACAGTGAGCATAGCCAAGGACCCGTCAGAATGGAACGCGTTCAGAAACCTGTTAGCGCTATGCAGCACCGCTTCTGCTCCGTTAGGGACACCCACCCTAAATTGAAAATCCCCTAGATAAGTAGCCATCTCTTTACCAACCTTACGCATAGCGACTTTCAACACCAATCTTCTCCAAATGGCCCCCACCGCGATGGGCCTAATCCCGTTGTCAGGTTTTAATTAATGTAATCATTTAGGGTTTACGTATGTATGTATGTATTGATTTAGGGTTTAGGTATGTATGTATTGGTTCAATTAATGTACTGACTTACATTGTAGTGTGAATGAAAACAATTATAGAGTACTGATAAAGCTTCCAGTTCCAGTTCTGATGTTGATGACTCATAGAGTTTGATTGATTATGATCAAATTGGAGATCCACTTTTTTATCTTGGTCAAGCCTTTAGACGTAAAGACGATATCAAGACAGTTGTTAAAAACCATGTTATCTTTGACAGAAGGCAATTAGTGATTAATACGAATGACAAGGTCACTTCTCGTGTGGTGTGTAAGGGTATCAGTCCCCAAATGGGTAGATGTGATTGGGGTTTGCACATTGAAAACAAAAAATCTCAGGGTGCATGGATTGTAAAATCCTTAAACATGGAGCACATATGTCTTCTAATGAGGGATGTTAGGTTATGGTTTGGTCAGTGGAAGAATAACAAGAGAACTTGCAACGAGAAGACGAAGAAAGATAGTGGAACATATGTTTCTAGTTCGTGGGTTATATTTATGGTTTGTTGTAGTTTATGTAGTTGGTTTTAATGTTTGAGTTCTACTAATAGTTTATGTACTCTTTTGTTAGAATGTTTTGTTTTTGGATATATTGACTTTTGAATGTTATGGATACGTTAAGTGCACATGCACATTTGTATGTTGTGTTATGTCGTTTTATGTTGGCAGTAGATTTGTGCAGCCTCATGTTGTATGCTATCTACTGTTGTATGACCTATTTGGGTTGATCAAGTCAACTGCTGCCTATTTACCACTTGTACAACTGACCCATAACCCATTTGCAAGCTGAAGAATAGGCAGTTGTGTAGCTGCACATTTATCAAAATTGCACATTGCCTATTTACCAAAACTTGCACATTTGTTCAAATTCAAAACTGCACATTGCCTATTTACCAAAACTGCACATTTATGTATGTTCAAAACTGCACCAATGGGTCAACAACATATGCATACAAATGGGTCATATGCACACTGATTTGCTATGTATGGTCTATAAAAATACAAACAACCTAGACAACTAGTAATATAAAACAGACTCAACTAAACTAGACCACACGACAGGCAAGTGTACCTATCAATGCAGTACAGACTAAGTAAGTCCGAGTATCGAACCCACAGGACACAACTAGAAAACAAAACTAGACTCGACTAAGACTTAAAATAAATGGTTTAAAATGGTTTTTGTTTTTTTTTTAAATAATTAATTAAAAAAAATAAAATAAATAAATAAGATAAACAGACAGCAAAGATAATTGAGGAAAATATCAGGATAGGAAGGCAACTACCTAGGTCAAGATTCCTACATGCAAACTCATAACTCTCGGTAATGGAAAACTGAATGGCTACCAGAATCTAAAATAACTCAAGAAACCCTAAGACGTGCTAGATCTCCTCCCGGTCTCACCAACACACCCCAAAGAATCCTAAGGAATAAAATACTGGTTATCTAGCTCGGATCACCTCCCGGTCTCACCTCACTAAGAATGTAAAGGTACTCTAATGACTCGATCACCTCCCGGTCTCTCTAATTACAATACACCCGAAGATGTAAATGAGTAATTTAATTGGGTTAACTATGACTTGGAATTGCAAGAAACTAAAGGCAACTAGGATAGACTCACCCCCCGGTCTCACCCAAAACCTAACACCTAAAGCTCTAGACAACCCAACATTCCATCACCTCCCGGTCTCAAGAACGGAAGAATATCTAAGTCCTCTAAATTCTCTAATCAAGTTCCTATGGCTTTTGGTACCAAAACCATAAACTAAGCTATAAGCACAAAGCAGGTAACCCTAATAAACATCCAAACATGAAAGACATTCACTAAGACGATTATGGAACTCTCAAAGATAATAAATTAGACCTAGACAGGCACACAAATCATAATAAACGCCAACCAAACTTTTACCAAAACATTAACCATTCAACAAATAATCCACTAACCGAGAACTATAAAATTAACATGTATTCATCATACAACCTAGGTAGTGGTTCAAGATTTAGCTACTCATAATAATGAAAAAACAATAAAAACACATGTTCAAAAATATGCAAAGTCATAGTACCAATATTCATAAACACAAAGTAAATAAATATAAAAACTAGAACTTTTAGTAATCGAACTCGTAGCTTCAATCTTAAACCCGTACCCCCTTCTCCTTCAATTAACCTCTAAAAAACAGTTAGGAGCTGCTGTCGTCGAATGTTCTTCTTGGCGGCTGTGTTAAGATGTTCAGAAAAATAATGTGAAGTCACCCCCGTAAATGATGTTCTCTTCTGATTAATATATTGCGGCTGTTATAGATTTCTATCCCCATAATATGTTGCCCTCCATTTTTTTCATGACAATTAGTTTTTTTTTGGGCCACGAGCCCAGGCTTATTATTATTATTATTATTATTATTATTATTATTATTATTATTATTATTATTATTATTATTATTATTATTATTATTATTATTATTATTATTACAACGCCATGCTCGCTTGACTTGGGTGTTTGTGGCTCGACCAAAGTTCATCATTTATGTCCAAACGTCCATGAACACCTGCTCTTAAGTGTTGGTGTCTCGATTAAAATTCTTTCATTTTGAGCTCATTTTCTCCAAACACCTATAAAATAATAAAATACATAAATACATAACAAAAATGACACGAAACAACTAAAAACCTAACTAAATAATATACAAAATACATAGAAAAATAGTTGTGTTTTGCAACACATCACACACATATACATACATATGCACTAAATAGGTCAACAGCTGCACTAATATATATAGCAGATATGCACACATATGTATAGCCAAACTACATTTTACATACCAAAAGACTGAAGTTCAAGACATCAGTTTATCATTGTTTATCATAACAAAAGACTGAAGTACAAACCACCGTCTTAACCTACTAACACACCCACACTACTTCAAAATAACAATCATCATCTGAACATTAGGGTGAATATAATGGATCATACTCCACTTCATGTGGATCATGGTACTACTCATTATAATCTCTCTCTGGGCAGTCATAATCAAATGCATGCTTCAACAAATCTGGATCAATATATGGAATTAGGTCATCATGCTCAACCTCCTTCTCAACCTGCTCAAAAGGATCATTCTCAACCTGCTCAAAAGGATCATCCTCAAGCTGCTGCCAAACCTGCTCATGCCAAAGCTGATGAAAGACAACTCTATTTTTAATGTATCATAGTTAGGATCAATATGCTCAACATATATATCAATTGATTTCTCAGTTTCAGCAATTTTGTTCAACACGCGCAAATTACTTTCATTTAACAGTTGTCTTAAACCCAGTCCCAAGTCTTCCCATGGTAGCCTATAGTGAATCCTAAACTCGTCATCCTCGCAATAACCAAGTTCCGCGAGCATGTCATACAAGGTGATTATAGAGAAATAATCAGAGTTCACCTTATTGATGTTGTTAGGATCTGAGTTTGTTTGTTTTGATTGTTTAGACAAATATGAAATAAGTGAAGTGAAATATAAATGGAAAGTGCAGCGGAAAACTATAAATCAAAACAGGAGAATAATTGTTTTTAATCGAATGCTTTCATTAAGTTGAAAGATTACAATTGTCCAATAAACTCCCCCTCAGCCTGATCACTCAGAGAATGTTTGTCTTAAGAGAATGACGAGTGATAAATAGAACAGTACATTCACTGTGCTATTTATAGACTAAACTAAACCTCTGATGATCACTGTTGACGTCACCTAAGACAGCGACCTCTAACTGACTAACAACATTTAACATCTGCTAACTATAACTACTGTTACATTGAAAACACTGTTAATACAAAACATTGTAAAGGAAAGCTCTGATGGTCTCTATCATCTGTTGAACCAAAGTGCTGTTGGTTCAACAGACCTTTGTTCTTCAGTACTTGATCAGCAGTTGTTTCTTCATCAGACCTTTGTCTATCAGTCGTTTGTTCAGCAGACCTTTCAGCAGCAGCAGTTGTCTTTATCAGTTGTTTGGTGTAGCAGTTGTTAGGGTCAACAGTCTTTTGGGGAAAGCTTCTTGTAACAACTGTTTTATTCAAAGGATCAAAAGATAGAATATTTTGGCTTTCTAATCATCTGTTCTTCTCCAGGTCAGCAGACCCAACAATCTCCCCCTAGAACAGATGATGCCAAAACTTAGCTTTATTCTAGATCTTTATTCCTCATCAGACTTTCTCTTATTTGGCCCTTGAGTTGTAATTCAAAGCTCAAAGAGAAGAGGTCTTCAGCATCTCTTTCCAGCTCTAGATTCAGCAGTGTTTGAAGATCTTTAGCACACAGGCCATGTGCATCATCCATACTGAGCTTCTGAATCTTTCCATCTGATCTGAGCAAGGTCAATTCATGGGTGTCTTTATTTGACTTCCATTTTAGAATTTTAGAATCAGAGGAATGGTTGTGATGCATCTTTATTTTTGATGAGTTTGGAGATGGAGGTCTTCCTATGAGTTCTCTGAGTCTCTATGTGGTTGGATCAGAGAAATAACGAATTTGGTTGATTAGACCCTCTTTTACAAATGTATCAGCAAACTATTTCTATTCTTCTTCTGTCATCTCTTTCTGCTTTTTGAACTGTCTTCTTGCAGCAATAGATAGATCAGAAGTGTCCAGTAGGCTGTCAAGAGTAAAGGCCTGTAGAGGTCTCTTGGGCTCATCATCATAGATAGGTTTTCTTGGCAAGGTAGGGTCTGTCTTTCTGTTCTCTTCCAGCTTCTTGTAAGTTTCAATCAATCTAATTTCAGACCATCTTGCCACAGACCTCATTTCTCCATACTGAGCAGCTACTATCTCTTGTCTCATCCTTTTAAACTTGAGAGCTCTAGCTGGATCTCTCCCTTTGCTGAAATCAGGGGCAGAGACCTTTGATGGAGGATTCTTGGCCATGTCTTCAATCCTGATCAATTCTTCTCTAAGTGCATGGGTGGTCCAGCCTGCAAACTGTTTCTTGTTTGCTTTGTAAGGCATGGTGGCCAAGATCTGTTCTAGAAGAGAATCCCTAACCTCTTTTTCCATATCTTTGCTGAGAGGCATGGAGGACATGGAGTTGCTCAGGGTCTTAGCAAAATCTTCAATCCTTCTCAATTTGCTAAGCTCTGCTGAATGGATGCCCTGAGCACTCCTGTCATCCTTCCCTTTGCACTTCTCTTTTATGATGGCATCTGCCTGTTCACTCTTGTACTTCAGATAGGTATCAATGTTGAGAGGAACAGGAAAATCTTTAAGAGAAGGGAAGGATCTCTCAGATGGCTGATCAGTATTATAGAAGGATTGAAGTTCCCCCTTGAGTAAATCAAGTTCAAGGGGATACTTCTCAGCCAATGGTGTGATGGTTGGTGGTGGTCTATGGGATCTGAACTGTGAGGTGTGAGGTGAGTATGATGAGAGTGGAATGGCTTGAACAGGTGTAGATTGTGTGAATGGGGTGTTAGGTGGTGTGGTGTGAATGTTTTCATCTTGCACAACAAAGGTAGATTTCCTTTTTCTTCTGTACAAGATTTTAGGTGAAGGTGAAGATGTAGCAGTGGTTGGGTTAACCTCTGTTGGTCCTTTTGTAGAACCAGCAGTTGTTTGAGGTTTAGGTTGTGTGGTGATTGGTTTGGTTGTTGATTGTGTAGTGGTTGGTTTAGTTGTTGGTTTGGTAGTTGATTGTGTAATGATTGGTTTAGCAGGAACAGATGTTTTGGTGGCAGTGGTTTTGGTAGCAGTGGTTGTGGTAACAGGGGTTTCAGCATCAGTGGTTTCAGAAGATAGTTTAGATGGTGGTTTCCTTGTATGTTTTGCTGAGATTTTCTTTCTTTTTGAGGAACTCACATCTTCTGTTGGGTTAATATGAGACCACAGTTACCAGGTTTAATCATGTTTAGTTATGTGTTAGAGTTGGAGGGCTAGTTATGTAATTAAAGCATAGTTGTAGTAAGCAAACCCTAGTCTGCGAACTTATTACACGGGGACTGCGAACTTAATGTTAAGTTCGCAGTCATCAGGTTCTCCTATAAATAGAACCTCATTTGTGCAGTTAGGGTTAGGGTTTTTGTTATATCTTTTGAGAGCACAAGTTGAAGGTGCGAACTTATCTAATCCATGGTTGTTCACTGCTGAAATCATTAATGGAATCGTGTCTTTATGTTTCTTGTGTGTCGGTTTTTATAATCTTCATCTAGTTCTTTAACTTGTCTTGATTAATCAACTAAAACACCTAACAAATAGGTGTTTCTAGTTGATAACAATCTAGTGCACACTTAAGATCTAGTAATTTTGGGACTACAATTTGGTATCAGAGCCTCTGTGCTCGAGATTGTATCTATCTAAAGATATCAAAACCCTCCTTGTTAGTTTTTGCTATCAAGTTTTTCAAAAATTTTGTGTTTATCAAACTTTGAATATTTTCACTAGTTTTTGCCTTAAAATCTCGTGAACAAGTGTTTCTAAGGTGTTTAAAAGGTATTATTTTCAGTAGAAACATCATTCAAGAACTTCAGATCAATTGAAAATCTCTTGGACATGTTTCTGATATGTGTTAAAATTCTAACAGCCGTTAGTGCGCACTTAAAGTGCGAACTTAGCTCATAGAGTGAGTACTTGTTTCTTGCTTCTGAGTACTTGTTTCAAGAGTTGAGTACTTAGCTCATAAGTTGCATACTTGACATTTCAAGGTGTGCACTTATTTCAGCCACAACTGCGCACTTGTCTAAAAGTGTGAACTTGTGTCTGTGTGAGCATTTAAATTTACACAAGACTTTACAGCTTTCTCTCTCCTGGCACCACAACTAGGGTTTCTGCATACTTATCTGAAATCTCTAGTTGGTGTGCGAACTTACTGAAAAGGTGCATTTTCTGAGCACTTGGCTAGGGTTACTGCGAACTTAAATCTTAAACGAGAGTTTAAGTGTCTGTGTACTTGTACAAGTGCGCATGCTGATCAGTCAAGACTGAGCACTTGTGCTGCTCTGACTTGGTTGAACTGCGAACTTAAGCCAAAAGTGTGTGCTACAGGGACTGCGTACTTAACAGGAGAAACAGGAACTTATCATCTTTGCTTCTTATTGTTTCAGGTTTCTAAGGTACTGCGAACTTAGACTGCGAACTTGTGAACTGCGAACTTGTGAACTGCGAACTTGTGAACTGCGAACTTGTGGACTGTTTTGTTTTTTCAAGGAATTTGGACTATAACTTGCTAATCAACTTAATCTAAACCCTAAAATCAATCTAAAATCAATCTAAAATCAATCTTAAATCATGTCTGGTAACAACTCATTCCAAGTTAACCCCATAACTCAAGCTGAACTTGAAACCGGCACTATAACACGTATTCCCAAGTTGATGGGTGCTGAAGACTATGGCACATGGAAGAATAGAATGAAAGCTTTCTACTTTGTTAACGATCACACCCAATGGAACTCAGTCCAGCTCGGACCTCACATTCCCACCAGAACCACTGATGCAGGAGAAGTGTTCAACACTGATCCCACTACATACACTGATCTCGACAAACAACTGTTGCAGAGAGATCACAAAGCCTATGGTGCTCTCACCATGGCTTTGTCAAACGATGTATACAATATGTTTGAAGAATACGGATCAGCGCATGATCTGTGGTTTGCTCTGAGCGAGTATTATGAAGGAAATGCAGAGATGAGGCAAAACAAACAGGATATGATTCAAAAGGAATACGACATGGAAGTATCCGTGGTGAGAGTCTGTCGTCACATATAGACAGGTTCATGAATCTGTTGACTAAGATGAAGAAAGCTGGTATTCCTGTAAACAACCGCAATTCCATCAAGAAGCTGCTCGATTCTCTCCCAAAGGAGTGGAGTGTCCAATGTATGTTGATCAAAAAGGACTACTTGGATGCTCAGTCTACTTTGGCTGATCTTATAAACACTCTGAAATCGTTTGAAATGGATATTACGAAGAGAGAAATGAATCAGACTGTCCCGAAGGTTACTCCTGGCAGTACTATGAAGAATCTGGCTTTAATGGCCCCAATTGGTGATATGAGTTCAAGTTCGTTGCATTCTTATGTGGATTCTGCAGGGATTGGTAGTTCAAGTTCTGGAAAAGCTCCAATGTATTCTGAAAAGGTGGCAAAGACACTAACTCCACAAGCTGCCAAGCTGGCTGCTGAACATGTGGAACTTTTCAACACATTTATGAGCAGTTTTGAAGCCTTGAAGACAGGAGAGATTAAGAATGAGTTGATGTCGCCAGAGGATATGTACCAGGTTGACCCAGATGACATGGAAGAGATGGATCTCAAGTGGCAAATGGCAATGATCACTCTACGAGTCAAGCGTTTTCAAGACAGAACCGGAAGAAGAGTGGGTATGGGAAAGGCTGGGTTTGACAAGTCCAAGATCAGGTGTTACAACTGCAAGGTCCTCGGGCATTTCAAGTATGAATGCCCCACACTGAACCAAGCTGAAATCAAGCCTGCAAAGAGGTTGGTGGCCATAACCGATGGAAATGAGGGAAACGATAAGGAACCACAAAAGGCTTTGGTTGTTGAAGATTTCGACTGGGGAGAAGAGGCAGCTGCTGCTGAAGTTGAAGTTAACAAAGCCCTGATGGCCACAATCTGCACCAAATCTTCTAATGGTGTGAACTCTGTTGAAGGATCATCTGCTGAGGTTCTAAAGGGAGAAATGCAGAAGAATGCCGGGCTGAAGAGTGTGTTGATTGATGAGAAGGTGAATGATCAGAAAAGGGAGGAGGCGTTGATAGCTGAGAAGACTCCATCAGAGAAGGTCGCTGAAGAGGTGAAAAGTTCTTCTAAGAAAGCTGAGGAAAGGGACATGGTAAATATTCCTTTAGAAATTAAATCTAAACTGTGCTCACCTAGGTGTGTTACAGCTGTCGCATACTGTTTATCACACAACAGACGAGTTTTAAGAGAAATGGATGACATTCGTAAAATCAATTCTGAAATGAAAGAAAATGAATGGGCATATCAGCGAAAGTTAAATGCAACTCTAGCTGAAATGCAAACTTTAAAAGAATTTGTGCTTAAGAAAGATTTTCTGATAAATGATTTAACCTCAAAACTAGAGAAATCTAGAAATGAGACAACTCGTCTTCAAATTGTTGTGGATAAATGGAATGTGAGCAAACGGGCTCATGCTGATATAATCGATTGTGGGAGACAATCATTCGTAAAGGATGGAATTGGGTATAAGGATAAGAATGGAATCGAAAGATCTCTATTCTTACCCTTGAGCCAAAGTGAATACATACCTATTCCATCACCTCATCCAAAAAATGACCTTTTTGAAAATAAATGTGATGAATCTGAGTCAAATACTAACATAAGTAAAAGCAATGCAGATGTGACCCAACAGGCTCAGGTGGAGGATGATGAATGTTGTGGTGGCCAGACATTGGGTTTAGGACATCCGGGTGCCAATTACTCAACAGTGAATTGGTTCATCTGGAACAATGAAAATTCAAAAAACAATTCTATTTTGGATGACTGTAAAACTTTAACTAAAGCGGATGACTGTAATAGTTTGCCTAGGGTGGATGATTGTAATAGTTTAACTAGGACGGATGACTGTATCTCTAAACTTGATTTGAAAGGGGCTGTGGCTCCCGATGATAGGAAGCCTCCTATCAAACGATCTAATGTTTGTGTTGAAAATGTTATTCCTGTGTGTGTTGATCTTAATGCTGCATTCTCTGATGATAATCATGTGCCCAAACCATCTGTGTTTGTGCCAGAACTTAAGCGTAACAGGTTTGGGAAATTTCTCACTGAGGAAATCCCAGAATTTATCCCCTCATTCACAGATGTATCAGGTTCTGAAGATTCAGCCTGGAATTGAGTAAACTGCTAAAAGATGACAAACTGAAAAGTCTACACGAGGTGCTGGATTCCCACTGTGTTTCAGGTTTGCACAAGCTGAGTCCGGTCATACACAGGTTGAGAGATCAAAAGACACAGAAAATTTTGTGCATAAGCAACCAAAAGACACCTAAGAGTGCAAGCTACCAAAGCGGGGCTATTAAATTAAAATGAGCAACAAAAGACACGCAATGTTAGTGACGTGCAAACATATAGATAGCTCAAAAAGCAATCAGATGATCATCTTCTCTGCTTATGGGAACATAGACCTGAAGCTCTCATCATCTGATTGACATAATGATCATCTTCTCTGCTTATGGAAACATAGACCTGAAGCTCTCATCATTATATCTCAATAAACCTTGAGGATTGGTAGGCTTACACCTGGCACAAGTGGGGTCCATTAACATGTCGTCAATATTACCAAAACATGATAAAGATCATCATATAAAGTATGTTGAAAGACGAGAGGCATGGATTTAAGTGGACAAATATACCGACAGTTTTTCTTGGGCTACAGCTATCCAACGGAAAGTTGAAATGTGGTCTGGCAGGTATGACTGGTATGATCTTGATGCAAAAGGTGAGAAACGGTTGATCTCTAAACTCAAATCTTTGGTTAAAAAAAAGGCTATTTTCTTGTTTGTGGGCCTGCGCACTTAACAGCTATTAAACTCTTAATTGGGCCTGCGAACTTAACATATTAGTAAGCCTTGTTAGGCCCGCGTACTTGACTAGGCTTTTGGGCCTGCGTACTTAAAGGTCAAGTACGCGGCCCAACCAGTTCACCTATATATACAGCAGTAAATTTCACATTTTAACTTTTTTTTTTATCAAAATTCTGAAACCCTAAATCTTTGTCAGCCACCAAACCGTCGTGTTCTTCCTTCAAACCACCACTAAACCACCGTTGTACCCCACCATTGATCCATTTTATCTACTCATCTTTACATATTTGTGTGAATCTATAAGGTAGGCTGTGTGTTCTAACAAGATCGTTATTGTATCTACAGGATTCATGTGTGAAATCAATGAAATCAGTTGAATATTTGGGGATTTGCAGAACTGCGCACTAAATCGTTTATGAAACTGCGCACTTGTTTCATATGACTGCGCACTTGCATCATATGACTCAAGAATCAAAACCCTAACTAACTGCGTACCAAATGTGTGAACTTGAAATCTTAAACGAAAGTTTAAGTGTCTGCGTACTAGTCTAGTACGCAGACTTGATGACTCTTTCCAAGCCGTTACCATGCCCGAGTAAACCAAGTGCGCACTTAGGTTCCCTGTATCCTAACCTGACCTGTTGACTGCGTACCAAGCAACAAGTACTCAGTCAAGGCTGAGTACTTAGATGCAATCAGACTCGGGCTGCGAACTTAGATTGTGTGAACTTAATATTGGACCAAAATGTTGACCATTGACTTGACTATTCACGACATTTGACCGGACTACGTACCTTGACTCATTCATCCGTAAACCGAAACTGAACTCAAATGACTATTAAAATGAAAAAAACGAAACATATCATATACACTTTAAAAATCTAATCCATAAAATAAATAACACACGTAAAACCAACTTAAAATCAAACCTAGTCTAAGTACGTCGTCCGTCAAAGTAAATGAAGTGTCTGTCATTAGTCAAATTCAAAAACCAAAGTTCTAACTTACTTTTCGTGCACGTGTCCCACACAGATGGCTCTTGAATGGGATCCAAGAGGAATGCACAACCAACCGATGATTCTGGAAACTGATGATACAAAGTTTCGAGACGTTGTTGCATGGATCAGGAGAAGCAGGATCGGATATGCGGTAGAGCAGCACGTTCAGGTCTACAGCTCTCACATTGAAGACTTCTGGCGATCTGCTAAAGTAGAGACCGTGGCACGTGTCAAGAGGATTAAAGCTACAGTAAGGAACAAGGCAGTAATCATTACAGAAGACACAGTGAGAAATGTTCTGAGATTTCAGGATCAACCAGCAACTGTTAGATCTTTACCGAAGACTGAGATTCATCAAGAGTTCCTGAATTTTGGATACAAAGGAGACTTTGACGCAAGAGGTGATATCAAGAAGAGCCAGCTGACCAGAGATTGGAAGCTTATTTGTCACGTATTTCTGATGTCTCTGTGTCACAGAAAAGGGGGTTACAATGCACTCAGTCCTGACTGGGCAACTGCCATGATTAAAGTCTGCAAGAATGAACCTTTTAATCTGTCTGGATTGGTGTTTGATTGTATGGTGAAGAATGCTCAAGCTGAAAAGAAAAAGTGGACGATGTATCCCAGATTCGTTCAGATGATGATCAACTCACAACATGAGGATCTGCCCCTTGGTGATAAATACAATTTCGCCAAAGGTGCACGATTCTTCACTGAGTGCAACACACCTGATTGGGAACCCCTGCTGGAAAGTATGTATGCTGCTCAACGCTATCCAGTTATAATGAAGCTGTACAATGAGATAAAGAGAAGAAAACAAGCTGCTAGAGCTCGACAACCAACTACAACCGAACCTGAACCTTCTGAACCTGCTCCTACTGAACCTGCTGCTACAGTGCCTCAGCATACTGCTGAAGAAGTTGCCCGAGAAAGAACTGTTGGAAAAAGGGCGGCATCTGATCCTGTTCCTCAAAGGCCAACTAAACGAAACAGGCCTACTGGTTTACTGCAGCAAGGGAGAGAATCATTAACTCCTGAGGAGCTTGAAATGGCTGAAGCTGCCAGACAGAATGCTGAACTTGCAAAGGCAGAGAGAAGAAGAAGGAGAGAACAGCTGCCCGAGTCTGAAAGGCCACGGGTTATGACAGAAGAGGATCAGGAAAACGAAGCGATACTGGAATCAATGTTTGGTGTGGAGGGTCAACCTGGGCCTTCCACTGACAGGCCAGGGCCCTCTACTGCCAGGCCTGGCCCTTCCTCTGAAAGACCTCCTATCCCCAAGCCTCCTGCGAAGAAACAATCAGTACTTTCCTCATCTGTTCCTGGTGCACCACGTCGAAAACCAGTGCATCAAGAATTGTATGAGACACTATCTAAGGAAGTGGGAAAGAATGCTGCTAAGGAAATCTGTATGTTGAAGAATCAGATCTACAATAATCAGGAGTTAAGGAAGAAGCTGAAGAAGTTGAAGCACAAAAACCGAAGTCTTGAAAAGGTGGTTAAAGATCAGCGTTATCTGATAAAGTTTCAGACTGAGGTACAAATGAAGATGTTTGATATGCTTCAAGAGTTAAAGAATCAGGGTACCGATGCTCCAAGAATGACTTTTGATGAAGCATTTGATTTCAGAAAATTCATGGAAGAGGAGAAAGAGAAGGAAAGAAAAGAGGAGGAAAGTGATGTGGATGAGATCAGTGAGGACGAGATGCCAGAGACGTTCGTAGAAATGGGTGCGGGAGAAAACACAGTCTATGAGATGGATGATGGGTACAGATTGGATCCTGAAAGATCAAGCTGGTTTCCAAGAAGACCTATCACTATTCCTGCTTTGCACCAGAACATCCACCACACTCGTGCATCTCACCAAGAAAGAGTTGTTTGTTGGGGTTATGATGGGTTTAAACGTCTATTCTTTGTGAAGCGAAGGGGAGGTGTGATTCAATACTTCAAGGGTCGACCGGATCTGAAGACCCTTCCAAGATGGGATATACGAGAAATGTGCAGAACACCTTTCCTAAACCACTCTGGGGATACCACAGCTGACATGGTGTCTGTGTTTATAGAAGATGAGTGTGCCCGTGACTTCAAGAACTGGAAGCCACAGAAGCCGAGGCGAAGAATGTCAAAGAAGAGAATTGATCCTGCCACCGAACGGGGAATGATAACCTACGTGATAGACCCTCCCCAGGTCGTCACTAGGGTTCCCATCCGTCCAGAGCTTCCTGTGATTTTGTCGGATTTCAAGAAGTGGTTCTATGACAGCCGAACTGGTGAAGCTGTGATCAAACTAAGAGATGATACAGAGGCGTTGAGAATAGTTGACCCAGTAGATGTGTTTGCTCTGAATCCTTCTGATTTAACTACTCTTTTTGCGAATCAGATCAATGTGGGTGCTGGTAATGTACTGTTTGAAGAGGCCATTCTGTTCAGAAGGGCAGTAGAGCGAGCTCTGAAAAGAAAGCAAGAACTGATTGATTTAGTGGGGAGGATCAACGCAGCTGATAAAGCTAGAGATGACAGAGCAATAGCTGCTGCTGCTGCCGCTGCTGCTGCAAAAACATCAGAAGCTGAAGTCATACCTGAGAAACAAACACAAGCTTCTACAGCAACAGCTGATCCTGAGTCTGAGCCTTCTCAAGCCCCACCAGTCTCTCCAAGTACAGCTCCAGAAACTCAGCAAGATCAAGCAACTGTAGATCTAGCTGAGTTATTCATCCAAGAGCCATCCACTGAAGTGCCATCCACTGAAGAAACACATGTTGAAGAACCTCATACTGAAGAACCAACTGTTGAAGAAAGCATAGTTCAAGCACTCCCGGCACGCCAAGCAAATCAAGAGGGGGAGTCAAGTGATGTGGAGATAGATTGATTTTGCAGAACTGGTAGCTGTGGTCTAGGGGGAGTATTGTTGGGTTAATATGAGACCACAGTTACCAGGTTTAATCATGTTTAGTTATGTGTTAGAGTTGGAGGGCTAGTTATGTAATTAAAGCATAGTTGTAGTAAGCAAACCCTAGTCTGCGAACTTATTACACGGGGACTGCGAACTTAATGTTAAGTTCGCAGTCATCAGGTTCTCCTATAAATAGAACCTCATTTGTGCAGCTAGGGTTAGAGTTTTTGTTATATCTTTTGAGAGCACAAGTTGAAGGTGCGAACTTATCTAATCCATGGTTGTTCACTGCTGAAATCATTAATGGAATCGTGTCTTTATGTTTCTTGTGTGTCGGTTTTTATAATCTTCATCTAGTTCTTTAACTTGTCTTGATTAATCAACTAAAACACCTAACAAATAGGTGTTTCTAGTTGATAACAATCTAGTGCACACTTAAGATCTAGTAATTTTGGGACTACATCTTCTACTTCTTGCTGTTGTTCCTTCTTTAGCTGAATTAACCTCTCTGCTTTAACTTCCAGAGTGTCAGCCCTTTTAAGCTTGTCTTCAGCAGCCTTATCAGTCTTTTCATTGGCAGAGGTATCAATTTCCTTTGCTTTGTTGGTTTTGGCTAGTTCAGTAGCAGTAGAGGTTTGAGCACTTGGTTGCTGTTGTTGTTTTTGTGGTGCTGATTTGGTAGACTCTGGTTTGTCAGCAGTTGGCTTACCCTTTTGAGAGGGTGGTGCACCAAATGGATTTAGTTTTGGCAGCCTATCTCTGCCACTCTCCCCCTTTTTGGCATCATCAGCTGTGAATTCATCATCATCTTCATCTCTGAGGATTGTGGTAGGGGCAGAGCCAGTAGTCTTCAGCAAATGGTCTTTGATCACCTTGATATCAGCCTTGGTGTCATTAAACCTGGCATCCACCATATTTCTGATCAAGGTCATGTAAGTCTCTTGTGTCTGATCTGCTAATTTTCTGTGAGCTATGATGATGGGGGAAACAGATTTCCATAGCTCATTAGCAATATCAGAGGTGGATGGTTGACTCTTGGTAAAGTTTGCCAAGGTTTCCAATATACTTGACATCTGTTTTGATGTCAGCAACAGAGGTTTCAATGGTTTGCACTCTATCCGTCAATTCTTGGAGTTTTAATCCATCACCTAAGTTAATAGGATCATCTGAATTCCCACCAGTGGTAGTTTTACCTGGTTCAGTCCTAGGAGGTGAGTCCATGGAATGAGAACCAGATGCCCCTTGGTCTTGGTTCTGGGGACTTCCAACTGATTTTGGGGACACAATTGTGGCCTCATCAGTTGTTGCCTTCAAGGAAGTCTTAGTTATGTAACCACTGTCCTGTTGTGAGACAATGGTCTCTACATCAGTAGTGGCTGCTTCACTTGAAAACTCACCAAGAGTTACATTTAACTTTGGGAGTGTAACCTCCTCTTCTGTTTGTGGGTTGACAGATTGATTTATCTCAGGCCCAGTCACTTGTGGAGGTATACTCTCTATGACAGGTGAAGGAGAGGAACTGGGATTATCCTGAGTTTTATCAATTGCCTCAAACAGAGGTTGCATTGTTTGTGGGACATGTGGTGGTGAAGTGGGAGGAGTAAGAAGAGAGTTAGCCCTGGGAGATGGACTTGTAAACATATGATCAAGTGACTCATATGCTTCAGTATGTGGTTCCCTTTGGCTTACAACAAGATCCTTTTGTGAGGATTCTTGAGGAGTTTGTTTGGGTTGAGATATTTCCAACTGTTGTGAGGAAGTAACAACAGTGGTTTCAGGTTGCTTTGGTGATGCAACAGGGTTAGCTTCTGGTATCTCATCTTCCAGAAGTCCCTTTTTGGGTGTGGAGGTGGTTTTTGAAGTTGGACGTTTTCTTTTGGTGGCTGGTGTGGGTTTCACAGCACTGGATGAAGTGCCATGATCACCAGGAGCAGTGGGCTCAACAACAGAGGTTTGAACAACAGTTGTTGTCTTTGACCTCTTTGTTTGTGTTTTTGAAACTTTGGACACTTTTGACACTTTTTCTTGGGTTGAAGAACCCAGCATTCTTGTGAAAGTTTCATCAGTTAAACTTTTCATTTTAAAAGACTCACCCTTTTGAAAATCATTTTCTGGTAAAACCTTTTGAAGGATTACACTTAAAATTCTTGGGTAGAGTAGAAAAGCATTGTTTGAGCCAGATTTTATGGCTTTCACATTAGAAACTAAGTCCAAAAACAATCCCTGGGAAAGATTGAAGTCAGAGTCTGACAACATAGCATACACCAAGTATTGAATCCTTAATGGGATTTCATTGAAGGATGTGGTCTTAGCCGAGGCACAGAGAAGGAGAGTATGGAAGAAAAATTTCATGACTGGAGGAAAAAACTTTTTAAATAATGTTGATCCAGTCATCTGAGCATCATACCCTCTTTCCTGAAACTCTGTGTGAAGCTCTGTTTTAGGAAAAGATTCCTTACCTGACAAGTCGTTGAGGGAGAAGGTTGTGGATATGAGTTCAGGTGTAATGGCGATGCTGGTGGCTCCAATTTTGGAAATAATGGATGTAGGCTTTTTGTCTTGAAACAAGACTTCAGCGTTAGCCCAAAATTCTTGGAGGGTTTCGAGATGGATGGGAGCATCAGCAATTAGGATGTTTTTGTATTTTGAGTTATTAATGATGTCGATGGTGGAATGGAATGGTACGTTATCTTCTGTTTTAACCAGATATGGTAAGAAATTGTGGGTGGCTTTTGTTTGAAGATCCATTGTAATGGATTTCGAGTGTGAAAGTGACTGAAATTTGATTGGGGGTTTGAGGAAGACGAAGGCGGTTTTAGTATTTTGAATACAATGAGACAGTAAAACTGCTGTTGGGGGAAAAACAGGGTTTTATAGCCTCTGGTAAAACCGTTGATGTGGCAAAACTCTGCTTTTGAGAGCAGACGTGGCAAACATCTGATGGTTTAAACATCTGGTGGCATACAACTGTTTTGGTAAAAGTCTGTTGCCAACCTCTGTTGTTTAACCAAAAGACTGATGAAGTAACAGTTGTTTTATCTGATCAGATGTTTGAAACAGATTTTTCAACCAACAGTGGATAGAATGAAACAGTGGTTGTTTTATCTGATCAGTGGTTTAAAACAGATTTTTCAACCAAAAGAGCTATTTTTAAGGAAAAATTGATATTCTGAAAACATTTTAATGTTTTTATTGAAAACATTTTTGTTGTTTTAATCCATGTTTAACATTCCAATTCGAGAGATCAGATTTGTGAAGGTAGATGTGTCTAAAGCTTTTGTCAACACATCTGCCAACTGATCCTCTGTTGGAACATGTTGCAGAGTAATCAAACCTTTTTCATAGCTATCTCTGACAAAATGATGTCTGATGTCTATGTGCTCTGTGGTTGAATGAGAAACTGGATTCTTGATGATATTTTCAGTAGCTTGACTATCCAACATGAGTGGAGTCCTTAGTGCAGTTATCCCAAAATCCAGCAATTGATTTTGAAGCCACATGAGTTGGGTTGTACAGCTTGCAGCAGCAATATATTCAGCCTCAGCTGTTGAAGTTGAAACAGCTGCTTGCTTTTTGCTTTGCCAGGAGACCAAGGCGTTCCCTAGAAACTGGCACCCTCCAGATGTGGACTTCCTTGTGGTGTGGCAGCCAGCAAAGTCACTGTCTGAATAACCTGAAAGCTCAATGTTTCCATTAGCAGGATACCAGATACCAAGTGTGGGAGCACCTTTTAGGTATCTGAATATCCTTTTCACAGCAATAAGGTTTGACTTTCTAGGTGAAGCCTGGGATCTTGCACAAACACAGGTTGCAAACATAATGTCTGGCCTGGATGCTGTTAAGTACAATAAAGACCCAATCATGCATCTGTAGTGTGTTTGATCAACCAGTTCATCTTTGTCATCATCAGTGAGTGGCTTGACTGTGCTCATGGGTGTACTACATGGCTTACAATCATTCATCTCAAATTTGGTTAACAAGTTTTTCACATATTTATTGTGATGAATGAATGTGCCATTTTGCAGTTGCTTCACTTGGAGACCAAGGAAGCACTGAAGTTCACCTATAGCACTCATTTCAAACTCTGCTGTCATGAGTTCCCTAAACTCCTCACACATTTTGTTACATGTGGATCCAAAAATGATATCATCCACATATATTTGAACAATCATTAAGTCTTTCCCTTTCCATTTTAAAAATAAGGTTTTATCAATTTTACCTCCTGTGAAACCAATGGATAAGAGAAAGGTGGAGAGAGTTTCATACCAGGCTCTTGGTGCTTGTTTCAGTCCATACAAGGCTTTATTAAGCTTGTAGACATACTCAGGATGGAATGTGTCTTCAAAACCAGGTGGTTGACATACATAGACCTCCTCCTGAATTTTGCCATATAGGAAGGCACATTTGATGTCCATCTGATACACCTTGATGTTGTGGTTGACAGCAAAGGCTAGGAACAGTCTGATAGCTTCTAACCTTGCTACAGGGGCAAAGGTTTCATCATAGTCTATCCCTTCTTCTTGTCTGAAGCCTTGAACCACTAACCTGGCCTTATTCTTGACAACTATACCCCTTTCATCAGTTTTGTTTTTGAAGACCCACTTTGTGCCAATTGGACAAACATGCTTAGGCAGTGGTACAAGTTCCCATACTTGTTGTCTTTTGAACTGAAGGAGCTCTTCTTGCATGGCTTCCACCCAACTGTTGTCTTTCAGTGCCTCTTGGTACTTGACAGGTTGTGTGAGGGCAAGAAAACCTGCAAAAAGACAGATATTTGAGGATTGGCTCCTTGTGAGCACACCTTCTCTGATGTTGCCAATGATTTGATCTGGTGGATGAGCTCTTAGGTAGATTAGATCTACCTGATATGGTATGATGGCATTTTGAGGTGAAGGACAGAGGTTTGGTGACTCTGTTGACATAACATCTGTTTGCACTTTTGTAGTGTCAACAAATGTTTGGAATGGTGGTGGAGGAATGGGTCCAAGTGGTGTAAAATTGGACTGACTTTTGTCAACAGATGATTGAGCAGTGGACAAAATGGGTGAATTAGTGGTTTGAGGATAGGACTGGCCAACAGTGGCTGACTCAGCTGTGACAGAGTTTTGACAGTTGTTTTGAACTACTGCTTCCTCTGATGCAGGATAGACTTTGTAGTGATCTGGAATCACAACATCTACTCTGTAGTCTTGCTGTGGAGATTGTGGAATGCCTGCACTGTTAGTTTTGACAGTAATATCTTCAAATTTGAATTTATCCAAATCAAATAACTCAGCAGGGTTTGTTGGGATTTTTAAAGATGAAAGTTCATTGAACTTCACATTCAGAGTTTCTTCTATTGTCTTGGTCCTTGTGTTAAACACTTTATAGGCCTTGGCAGTAGAAGAATACCCCAGAAAATATCCACAATCTACTTTGGCTGCAAATTTTGAAATGGAATCTTTAAGGATTTAAAATGAAACATGGGCAGCCAAAGACTTTGAAAAATGAGATCAGTGGTTTGATTTTGAACAAAATTTCATAAGCAGTCTTTTGATGTCTTGGGTTGATTAAAACTCTGTTTTGAACATAGCAAACAGTGTTTACAGCTTCTGCCCAAAAGGACAGTGGCAAACCAGAATCTGCTAGCATTGTTCTTACAGCTTCATTGAGAGTTCTGTTCTTTCTCTCAACCACCCCATTTTGCTCTGGTGTTCTTGGGATACTGTACTGTCTTACAATCCCTTTTGACACACAGAAATCATCCAACTCCTTATTTTTAAACTCTGTTCCATTGTCACTTCTAAAGACTTTTACTGGCAAGTCATATTGTTTTTCAACTTTAGTGACAAAGTCCTTCAAAATACCTGCAGTCTCATCCTTAGAATGTAAAAAGTAAGTCCATGTAAACCTAGAAAAATCATCAACTATGACAAGACAAAATCTCTTTTTTCATAGACTCATGATTTTAACTGGGCCAAACAAGTCCATGTGCAACAATTGTAAACACTTACTAGTTTTGGACTCATCAATTGATTTGTAAGAGCTTTTATGTTGTTTTCCTTTTAAGCAGGAAACACAATGCTCATCACATTTGAATTCTTTTGATGGCAAACCTCTGACAAGGTTTTGTTTGGAGAGAGAGTTGATAGTTTGAAGGTTGGTGTGACCAAGTCTCCTATGCCACAATTCTGTCTCTTTGGTAGAGGCAGCAGAGAACAAGCAGACATTTGCCATAGGATTATCCTTCAACATATCAACTACATACACGTTGCCACTTCTATGAGCAACAAGTTGTGCTTTACTCTCAGCAATGATGGTGTTAATCTTTTCAACAGCTTCTGGGCCAACAATCTTACATGTTTTCTTAGTGAAGAATGACCCATATCCTTTGTCACTCATTTGTGATACACTATGTAGATTAAATTTTAGATTGTCTATCAGATTAACATTTTCAAACTTAAGCCTCCCTGCTTGGACAGTTCCAGAACCCAACACTTTACCTTTAGAATCATTACCAAAGGATATATCACCCCCTCCATGTGCACGAAAGTCCAGAAGAAGGGCTCTACATCCTGTCATGTGCCTGGAGCCTCCACTATCTACATACCATAAACTATCTAAGCAAGCAGAAGCTCCCTGCACATCAGTAAAGAGTTAAGTTTTGGTGAGTGTCCAAAGCCAAATTGGCTTTGGATGGGTTCTTAGATGTCTCAGCCTTAAGTTTAGGAGAATGATCAGTGGTTTGAACTAGCTTTTGGACTAGGTTCAACAGCTGTAATTGACCATTTGCCAGTGCTTGGATGTCAACACTTGGTCCAACAGATGTTTGATCACTTCCTGTCAGATGCTGAAAACCATGAGGATGTCTGTTCACTTTTGGTTTTGAAGGCCTTTTGGGCTCTTCATAAACATGTGGCAGACGATGACAAGTTGGTTGTCCATATCCTCTTGGTAGTCTGGTAGCTGGTAGAACATCTGTTACCTGAACATCTCTGGGAGCAAAGTTTTTGTTCAGACCATTGGTAACAGCTATTTGGACTGGTTCAAAAGTCTGTTTGGGTTTTCCTTTTGGAGTACTCACCACTTGACTTTCAAGAGTTTTAGCCTTGTACTCTTTTATTTTTTCATCAAAATTTTTGGGATACAGGCACTCTTTTGTTTTGTGATTCTTTTTCTTACAGATTGAACATTCATTGGTTTTAGAACCATTTAAACTTGTTGCTTTGTTGATGTCATATGCTTTTAGAAGAAAACAGTTTTTGGTGACATGATTCTTCTTTTCACAAAAATCACAAAACAAGTTATCTTTGGCTTTCCCTTTTCCTTTCTTCTTTTCAACAGATGTTTGATCATCTATTGGAAAATCTCTCAAAGGGATAACTTTGGCCTGTGGTGCCTTTTTACCATCAGGGGTTTTGAAGGTCATTGGTTTAAAATTTTCAAGGACATCACACTCATCTGACCAGGTTGGTTTGAATTGATATTTTTCAATTTCATCAAATGAGGGTGTACCTTCCAACTTTTCAAGAATGATTTTCTTGCCATTGGGTTCAGTAACCTTGATTTCTTGACCTTTTGAATTGGTTGGGATGATTTCAACCAACTGTGGTTCCTTTTTGTCAGTGGTTTGTGATCTCTGAGCAGTGGTTTCTTGAAAACCAAAGCCAAATTTCACATGACTTTTAGATTGTTGGTTAACAATCATCTCAAAACCTTTTGATGATTCCACCCATTTCTGACATTCAACTTGGGTGGACTCAAGCTCCTTTTTACAACTATGATATTTGGTTATCATAGTCTGAAGCTGGTCTTTGGTTATGCTTGCTTCATGTTTTAACTGCTGATTTCAGATTCTTTTTCAGTTATTTTTTATTTTAACTCTTTAGTGAGTTTTTCAAACTGAATTTCATCTTCCAAAATTTTCTTTCTAAAGTTTTCATTCACCTCTTTTATCTTAGCAAATGCCACAATACATTTGTCTGAGCATAAGTCATTTAAGATTTGAGGAGATACCTTAGCAGCAGCCATCAAGGCACAGTTACACTGGCAATCACAATCATCACTACCCCAGGGGTCTGAGAGATTCACAACCTCTACTTCAGATTCTTCAGTTGAAATAACTTCATCAACAACACCATTAGTCACATTTTCAGACATAGATACCACTCCCTCAGAATCAGTCTCTTCAACAATTGTTTCTAGTGCCATAAAGCAAAAATTATTTTCAGAATTGGCAACTAAAGCAATGTTATCATCTGTTATCTCATCTGGTAGACTACTCCAATCAACAAAGCCTTGAGTGAAGAAACTCTGTTGACCTTGCTGACTGGTCTCTGCAGGAGCAGAGGGTGGAACAGCAGTCATTGGCACTTGTGCCTGAGTAACAGGTGTTTGGACATAGTGATACTGAGGAACAGTGGTTTGAACATAGTGCACAGGAACAGTGGTTTGGGTCTGTGCAAAGTGAGCAGTGTTTTGCACATTTGGTACAGGGATGTTTTGATAAGTGTTGGTCTGAGGCCTTTGGTTTGGATAGGTGATCATAGGGGTACCATTTTGACTCCTACATTCCCTAGCAAAGTGACCCATTCTATGACACTTGTAACACTTGATCTTTGATTTATCCAACCCCACCTTTGACCCACCATGTAAACCTGGGTACCTCCTGCCAGTTTTCTTATAGAAGTTATTGGTTCTAATACTGAGCTGGGCAACCTGATGCAAGATGTCCATTTCTTCTAAGTCCAAGGGGTCAATATATTGAAGGTCATTGTACACAAAAGATGAATTATCAGATGCATGGATATCACCACTTGCTGCAAAAGCATAGTTGGGTGATGAGTAAGAATCATTGTTAAAACCAGTGGTTATATCAATGTAATGATCATAACTCTGATCCTTACTACTTCCAGAACCCTCCTCTTGGCCCAAAAGTGTTGTATTCCCAAATACATAGTCATCAGACACTTTTCCAGAGTCCTGGAGCTTCTTTTTCTGGTTAAGCTCCCTCTCATAAGTTAGGAGCTTACCATGAAGCTGGGTCAGAGTCAGGTCTTTAAATCCGATAGAGTTTCTCATGACTATAGCTATAGTGTCCCATTTGTCCTGAAGTGATCTAAGGAACCTATGATTCAATGTTGAATTAGGAAAAGTTAGACCAACCAGTTTTAGTTCACCAATTAGACAATTAAACCTTTCAAACTGTTGTGTTAACGACTCTCCCTTTATGTGACTAAACGTTTCATATTGTTAGTTAAGTATTTCATGGTTGTTTTCAATCACATCTTCAGTTCCCCCGAATTGCTCTTTAAGAGCATCCCACAATTCTTTAGCACTATTGCAGTGCAAGAGTCCGGCATAGATATCATTCGGTAGCGCCATGGCTACTATGCTAAAAGCCTTGGCGTCTAACTCGATTTTTTGAAAATCTTGCTCTGAGTAGTTCTCAACACTCTTTGGTACTTGGATCTTTGGATCCTCGGCACTCGGTACCATTGGAACATGTGGTCCAAATACTACCGATTTCCAGCACCCTGTGTTCTGTTGTGCTAACACATGAGCCACCCGACGCTGCCAGATGTTGTACTCTGACCTGACAAGCATCGGAGGCTTGTTGCTAGTGCCAGTGTTGTGTGGATCTTGATTAAGTGAAGTCATTTTCTGATTTTTCTAAAACAAAATCTGTTTACTAACGGTTGAAACGAAAATAAACTATTACTTTGTTTTCAATCCGACAAACAAACGATATCAATAATTGTGAGCTGATCTGTTTATATTAAATTGATTTGTTAGATCGAATTTAATTGACCAAGCTCTGATACCAATTGTTAGGATCTGAGTTTGTTTGTTTTGATTGTTTAGACAAATATGAAATAAGTGAAGTGAAATATAAATGGAAAGTGCAGCGGAAAACTATAAATCAAAACAAGAGAATAATTGTTTTTAACCGAATGCTTTCATTAAGTTGAAAGATTACAATTGTACAATAAACTCCCCCTCAGCCTGATCACTCAGAGAATGTTTGTCTTAAGAGAATGACGAGTGATAAATAGAACAGTACATTCACTGTGCTATTTATAGACTAAACTAAACCTCTGATGATCACTGCTGACGTCACCTAAAACAGCGACCTCTAACTGACTAACAACATTTAACACCTGCTAACTATAACTACTGTTACATTGAAAACACTGTTAATACAAAACACTGTAAAGGAAAGCTCTGATGGTCTCTATCATCTGTTGAACCAAAGTTCTGTTGGTTCAACAGACCTTTGTTCTTCAGTACTTGATCAGCAGTTGTTTCTTCATCAGACCTTTGTCTATCAGTCGTTTGTTCAGCAGACCTTTCAGCAGCAGCAGTTGTCTTTATCAGTTGTTTGGTGTAGCAGTTGTTAGGGTCAACAGTCTTTTGGGGAAAGCTTCTTGTAACAACTATTTTATTCAAAGGATCAAAAGATAGAATATTTTGGCTTTCTAATCATCTGTTCTTCTCCAGGTCAGCAGACCCAACAGATGTAGATAACCTTCCCGTTAAGGTACATCAGATTTAGTTGCTCTGGATCAGTAAACTTTCCGCCATGAGAATTTTAAGTGAAAATTTTTCAGGAGAGTGACCTGCATTGTTGATTGTTAAGCAAATTTTGAGCTTGCATACTATGATCATTACGGGTATAACAAATATAGGGTTTCAATGTAAGAATGTGGATCGATTGCCTTACCGTAGAGTGATCTTTAAGATTGACTTTCTCTTCCCCAGTCCGCACAACCTATTGTGTCATCTTCCTCTTCTTTCGAACATGATTTTCCATTTTTGCAATGCTGTGGAGGGTTTATGGAGGGAAAGGAGCTGCCGTGGAGGGAACAAAGTGGAGGGAAAACAAACTGGACTGGAATCAGGGGCATGAAAAGAGCTCAAAGGTAAATGGACAATTTTTCCTCTGACTTAATTGGGTTCGGTTAACTCCATTAAATAATTAGACTGTTTTAGCGGATTTTGTGAAACTGGACTGGCAAAAACCACCAAACCACAGGGACGGTTTTGGCTATTAACTTTATTGTCTATTACTTCATACTTGAAACTTGAAAGAGTACATGAAACTAGATACATGTGCTTTTTCTTAGTATTTTAAATGAACGAAGAAATCTATAAAGTGTAGGATAACCGAATAAAACATGCTCAAACAAATCAAATAAGTGGTTGGAAAGTGGAATTTAAATAATCGTAAACCATAAATTTATCCATCGAAAATCAATCATCAAAGTATCATAAATTGGATATCAAATAACGAATTATGATTAATAGTAAAGACCAATAAAATTCAAACTTTTTTAAAACCAAGACTTGGATTCCACAAGAAAAGTGTATCTCAAACTTATATAAAATGAGATTTCGAAAAGACCGTTTATTGTTTAGACTTCAATATAATGAAATTATATATTGCAAAGGAATTAATTTTACAAGATGATTTGGACCGTTCCATAGAAATGACTGAGATACCAACTGGGAAGCATTCTAGAATCCAATTTTTATAAGAAATTAGATTATCTAATTGTTGGTATCTACCATACCATTATCTGGTTATTACCAAAGGGTTTTGTTATCTCGCAGCATGATGGTAACAGAAAGGTGTTCCTCTCTTTGAGGTTTAGTTTTCAAGTTACGTGATTATGTAAGGTCCTGAAACCCGGATACCCAACTAGATGGTAATATGGCATCACACGTAATTCCAGGTTAAACCAAAAAATTGGAAGTCTTGACTTAAAAACCATTGCCACCCAAGGCACACCGTCACCTTGACGCAATGATGACCTAGAATGATTGACGTTTCACAATTTCAACACTGCTACTTGTCCAACAACGTTCAATACTTTGGCTTCTTCTCTTTGATTATAGTGATCTCAATCAGGTGCTCAAAAGAGTTATAATTATAGAGTAGTACTGTTTTATTTCTATGAATAGAGGAAAGTGTTGGTGACGTCACCATAAAAGCGACCCCTAACAACTTGGTAAAAATGTAACTGCTAGAGTTGTAAAACTTCTGGAAATTAACTAAAGACAGCTAAAAACTAAAACAACTGGATGTAAAAGCAAAACAGCTGGAATGATCAAACAATTGAAATAGTTCAACAATTTATCATCCAGCACATCTAAACCCAACAGTTGACTTGTTGACCAACTCTTCGATCAATATTCCAGCTCTTTGACTTGTCAACCTAATAGTTGTAAGTCCAGCAGTTTATCTTGATAATTCAGCTGTTCTAATCCAGCTCATTGGTCTACATTATCCAGTCGTTCTTGAATCCAATAGTTCAAATTTTGTTTGTTGAAGCTTTCAATGGAAGAATGTTGCAATTCTAATTGAAATTATTTCTTTTTCTTTAGTTCTTATATAACCTAACAACCTTAGATTAGGATTACTTACTCATGGACTCTAAAACAATGTCCAACGTCAAACTCATAGGTCTAAACCCAAACATTACACATTAACACGTTTTCAAAAAAATATAATCGTTATGCCTAAATCATTTGAAACTGTTCATCATTAATAAACATAACTGATCTTTAAAAAAAAATTAAGGCATTTGTATTAGACCAAAAAAGGTTACAAGTTAAAAGGGAACTATGGCACTCACCACAAGCAAACGTCATAGTACTCTAAACTATTAAACAACAACCGGCTGCCATGGGGTGTCGAACTCTCAACCTGAATCAAATAGATAAGTCAACACTGACTAAAGAACTCATGTATAATCTATCATATTGACCTAGTACCCGAACTAAGACCTGAATCCCACTAGTGGGCCCTCTCTCGGTTCGGTACACTACTGAACCCTTCTTAGACTGTGGGGTGTGGGAAGGGGAAAGGGTCGGGAAGGCTGACGTGGAGCTTTCCCCGAAGGGGAACACCGCCCCCCCGCTCCAGCTTCGGTGAACTCGGGGAATTCTTCCCGTTCTCCGCGTCCCATTTCCCAACGTTTTTTTGAACGTTAAATAGAGAGAGAGAGGGGGGTTTAAAGAAAGAGAGAGAGAGGGGTTAGAGAGAGAGAAGACCTGTTGACGGAGACGACGGCGGTGGACTTTTTTTGCCGGAGACGACGACGGTGGAGCCTCTGCCGCCGGAGACGACAACTAGACGGCGGTGGAGCTTTTGTCTAGTGTGTATGTGTGTGTGTGGGGTTTTAAAGGGAAGAGAAGTAGAGAGAGAGAGAGATCAGAGAGAGAGAGGGAGAGTGTGTGTTTTGGAGAAGATGAAGAGTGTGTGTGTGTGTGTGTGTGTCTGATGAGTGTATGTGTGTGTGAGTTTTGTTTATTTTTTATTTTTTATTTTTTTTAATACTTAAATAATAAAAAAAGGAAGGGGGAACCATTTCCCCTAAAAGGGGGAGAAGAAGGGGAAAATGATGTGGCGCTGATGTGGACAAGGGGAAGGAAGGGGGAAGGGGAACCACACCCCATAGTCTTATGGAGATTCAGTCGACTAGTTGGAACCCTTACGGGTTCGAACATCACTGACCCGATTGCTTTCTTCGTCGGCCGAATACTAACCATCCTCCACCATCACCTACAACACCCCCTGTCATTGTCGACCACCACGCTACGGTGGCCGACCATCCCAGCGCAAATCTCTAGTCAACCCTGTTGAGGTTTTTATCTCCAACCACACAAATCGAATCTCAATTCAGCATGATAAAGATGTAAACTAGGTTTTACCTTCAAATTGCGAAGACTCATGCAAATCGAATCCCAAATCACTTGGTCTGCCGAAATCCCTAAACTCCATGAAACCTTAACACACAGAATTTCAAGTTAGACTCACAATTGGTAAATCTAAAGTGGAATTGAATTGATGAAGTGAAAATTATGTGAAACAAAGAGCCGATCATTGGAGTCACCTCGTCTCCTCTCCCTTGATACTTTCGGCCGTAAGATGTAAGTAGAAACGACAACAAACGCTATAAGGGTCCCCCCTTACCATGTTATATAACTTGGCATTAGAAAAGCGGAACAAACGTTGAAAATGAAGTGCAATCGAGAGTAGGAATCACCATCAGCTATTTAGCTATATTTGTTTTCCTTAAAAGTTAAAAAGGAAAGTTATGAACATGGGTATGTTGAAAAAATATGTTAGTAAAATCGGCAATGAATTCTGAGTATGGGCCACGAAAATGCCGTAAAGTTTGAGCGTGGACAATTTAGGTGTTAGTGGCTTTGAGCCTCTGAGTGTGGTATCTCGAGGTTCTAGAAAGTCGGAATTTGGGCTATGAACGTGCCGACTACTCTAACTTTGTGCTTTAGACTATCCCCTATGGTGTGAACAATGAATGGTTGGTTGTGGAAAAAAGCCAAAAAAAAAAAGAAAAATGATAAAAAAACTCACAACCCGGTTGGTGCACCAACCAAGGGTTGCAACCAAACTACACCCTCACTAACTTAATTACTCTTTACCCAATAAGTAATTATTTTCACACATATAGTAATAATTACAAATATATTTATAGGTGGTGGAAATTGAACAGTAACATGCATCGGTTTTCGTGTTTTCCTTTCTTTTCGCTTTTTTTACTAATATATACATATATACATATATATCTATATCTATATTATATTATTATTATTATTTATTATCTATGTTACCTTATTAAGGAGGAGACATGTCTAGAAAAGTAATTTCCTCTCCCTTTTAAGATGGCATATGAAGAGGCCCTTTACAAAAGTGTAATCTTTAGCCATTTTATTCCATTCATGCCCTTGTGTACAATATGCAATGCCCATTATATATGTGTGTACTACATACTTTTTATCCCTCTCAAGATGTAACCCACCCTCTTAACACCCAATAAACCCAATTGAATTTCAATAAAGCATTTAAATACTCATTTATACTCAATGCCTATTGTCTTCTACAATCATAACCTGTTACAAAAGTAAGCAGTTGACGATGAGTTATTCTACAATTATAACTATCAATGATACACCCTCCAAATCCTAAATCCAAAAATATCAAGTATTGCTCGACTCATTCCTTCCTAAAAAACGCCACTGCTGAAATAGTGACCCAAATATCAAGTATTGCTACACTAAACAGGCTATCTCCATCTCAAGAATCATCACAAATCGATTGTCAAAATAGGTTTGGATCAGAACTATCTTTTTTGAAGAAACCAATTTGGCTTGGGTCAAATCCAGGTTCTGGAGGTCGTAATGGGTTGTTTTAGAAAAGTGACTAAGATTAGTAATTCTAGCAACCATGTTTATCATCGGTAAAACGAGCGGGAAGGGTGGCTGGGTGGTGTTGATTAGTGGGTCCAAATAGGTTGAAGTTCAGCTTTATGTAAATTTATCAAATAACGACTACTCTGTTCTTAGGAGTATGAATCGGAGGTCATTGACTGGAAAGGGTAGACTTTCCAGACAACCAAGGTTTTTAGAAGGTAACGACTCTATTTTTATTATATATATATATATATATATATATATATATATATATATATATATATAGGGAATGGTTCTAGAGAAAACCCTCCTTATTTGGTAAACTCTGGAAACTCTGACTTCCCAATATTTTTTTTTTTTGAAAAAAAATAGGGCAAGTAATATACATGATTTTAAGCATTTTGGGCCAAAAAAATTAAAAAAGCGCCGAGTATTTTTTTTTAAAAAAATAAAATAAAATTTTGACTAACACATGTTAAGCGCTAATAACAGGTGTTAACAATGTGTTAACTATATGTAAACAGTAGACGTTTTTTATTTTTTAAAAAAAAACCGTTCGGCGCTTTTTCGATTTTTTTGGCTCAAAATGCTTAAAAAAATGTATATTACATACCGTATTTTTTTCAAAAAAAAAAATGTTGGGAAGTCAGAGTTTCCAGAGTTTACCAAATAAGGAGGGTTTCCTCCATATACTTTACCTATATATATATATATATAAGATTAGGTTCTATAGAAAACCACTCCTTCATAAAAGAACTAGAAAACCCAAGTAAGCCAATAACAAGATGCCATGTGTCTTTGTTTTGTTTTATTATCGAAGGGTAAAATGGTAACTACACATCCTAGATATTAATAATACCCCACCCCACCCCATTCCACCCCATACACTCTCTCTCTCTCCTTTTTCTCTCTCTTATTCTCTCTCTCTCGTTCATATATGCAGATCATTTCATCCATATGAAGCTTTGAATAATAATAATAATAATAATAATAATAATAATAACAACAACAACAACAACAACGATGATGAGGAAATAGATAATTCGATGATGAGGAAACATATTTGTTCGAGCAAGATCCTTCGATGAAACAGAGCTTTTGATGACCAGATATGTCGATCCTTCGATGAACAGATCTGGTGGTGTGGGTGCAAGCTTGATGTGTTACAGATCTGTTCAAACAAGATGAACAGATTGTTCGAAGGAGATGAACAGGTGTTTGCAGATCTGGGGTGATGGTGCAAGCTTTGATGTCGATCCTTCGATGATGATGAAACAGATTGTTCGAACAAGATGAACAGGTTCATTATTATTATTATTTATAAGATTTCATGTGTTTTTTTAAGATGATGTTGCTTCTTGAAAAGACGACGACGATGATGATGATGATGCTTGAAGATGATGATGTTGCTTGAAGACAGTGATGGGGTTTTTTTTATAAAGGTAAGTAAACACTGGTGTAAGCTTTGTGTTTGATATTGGTTTTTGGTTGATGAATAGGTTTTTTTTTTTCCATATAAGAAGATGATGATATTGTTTTTGGGTTGATGATGATTTTGGTTGATGAATAGGGCTAGGGTTAGTATAGTTGTGTAATAAGTTTTTAGATCTGGCGTGTTTTAATCTTTGTAAAAGTATGGGAGTTTAATTTTTTTGCTATAAAGATAATTAGGAAATGATTTTGTAGCATCTTTAATTTGTAAATATGGTATAAACTAAAACCTGCATATTTTGGGCTCAGTTATGATTGTCTGATAATTATATCACCATTGTTAAACTTGTGCCATTAGATTTTACATTGATGATTTTATGTGCAAGCTTTGATGTGTGTAGACTGGTTATTACATTAAACTGTTTTTACACTGGTGTAAATGACATTAGATTTTTACATTGATTATTATATCACCATTGTTAAACTTTGTGCCATTAAACTGTTTTTTCACACTGATGTAAAATGTTTTGCCCCATTTAATTGTAATTTTTATACAATATTTTTTTCATAGGTCTAAATTAGATTTTACATATATGTTTTTAGATTTGTTCGTGCAGTTGAACGACGAGTATGCAAGATACTGGTGTTGGTGACGATCCACCTTCTAGGGTAGTGCATGATGTGTACAGCGGTGTTCGCGCACGTCCAGCTGGCGATAACGCAGCTACAGGAGAAACGGTTTTTGTTTTTGGTTGCAATTTTTAATATAACTATTTACACTGGTGTAACGGTTTATTTTCCCATTTTTTCAGGGAGGAGGGCAGCTGGTTGTTCACGAAGTTTGCGCCTACGGGTGCGCAATGTTGTTTGGGCGAGGCGACAGCGGACTTGAGCATTGGGGTTAAAAAGACTACGGTCGCCAGTGACCTACCGGTGCGCACAGCGGTGTTCGCGCACGTCCAGCTGGCGATAACGCAGGTACAAGAGAAACGGTTTTTGTTTTTGGTCGCAATTTTTAATATAACTATTTTACACTGGTGTAACGGTTTATTTTCCCATTTTTTCAGGGAGGAGGGCAGCTGGTTGTTCACGAAGTTTGCGCCTACGGGTGCGCAATGTTGTTTGGGCGAGGCGACAACGGACTTGAGCATTGGGGTTGAAAAGACTACGGTCGCTAGTGACCTACCGGTGCTATGGTGTTGGCAATTTGGTGCTGCCAATGCGCCTACAGGTGCGCAAGGTGGTGTTGGCAAATGCGCAACGGTGGAGGGGTCGCGTCGTGCTAGCAAGGCGGGTACAGTTTGTTTTTTTACACTGATGTAAATGTGTTTGCCATGTTGTAATTGTGACTTTTATACATTGATGTAAATGGATTATGTCGTTTGTTTTATTATTTAACCTCAAAATTATAAATATATTTGGATGTTTTTACACTAGTGTAAATAATATTTTACACATACATTTTATTTTCAAAGGATTTGTTATAAAAAAACGAATTAAACAATAAAAATAAAATAAAATAAAATAAAATAAAATAAAATAAAATCAAAAGAGTTTCTGGAAAAGATGAATTCAATTTTTGGGAGAGAGAGAAAAAATGAATTGACTTTTTGAGAGACTATGACAGGTGGGGTCAAGTAGGGAAGGAAAAAGGAGGAGAGAAGGAGTGGAGGAAGAAGACCAAAATACCCTCATCAGATTTTTTATTATTTTTTTTCAACCCACTTGCACTAAGGACAAAAAAATGGTGGCACAATAATATCCATTGGATCACTAAGATTAATGGCCTAGAATGGTTCCCATGGTTCTTTTACGAAAATCATGTTCTCATTTTACCCTAACCCTATATATATATATATATATATATATATATATATATATATATATATATATATATATATATATATATATATATATATATATATTCTCTTGCTTTCTTACTGATCTTACTTTTTCATTGTGTTTTCACTTTTTTTTTAATCTGTTATGTTAATCTTTCCAGTAACCAGGGGCTATTTTCTAACATTAGATGAGGTTTCATATGATTCTAAAGACACCTCTAATCCCCAATCGTTGATTAAGGTAAAGAACTTATCAAACATAATTGCATATCCAACGATAGCATTTTTTTTCTTTGAGTTTGCTAATTCTGATTTCTGGCAATCTACATCTACCAAAGTGAATCAACTTCTATTGTTTTTTATATAGCATCTCAGATTGGAAGAGTAGAAATCAGAGAAAAACAACTAAATTGAGGTATTTTTTATCCTAAGGTTGTAATGTTTATATACTTAGGTTTGCCTTGATGAGGTTTCATGGTTTTATCGTATCGTATGCTATGCTTGGCGTTTGAGATGTTCAACATTATATGCTTTTTATTTTTATTTTCACTTTGTTTGGTTAATGTAATTTGATCCAATTTGTACTTTGAAATCTTGGATTTTGTTGCTTAACCAGGTGTTGCTTCAAGACAAAATGTAATGTGTTTGGGTTCACTCGACGGTTGAACCGGGGTAAAAAAAATGGAGAGCATAGGGGTTCTTTTAGTCGACCTTTTCAATATAAAAAGAGTGTTAGCCTAGAGTAAAAAATCAAGTTTTCAGCTTTAAATATTTTTCCCATTGTCTTTAAGATAAATAGCCAAAGAAAAATTTTATGCCCAAATTGTCAGATTTCATCTAAAATTCAAACCGACACAGTTCTAAACCGATACCCAAATTATTGGTTTCGGTTTTTGAAACAGATCGATTATAAAACTCTCATGGGAGGCTCTTAGGGTGGCCGGAGAGGACCCACGGCTAGGGCCCGTTTTCTTTAAGGGCACATTTTTTTAATAAAATTCATATATACGTATTTTATATATACGTCCGTGTCTCTGTGCATGTGTTTTATTATTAGAAAACTCATTTTAAACTTGAAACTTAGGTTCATTTAAAACTCATTTAAAACTTAAATACTTATTAGCCCATTTATAAACCCAATACTCATTTAAAACTCCAAACTTAAAACCTAAAGTCTAAGGGACATATTTTTTAATGGCTCGGATATGGCACCTAAAACGGACGCCTCCGAAAACTCTCATAACCTAAACTTACGTTTCGGTTAAAACCCAAAACCTTCCGTATTGAGTCAACTGACCCATGCGAACCCCTGTAAATCACCAATCTAAGTTGTGTATTCCGTCGCATCACGCGGGCAACCTACTAGAGCCGCCTTTGTGAATTGATATATTAGTTTCCTAGCAAATTGGTATTAAAAATAAATTATATGATACCTGACATGCAATGTGTGCCAAAAACGTTAGTACCCGCAGCAACGCGCGGGCTCTCACGCTAGTATATTATAATGCATGAGGTAAGAACTTCTTAAAACTTAAGTAATACAAGTTTGATTGCTTAAAGTACAACACTCAATGCATGCATAAAAGGTTTTTTATGGGCAAATATGTCACTTCAATTAGTCAGTAGTTTGCGGGGGCAATTTTTAGAGGGCTTACACTATCAGCATTTTAGCCTGACAGTTTGTTACGTTGTTACGGTTTTTATTGTGGTATAGTTTGGAGATGGTGATGGATATAGTATAGATTCTCCTGGTAGGTCTGCCCTTCTCTTTCACTTATGATGTTGGATGGTTCATGGGCGATATTTTACCAATTACCATCGCAGCAACTAATACCAATTGATTGTATCTTAATCACAATTTAAGGTAACAACATTCTATATTTAGGGTTTCATGGTGGATTTTTTTGTCAAATCAAGGACATAGATGGTTGAACAAAGTGGGCTCCATCTCTACAGCAGATGATGGAGTCGATCGAAACAGATGTCGTTGCATTATTGAGTTTTAACCATCAATTTTCTCACGTCGAGCCGCGCAAGGACGCAGGGTAAGCATAAAGGTTCTCCCTTTAGGACCGAATGTGGTAATTATGTGTGGATTTTGCATATTCTGGATTCAGTGTTGATTTTACATTGTTTGGGTTTGGAGTTTGTTCGATTAATGTGTGTGTTTTGCTTGATCATACACTGTGTTAAATCTGCATCTGTGTTTCATCGATTGGCAATTCTTTTCATCTTTGCATTGTGTATTCAACAGGTTAGTTATTTTATAATTTGTAACAAATAGATTTTGCATTTTTCCTTGATTCTTGTAAAAAAATAACTATAGATCCATGTTGGACCACGAGTGTTGATGTTGGTTTAGGATTTTATTTCCAAAGGTGTTTCTGTATATTACTATTTTTGTCGTTCTTTTTATTACTGAAATTGGCTATTTGTTAAACAATGTGTCCCTAATTTTGTCAAGTTCTGGTAATACATTATTTGGGGGTCCGAATTCAAACGTAAGAGCTCTATAAAAGAAATTATAAAGTTATATCATATGAATGATAATCGCCAGGCCTTTGGTTCTTGGTGCAGACTTCCTCCTATTCTTGCCTTTTCTAATAGGAATCTATTACAGGTGTACAAAACTACGGGACTTATCGGAAGATGTGTCATTGCTAATATTAAAAGTCTTTCTTACTTTTGGTTACAAAATAGATCAAAGTATAAGGATTTATCTTGGATTGAGTGGCGTAAATCGCCGTTGTATATGGTATAGTTTATTTTTTGGCGGTCCTCATTTTGAGGATCGGCCGGTGTTTGGTTGAATGAAAGTGAATTTCCAAAAAAAATATCATATGAATGATTTAGTGAGTTAGTACTAACTCCAATCCACGTCAAGTATGTATCTCAAACACATATAAACATAAACTAATAAAAGTGTTCTCCACTTGGTAACAATCAAGGCCAAGCTTGCATAGCTCTACAATCCATCAAAGCCTACCAAGGAAATTGTGATAATTAGTTATTTTTCTGCTGATCTTTTTGCAAATATAGATATTGATGAAGAGGATTTTCATGACAAGAATGATGAACAGGTAAAATAATATTATGTTTTATTTTTTTTATTTAAAAAGGGTCTTTTACCATTTTGACTCATCCTTTGTGTTCAAGTTAAAACACAAGTAAACGGGACCAAATACCCCTTATTTTTTGGGAATGCTTTTGTAGGACATTGTCACAGATGAAGCTGAAGATGAGGATTGAGAGAAATGAATGTGTGCAGGGTTGTTTACCCAGTTTATCAATTGATAGGTATATAGTTAAGTTGTTATGTTGAGCTTTTCAGTTTGTTTTTAAACATTTTTACTAACTGCATTGTAGTGCCCCGTATTAATATGTTCAACAATCGAGCGGACCATTATGAATCCGGGTTTGCATTAACTTTTCTACACTTGATGGAACCAACAAAGATTATGCCCGACTGAGATTCAATCTGGTATGTTTATCAAACACTTGATTTGCTCTATGAGACTATGACTTGCCGTGATTACAGATTGACTTGATAAGTATCTTGCATGAAAACTATGCATTTGATGTTTTAAAGTTTATAAGTAAGATTAAGAAAACTTTCATTTCCAAATTACTTTTCATACACTTTTTCCCACTATGCTGCAGGAACTGGTGGCAGTGTACATTCCAGTCCAGCGGTTAACCTAGACGGTGTTGGACGGTGTACAGTGGCAAAAGCAGACACCAAGGCGAGTTGGGTTTTTGCATTCTGCAAATAGAATGCTCATAAACATGAATATTTTTGATGCATGGTCTCTTCAATATATTTTTAGAGCTTTTATAGTGATTGACTTTTAATTCTCTGCGTTGTGTAGGTTGGATTCCTTGGTAGTTGGACCTGAGCATGGCTTTTGGAAAGATATAGTTCGAGTGTTCCTGTTCTCTAGACATGGACCAGTATGGAGGAAACCAACTGGTATAGTTGCTAATATCTTTTATGAATATTAATGTTTAGATTTGCGATCAGACTTTATCAAGTTGTTGTTTGTTAAATTTGACTACAAAGGTAAATATAGCACACCCGACAATATGGCCACTTTCATGATTATTCTTGTAATATTCTATCTAGATCTTTGCATGTAAGTTTAAATGCAACTCCAGCTAATAATGATTACATTGGAAGTCTTCTTATTATTTGTCACTTCTTTCCATATTATTTTCAATTTGAGATTGGGAAGATAGAGTTCGAATTCATAGGTTGACAGAGGAATTGATTGAGAAATTATGGATGTGGTTTATAGTGAAGAAGCAGGTCGTCTTCGCCCAGAATTGTTACAGCTTACGAAAGTGTCTCCATTAGCTATAGAAAATATTTTTAAGTTAATACATTTGACATTTTTGGAAATAAATTAGAACCCAAATTGACCCATCTTAGGTAATAAATCAAAATCTGGTGGATTTTATTGGTGTTGATGCACTACTCTATGCAAATAATAGTTATCTAATGTTCACTATGGAGGTACTTGTAATGCTGTAGCACTTCTGGTTCAATTAATATTTCAAGAAAACATTAAACTTTAATTTTTATTATTGATCGCACGCAAGGGATATAGGTTTGACATTGGTAATCTTTATAAGCCATCCCTTGGGAGGGTTGAGTTACAGGTTTATCGTTCTTCCCTCAAACCATTTTAAAGCTTCTAATCATATCTCCATTTTCTTTTTCTATGAGGTAAAGCAGACCAACAAACTTCTTTCTTGTTTTATTAAGGGTACAAATGTGCATTTTCTCACTTTCTTTTGCATTTTCTTATGTCTCTTAATTTTTTTTGTTTTTGTGTTGAATCCGAATTCTCCTGCGCAGATACATCCTGCTTAATATCAACATCAGGTCTGATGTGAAACCTTATGTTTCGTTTTCTCTTTTTTGTTCTATCCTAGTGATCAAAGGTCAGGTTCCCGATGATAGCAGTCACATACAACCCTTTGGAAATAGCAGCGACCGAATCAGTGGGAGCAACTGTGTTGCAAGTAGCTATCAGGGGTTTATACGAAGTCAAACTGCAGCAGCGATGCTGGCTTCTTGCGGTGAAACGAAACTTTCACCGCCCAATTGTGAGGCAAGGTGGTTGAACATGCTAGGGTTATCAGGATGGCTTTATTCAGATTACTAGGGTAGTGATTAACATGTGGAAACTGGATACGGGTTAGCTAAGGTCAAAGGACAACATGGGTCGAACTCAGTCAACTCACCAATGATGCAATATATGTTTTTTACCTTCTTACTAAACAAAAGATAAAATCGATGAACGAGTACTACGTTGTAAAGTGTGCCTAGCGATAATAACTGGTATCTATTTTATTCTTCTTTCGATCATTTGCATTTGAAATAAATAATTGAGTCCATTCATTGTTAAAGTTGATAAGACTTTTTTTTTGGGCAAAATTCTTGTGAGGGTTGGAACTACTTAGGATAAGTCCCACTACACAGATTTTTGCAATACTTAATCGAATATTTTGGTTTTGAGTATGGCTGTAACTTAAAGCCAAAGTGAACCGTATTGTGCACATGCATAAAATCATTAACCTAATTATTGTGTTCCCCGCCGCATCACGCGGGCACCTTACTAGTGTGTATATATATATATATGGTTTTATAATAAATTACAAATGGCTTAGTGGTTGAGTAGTTTGTGGTGCATTTGTGTTATTTGAGATCTCAGGTTCGAATCCTGGGATTTACGTCTTTTTTTTTTCCAAACACTTTTTTACTAATATATATATATATATAGGAGTGGGTTCAATGGGGAACCTAAAAAAAGTGAGGAACCGGGGAACCATGCATTTAACATGTTAATTATATCATAAAAAATCATTTTAACATGTAAAAAATCATTTTTATCAAAAAGTTCAATTGGAGATTTTGTATATAAATGTATGTAGAAGCTTTTTATACAAAAAAAATCGAAAAATAAAATAATTAAAAAAATGCTTAAAATTAGTTAAAAAAAGGTAAAAAAAAATTTTTTTTACAAAAATTAATTTTTTTATTGAAATAGCTTCTACACATCTTTATATGCAAAAGGTCTGAAGAAAGTTTTGAAAAAAATATTTTTTTGCATGTGAAATTGAATTTTTAAAATATATTTAACATGTTAAATGCATGGTTCCCCAGTTCCTCACTTTTTTGAGGTTCCCCATTGAACTTTACACTATATATATATATATATATATATATATATATATATATATATATATATATATATATATATATATATATATGGGGAGGATCAAATGAGAAGAAACTTCATAGAGAACAAAAAGAAGAAGTTACATAATGGTTAAACATTAAATAGTTTTAACTATTCTTATATTAATGATCATCTTTCTAATTAATTAGTTATTAAAACTTTATCCTACAGATTATCAAAAATTGTCCTACACATATAAAAATTCATCCTACATTCATTGAAATTATCATATTTTTCTCCTACACATATCGAGATTATCAAACGTTTATCCTACACATATAAAAATTCATCCTACATATATCATACACATATCGAAATTATCGTTCACTCTAAATATGGTTTGATTTGGAAAAATATATATTAAAAATGAATTATGAGTTTCATTTATTAAACTAGTTTAGAGGAGGTTACAAAAAATTCATAATCAATTTAATAATTAATATAATTATTAAATGAAAGTTTCCTATTGGTTAAGATTTGTTCTTTTTCTTCTTACAAAACATTTTCTTCTCATTTGAACGGGGAGGATCAAATGAAAAGAAACTCAATGTGAGAACAAAAAGACAAATGACATAATAATAAAAATTAAATACTTTAACTTATGTTACATTAATTATTATCTCCTCAATTAATTAGTCATTAACACATTATCCTACACATTATCGAAATTTGTCCTACACATATCAAAATTCTTCCTACATATATCAAAATTATCATACGTTTATCCTACACATATCAAGATTATCATACGTTAATCCTACACATATAGAAATTTATCATACGTATATCCTACACATATCGAAATTATTCTTCAATGTAATTAAGTTTTCTTTGAATAAATATATTTTAAAATGAGTTTCATTTATTTAACTAATTTATGAGGGGTTACAATAAATTAATAACTTATTAAACATTAAATACAATTATTAAATGAAGAATTCCTATTGGTTTAGAATTGTTCTTTTTCTTCTTACAAGATAATTTGTTCTCATTTGAACTCTCCACTATATATATATATATATGGTTTCATAATAAATACAAATGGCTTGGTGGTTTGTGATGCATTTGTGTTATTTGAGGTCTCAGGCTCGAATCCTAGGATTTTTGTTTTTTTTTTTTTACAAACACTTATTTATTAATAAATATATATGATTTTATAATAAGTCATAACATGGCTTGGTGGTGGAGTGGTTTGTGGTGCGTTTTTATGGTTTGAGATCTCAGGTTCAAAACATGGGAAGGACAAGTTTTTTTTAAAGGTCTATACACATTTTTTAGTAATAATTATATATGATTTCACAATAAATAACAACATGATATATCATTTTATAATAAGTCATAACATGGCTTGGTGGTGGAGTGGTTTGTGGTGCGTTTTTATGGTTTGAGATCTCATGTTCAAAACATAGGAAGGACAAGTTTTTTTTAAAGGTTTATACACTTTTTTAGTAATAATTTTATATGATTTCACAATAAATAACAACATCGCTTAGTGGTGGAGTAGTTTCTGGTTTTGAGGTCTTAGGTTCGAAACATGGGAATGGCAAGGGGCGACTCTTTTTTTTTTTTCATTCACAACATGTTATTAAGTAATAGATATAAATATACCCATGTTTGTGTGAGATGTCATTTTTAAATTATGGTATGAAAATTGGTAGTTACTTTGTTGATAATAGTTTTTTAGTGTTTTGGATACGACAAAATTGTGAGGCGCGCAAAGCGCGCCTTAAAACACACACCTTTCCCACTTTCTTTCTCCTCTAGAACTCACCTACACCACTTATTTTTTTAATAATACCTTTTCCACTCTCTCTCTCTCTCTCCTCTAGAACTCACCTACACCACTCATTTTTTTTTTAATAATGCATTGCCTACTCTCTCTCCTCTAGAACCAACACGGTAAGAAGAACCCGTATTTGGTTCACGGGACCCTACCAGCACTGGTAGCGACAGTGTTACTGTGCTGGTAGTGGGGTACCCTTGACCTTATCTGGTGACGCCCGGTCCCCCACTTATTAATTTAAAAGTACACATACATGATGCTTATTTTGCTAAGCATATTTTCTTATTTTCTCAAAATTAAAAGTCTACTATTCTAGATTTCTAGAAGCTTTGCAATGGAAAATGTATACTTATATCAAAAAGATATTTACTAGTCATGCCTTTTCAATTAAATAAATAATATTAGATATTCGACGTGGAAAAGGACATCCTGGATTAGTAAACTCTGAATTTCCTTTCAAAGACTTTGTCAAGTCCACTAATAACGTAAGTAATACGTTCTTCGTGTTACTGTACATAAACTTGACCATCAAATTATTATTATTATAGTGTTAAACAAGAGGCAATGATACCAAAAGAAAAAAAATGAGGAAAGGGGAGGACACGTGGTTGGTCAGCCTCCTAGTGATGTTTGTGGTGCTCATAAGCATGGCAGAGCAAGTTACATCAAAGCCTACTGATAGAAATAGCACTCTGATGAGATATTGGTGTAGCATGTACAGTGGTCCGAGTCCGAGAGCAAAGTATTTCTTGAGCAACCTTAACAACACTCTTTCTGAACTCCGTCAGCAGTTAACCATGAGCGGTTACGCTGCAGCACGCACTTTGTTCAATGGTGAGTCGGTGTGGGGTCTTGCTTGGTGCAGGGGATATCTTTCCATTCCAGATTGCCTGGATTGTTTCGACTATGCTGTTGATCAGCTAAAAGTATGTGGGCTTGGCAATGGCGGTCATGTTGTCTACACTGACTGCGATGTGAGGTACATATATATATTTCATATTTCATATTTCTTCTTGCTTGCATATGACCAATTTATTTTGCTTGCTACTTTTGCCTGAATTCCTCTATCACAATTTAAATTTATGTCCTTCAAAAATATATCACCTATCAAAAAGGCATTTGTGGGTCAGGGGTGGATCTAGAGGGGGTTGAGGGGTACATTTGTATTGCAATTTTTTTTTTTCCTTCTTCGTTTTATCTATCGGCTACCTCTGACCAAAATTTATTTAGCCCGCCAAACCCCTTAACTTTTCTTCTAGATCCATACTAATGACTTATTGTTAATTTCTCATCTCATTAACTCAGATAGATAGGATGGTCACCATTGACTTCTTCCCTTCCCACCATCTTCTCCAACCAGCTCCCTACCCCCCACACTTCTCCTCTCTATTACAATTTTCATCTAAACAAATTCATACAATTTTTAGATTAACAATGCATATTGTGTTCATAGTACGTTTATTTTGTTAGTTATTATGTTGTTGGTGAGGAATTTATTATAGGTGCAACACCTTATAAACGGAGCTGTTATCCTTCATTAGTGATAGATGCAAAAACATAAAAATGAATTTTACCATACTAATATGAAGTTTCAAAATGCAATGTTCAAGATGATTTAGAGTTGTTTTCATATGAAGGTACGAAAACTATAACTTCTTCACTGATGCTAATCATTGGGCTAGTGTTGTATTATGTGATAACACCACATCACCTCAGCCAATAAAGTTCCAAAAAGCAGCAAAAATGTTATTACTAAATCTTCAAATTGCTGCACCACGAACAACGAACTTCTATGCAGCTTCTACAAGGAAAGTAGCTATTGATAATGCAACAGTGTATGCCATTGCCCAATGCAATCTAAACGTAAGCCAGGATGTTTGTTTAGAATGCTTAAAGTTGATATCCAAGTCTTTATATGATTGTCTTCCTACTACATCTGCGAGGGCAATGAACAACATATGCTTCATGAGGTATGATAGGACTACATTTTTTGGACAAAACCAGAAAACTGATATTACATCTCTCCTTCCGGATGGTGAGACCTTCAATCTTTGAGAAATGGTATTTTTCCGTATTATGCATGAACTAAATGGGTTGATTACAATTTTACATGTCAATGCTTTAAAGGAGATTCAAGCAAGAAGATACGCATAATTGAGATAGTTGTTGGGGGTGTGGGCTTTTTATTACTTGTACTCGCTTTTTATGCATGGTGTGGCAGATTGAAAAGGATAGGTAGAGGCCAACAAGGTAAATACAATCAAATTACAAGCTATAGAATATATGTACCATGATCTAACATGCTTGTGCATTTGGAGGATCATCATTTCATCTACATCATAGTACAATGGATTTCATGATATTAGTGGTAACTTGTGTGTTTTGGACGGAAATTTCAGAGAATAGGAAAGGTAACTTTACATACAAACAACTGCAGTTGGCGACCAATGGTTTCAGTGAAGAGAATGTCATAGGTAAAGGCGGTTTCGGAGAGGTATTCAAGGTAATAAAATGGACCTATTTGTATGGATGACGGAAAATGAAATCTATTAAAAACAGAAGTAATACACATGAGTGACTTAGTGGTGAGCACACTTTATTAAAATTAAACTTGTGAATTGTGATCTAATAGTAAGTAAGAACTTACAATATTAATTTAGCAAGTAATTCATCAATTTAAGTAACTCATTTGGAAGTAGAATGAGTCTTATGGCTAATAGCACTGTTACGGTTTACCAGGCAATTCTTGATGATAAAAGAGTTGTGGCAGTGAAGAAGCTTAAAGTTGGATATGCAGGAGCAAAAGTAGGATTTGAAAATGAAATCTTACTTACAAGTCACATTCGCCATCGAAATCTTCTCGGTCTCCTTGGATGGTCGAGTGAAGGATCTAATCTACTTCTTGTCATGGAGTATATGTCAAATGGCAGCCTTGATAAGTTCCTATGGGGTATGTTTCTATGAAATTTATTATGGGTTTAAAAAAAGTAGAATAAGAAAAAAATATTTGCAAACATTTGGTGTAGGTGAGAAAAGGGGTGTTCTGAATTGGAAAAGACGATATGACATAATCTTAGGGATAGCTAGGGCTCTCGCTCATCTACACAAGGAATTCCATGTTAGAATTCTTCACCGAGACATAAAATCAAGCAACATTCTCGTTAATGATGATTTCCAACCAAAAGTAGCAGATTTTGGATTGGCAAGGTTTCAAACTGAGAGTCAAAGTCATATTACCACCAAGTTCGCTGGAACTTTGTAAGTTTTCTTACAAAACATTTATCATTCATTTCTCATATTGAATCTAATCACATTCTTGTACTATTACCATATGTTAGGGGCTATACAGCGCCCGAATATGTACTTTATGGGCATTTATCAGATAAGGTTGACACTTTTAGCTTTGGTATCGTGATCCTTGAAGTCGTTAGTGGCCGAAAGTGTACATACAGGAACTTTGATGGATTATCAACAGATTCCCTCCTAGAACACGTGAGATACAAATGCTTTCCTTGTTCTTATTTTATCATCAAAATGTAAGAAATAGTAATAAGAAGAAAGAAAGGGTAGCCATATCTACCGTTTATTTAGTAGTTGTCATTAAATCTCTTTGTATTTCTTTCTCTCTCTCTCTCTCTCTCTATATATATATATATATATATATATATATATATATATATATATATATATGGATGAGTTCAATGGGGTACCACAAAAAAGTGAGGAATCGGAAAACCATACATTTATATACTTTATATATATACACATGTGTATATATATATTGACATAAACATAGTTTCTTGTTGGTTTGATGGTGAGAAATAAGTGTTCTATTTATCCAGGAACGTCAAACATACTATATTATTTAAGCTATATTTACCTTCCCGTTTTTGAAAGAAAATTAACTCAATATTTAATTCCCTGCAATTGGTGACAGGCATGGAAATTGTATGAAACTAAAAGCCTTATGAAGCTAGTGGACGAGACAATGGATATGAATCAATACAGAGAAAAAGAACATGTGGTGAATATTATTGAGATTGCTTTGTTATGCACCCAATCACCAGCTTCTAAAAGACCGACCATGTCGGAAGTTGTTTTGATGGTTCAGAATGAATCATCCTTTGGGGAAAGAGAACTAACCAAACCTAATTTTATTGATCAGGATTGGATGATTAAAACAGGTTCTTCATAGAATTATAAAGCCACTGATATGATCCCCAAATGTTGAAAGAACTTAAAAATGATTAGTATAGAATAGATATACTAATGTGTTTTTTTTCCTAAATTATATGATGTTTACTTCATTAAGGATGCATGATGCTCATGTTGTTATGTTGTTTAAAGGGAACAAGTCAAATGGTCTGAGTGTAATTCTACATTTGAATTTGAATGAATATATGTTTATTCAATCTAAAAAATAAAATTGAGAATCCAATATAGAAATGAACTAGCACAATCCGTTCATAATGGTTGTTCAAGTAACTGATAAACACAACAGCAATAACTAACTGATTATACTTTGATTAATTAGAAATTTGAATACAAATTCGATGATCAAGACAGAGAACAACGTAGGGTATATATAACACCCTTAGCAATCCTTATCTAATACTAAAACCTAATTGAATTAAAATCAAATAATAACAAACTAAATTGCTTGGAAACCAAATTACGACTAAATTGCATATTAACCCTCAAACTTAAGATCTCCACCAAAAACACCCCTTGAGATCACCAAACCTCCCTACTTTATGTTGTATTCTCATCCGTAACTCTGTTCATCAAGGCCAATGGGTCTAGTGGGAGTCCCATCACCTTCCATATGAGAAGTCGTGGATTGGAGTCACGCTTGGAACAATTAGCTCCAAAATAGAGCCAAGGATGTTCCTAATTGTTACTCCTAGGCGTGTAGGCCTCAAGTCACACATTTTGTTCTTTGAGTAGATGGGTGATCCATTTGTCAAGGTGTGTCCGCCTTTTCTGTTAAAAAAAACATACCAGTTTTCTAATAGACATTTAAAAACTAAGAGTGTAAAATTTAGTTCCTAAAACATCATAGACTAACAAAGCGACACTAAGGACACCAGTTGCTAGCGCATGAACAACTATTACTTGCAAAAGCTTTATTACTACCAATCACATCAATACCAACCCCGACATACAGTTGACTTTAGGTTTGAATTTAGTAATACATTCGGACATTCTCCATCTCATTGTAAAGTCAAATACCAACTTAGTCATCACATTCAAACAAGTTAAAATCCTTAGACCTGATAATGCTTTTCAACATATTTGCTTCATATGAGAACAGGGGCGAAGCTTGGTTCTCGAATCGGGGGAGAGGTCGAACTCAATTTTTTTCGATCGGTAGTGGCAAATTGGCGGGGGCCGGACTCTACCCGAACACAATTTACCTAAAAAAATTGCAAATTTCCACTACTACGCCAAAAAACAGGGGAGGCCAGGGCCACCCTGGCCCTAAGAAACCTTCGTCCCTACATGAGAAGTTATCTAAACCAAGGATTTCCATATCCAAAAAAATATACTCGTATGTCATGTCAGTATACAACCCAAAAATCAATTATATATATTCAATCCTAACACTACATCGGTTCACTCATGTCTTTTAAAAGTTATAGATTGGAGGAGAAGCAAATCTCAGTTGTTGCTCGATGGTCTATTACTGTAGAGAGAGGGTGGACTACGACGTTGAGCAGAATCAGACTGCAAGTTTATTACAAACAAAATGGTAATCAAGACGAACAAAGAAAGATATGGAAGAATAGAAGAAGAACACTGAGAAGAATGAGAATATCTTAAATTCATCGATGCGTATTTCAGTTCACAACTCAAGCCTAAGTACAAATTAACAATCTATTTATTGGCACCTAATAATTTCTCCCATCTAAACATTCTTGTTCCCTAAGAATGTCTATAAGCAAGAATTCCTATAGTGCAAATAATCCGTTAATGAAGATCATTTCCTTCAACATACCCTGTCTTGTTTCTTGACTAAAAAAGGGAACACTGGAACAAATGAAACACTGAAAGCGCTTGCAATTCTTGAAGACTTAAACTTGAGTTAACAATTCAAATTCAGTTAAAAACTTTGTCAACTAGTCTTTAGATATTTTAGCTAAATGAGCAACCATAGACACATGTAAATCAATAGTTTAATTTAGCCTTGGATCACCAATTCACTTTGTATTGCAGTAACACCACTAAACTGTGCAAGTGCAGTAGCAAAGCAAGGCAACCATAAAAAGTGTTAGAAAATAAAATATAAAATCAAGGATTATGGTCTAACAACTTTCCTTCTTGGCTCCACAAGATTTGGACAGCTAGCACACCTCTACTACTAACCGTTGGTGCTCAATCAAAGATCACCTATTTATTTTACATGTTCTGTCATTGTAAATTTAAGATAATGCAACACACAAAAACAATTTCTAGAATTCCATTTGAATACATGGTATCAGAGCGGTGCACACGATCATAGATCGACCCGTTCATCCTATACCGAACCTTTGTTTCAATTTTCAATCATCCTTCCCAACCTTCAGTCTAAAAAGGGGCTACTATGGCTCAAGAAAACACCAATATTGGTCTGGCCTGCAGATCATTCATATTCTGAAAAACAGTTTTATAAATCAAAATCAACCTCAAAACCAACATCAAGGCATTCTAAGAACGGTTACTGACGGGTCTTCTTCTCAAAACAAAGTGGCGGCAGGTTTGATTGACAACAGGTCACACGAATCCGAAGGATTAGGATTCTTGTCTAAAGCGCGAACTGGTCAAAAATACACAAAAAATCGATCCTCATCCCGGATTGATAAGTCCAAACTGAAGTGTAATCATTGTGGTATGATGAAACAAACCAAAGATCAATGCTTTCAACTCGTCGGTTACCCGGAGTGGTGGACCGAAGGCCACAAAAAGGACATAAAGAAGGAGGAAAGGCCGCCACAGCCACAACGACCACCGGAGACACGAAGAACGATGGCAGAAAAAGCGGGTGCGGAGGCATCGCCTTTGCCAGAAATATAGGCGCCGATGTGTCCAACCATGGAGGTAATGGGGCTGAGGAAATATTCTCAGACCTCTCTTTTGTAAATCCAAATATTATTGATGATGTTTTTCTAGATATGTTCAAACACCCCCATCCAAAACCTAATATTTATGATACAAGCCAATATATATCTAAAAAGGATTTGTTTATAAAGAAAACATTAAAAAATCATGTTTTAAGAAAAAGTAACAAAAATTTAGAAAAAACCTTTGGACAAGCTAATATAGCTCAAACTGATGATAATTTAGATACACCTTGGATATTTGATTGTGGTGTTACTGACACCATGACATATGATCCATTCGACATTGTGTCAAAGTCTAAACCTAGGATCAACCATATCAAGACCGCAAACGGGGGTGTTGTTCCCGTTAAAGGGGGAGGAACAATAGAAATATCTCCAACTTTAAAACTCTCGAATTGCCTTTATGTACCGTCCTTATCACATAAACTACTATCAATTAGCCATGTTACAAAAGAATTAAATTGCACTGTTTTAATGCACCCCACATTTTGTATCCTTCAGGATATCAGGACGGGAGCGATTATTGGGCGTGGCACTGAACGCCAAGGATTATATTATGTGGAAAAAGTGACTCAACAGGGAACTGCGATGCTTGCTAACGGAACTGCCAATAGAGAAGCCTGGTTATGGCATAGAAGGTTGGGGCACCCTTCCATCGGTTATTTACATCTTTTACTTCCTAAGTTATTTCCTTCCAACAAACCTTTAAACTGTGAAACTTGTCTTTTAGCTAAAAGCCATAGACATACCTATAAATTGAATAATACAAGAGTCAGTTTACCATTCTCTCTTATCCACTCTGATGTTTGGGGCCCTGCTGAGATTATTGGGGGACAAAACTTTCGTTTTTTTGTACTTTTTGTTGATGATTGCACTCGTATGACATGGAGTTATTGATAAATTCACTATTTTTTATACCATGATACAAACACAATTTAAAACCAACATTAAAATTCTTCGATCCGATAATGGAGGGGAATACATAAATGAATCTATGAAAAATTTTTGTCAAGAAAAAGGAATTATTCATCAAACCACTTGCCCACACACTCCTGAACAAAACGGTACTGTGGAACGAAAAAATCGTATTATTTTGGAAATAACTCGGGCCTTTCTTATTGAATCAAGAGTCCCTACGTCTTTCTGGCCTGAAGCTACTGCTACTTATTTAATCAATAGGCTTCCAACCAAAGCCATCGATCTTAAAACTCCTCTTTAGGCTCTATCAGATTTTACCAAACTTCCTCCGCCACTTACACTTACACCACGAGTGTTTGGATGCTCTATCTTTGTCCACATACCTAAAACCAATCGTGGGAAACTAGGCCCATGTGCTGAAAAATGTGTCTTTGTCGGCTATGGTATCGAAAAAATAGGGATACAGATGTTATAATCCTAAAACACGACATATGTACACGACCCTTGACTGCAACTTCCTTGAAACCGAATTCTTTTATACCCCCCCAACACAATAGTGAGGGGGAGAATGAGTATGTTGACACTTTGAGTTGGTTGGAATGGCACCCATCATCACAAGAAGTTAATCACAATACCCAAAATGAGTCACATGCTTCCACAGAACCTGGTGAACCTAACGTTAGTGCTACTAACCATGATCCTCCTAGTCTAGTTATCGAGGTAAGTAACTCTCAACTTCATGAGGATATTCAAAACAATGAAACACCACATGTGGATATTCAACATAATGAAACAAATATTGACACATCTGATAACCAGGAAATTCCTATAGAACAAACTGTGCAGGCAGGACAAGAGGAACCAATACAAGAAGAACAAACCAAAAGATATGAACTACCACCAAGAGTCAACAGAGGAGTCCCACCAAAACGGTATTCCCCAGAAAAGGAAACGAGATCGTCTAGATACCCCATGGCGAACATTGCCAAAGGAAACTTATCTAGAGAAGCCAAGGCTTTTGTTTCCTCCTTATATAAAGAACAAGTCCCAAACTCTATGGAACAAGCCTTAGATTCAAAATACTGGAAGGATGCTATGGAAACAGAAATGGAGGCACTCATAAAGAACGATACTTGGGAAAAGTGTGAACTTCCCTTAGGAAAGAAACCAGTGGGTTGTCATTGGGTCTTTACCATCAAACGCAAACCTGATGGAACCATTGAAAGATATAAAGCACGATTGGTAGCGAAAGGCTACACCCAAACATACGGAATCGACTAATCGGAGACGTTTTCTCCTGTAGCCAAGATTGACACCATCCGAGTCCTTTTTTCTATTGTTGCAAATGAAGGATGGCCACTTTACCAATTTGATGTTAAGAATGCTTTCCTTTATGGAGATTTAAAAGAAGAAGTGTACATGGAAGCTCCTCCTGGATTCATAGGAAATTTCAAAGCTAAGGAAGTATGCTGGCTAAAAAAAAAACCCTTTATGGGCTTAAGCAATCTCCTCGAGCTTGGTTTGGTAAATTTACCTTAGAAATGAAGGGATATGGCTTTCGACAAAGCAACTCTGACCATACGTTATTTCTTAAAAGAAGAGGTAAACTTATAACTTGTTTAATTATATATGTTGATGACATGATCATTTCAGGGAACGATGAGGAAGAAATGAGGAAGCTGAAGGCAAACTTGTTTACAGAGTTTGAAATGAAGGACTTGGGAAGACTTAAGTACTCTCTTGGAATTGAGGTTCTAAGATCTAAACAAGGAATCTTTATATGTCAAAAGAAATACATTCTTGACCTCCTAGCTGAAACATGAATGATTGATTGCAAGCCTGCCGATACTCCAATGATTGCTAACCAGAAACTTTGTATGGAAAAAGAAGCAGAATTGGCAGACAAAGAGAGATACCAGCGGTTGGTGGGGAAACTTATATAACTCTCGCATACTCGTCCAGACATTGCATATGCGGTTGGGGTTGTTAGTCAATTTATGCACCAGCCTCAACTAGCTCATATGGATGCAGTATGGAGGATAATAAGGTACCTCAAAGGAACTACAAGTCATGGGGTCTTATTTCAACCAAATAAACACTTAAGAATCCAGGCATACACAGATGCAGATTGGGCAGGAGATAAAGGAGACCGGAGATCAACGTCGGGATACTTTACCTTGGTAGGGGGGGGACCTAGTCACATGGAGGAGCAAGAAACAAAAAGTTGTAGCCTTATCAAGCGCCGAGGCAGAATTCCGAGGGATTGCCCGAGGTCTAGCAGAAGTTCTATGGATACGCAAATTCTTGACTAAGTTTGGGTTTCCTCAAACTAAAGCCAACCCGATCATGTGTGATAATAAAGCTGCAATACAAATCTCAGAAAACCCAGTTCAACACGATCGTACAAAATATGTGGAAGTGGACAGACACTTCATCAAAGAAAAACTCGAAAAAGGAATAATAGCGCTTCCATTCATACATTCAAAAGATCAATTAGCAGATATATTAACAAAGGCCGTTAACGGGAGGATTTTCAATCATTGTCTTAGCAAGTTAAATGTTGGGGATCCCACCACTCAACTTGAGGGGGAGTGTTAGAAAATAAAATATAAAATCAAGGATTATGGTCTAACAACTTTCCTTCTTGGCTCCACAAGATTTGGACAGCTAACACACCTCTACTACTAACCGTTGGTGCTCAATCAAAGAGATTTCAACTTTATTAGTTTCCTTACTTATCCTTTATGTATTCACCTATTTATTTTACATGTTCTGTCATTGTAAATTTAAGATAATGCAACACACAAAAACAATTTCTAGAATTCCATTTGAAAACAAAAAGCTCCTGATTCCCGAGCCCAAAAGAATTGGAACATTATATTTAAGCCTCTCTACTTTGTCCCAACCAGTAAACAACACACCTATTGCCACAAATAAATACTAATGTTAGCATCGGCAAGTAATTGAATACCTGTGTTCTCTTTAAATGGCAAGAGTCTCTACCACCCAACCAACATTTATGAATAAATTGATTAGAATGAAAAAGATAGGTAGAGGCCAACAAGGTAAAAACAATTAGATTACAAGCTATAGAATATATGTACCATGATCTAACATGTTTGTGCATTTGGAGGATCATCATTTCATCTGTAGCAAATTAAGTACAATGGATTTCATAATATTAGTGGTAACTTGGGTGTTTTGGACGAAAATTTCAGAGAATAGGAAAGTTAACTTTACATACAAACAACTGCAGTTGGCAACCAATAATTTCAGTGAAGAGAATGCAATAGGCAAAGGCGGTTTTGGATAGGTATTCAAGGTAATAAAATAGACCTATTTGTATGGTTGACGAAAAATGTGATCTATTAAAAGTGAAAGTGATACACATGAATGACATAGTGGTAAGCACACTTGATTAAAATTAAATTTGTGATCTAATAGTAATTAGGAACTACAATATTAATTTAGCAAGTTGCAATTTAATTAACTCATTTGGAGTAGAATGAGTCTTGTGACTAATAGTTTTTTTATCGTTTACCAGGCAATTCTTGATGATAAAAGAATTGTAGCAGCAAAGAAGCTTAAAGTTGAATATGCAGGAGCAAAAGTAGGATTCGAAAATGAAATCTTACTTACAAGTCACATTCGCCATTGAAATCTTCTCGGTCTCCTTGGATGGTCGAGTGAAGGATCTAATCTACTTCTTGTCATGGAGTATATATCAAATGGCAGCCTTGATAGGTTCCTATGAGGTATATATTTCTATGAAATTTAACGTGGGTTTAAAAACTAGCTGGAAAAGGGAAAAAAATATTTGCAAACATTTGGTGTAGGTGACAAGAGGGATGCTTTGAATTGGAAAAGACGATATGACATCATCTTAGGGATAGGTAGGGCTCTTACTCATCTACACAAGGAATTCCATGTTAGAATTTTTCAGTGAGACATAAAATCAAGCAACATTCTCCTTGATGATGATTTTCACCCAAAAGTAGCAGATTTTGGATTGGCAAGGCTTCAACCTGAGAATCAAAGTCATATTACCACCAAGTTCACTAGAACTTTATAAGTTTTCCTACATAACAAGTATCATTCATTTCTCATATTGAATCTAACCACAATCTTGTACTATTACCTATGATAGGAGCTTTATAGCGCCCGAATATGTACTTTATGGGCATTTATCAGATAAGGTTGACACTTTTAGCTTTGGTATCATGATCCTTGAAATCGTTAGTCGCTCAGGTGGCAGGGACACACGGTTCTGGGACCGTGTTTTGGCCGACTTCAACCAACAAGTCGGCCAGAGCGCCTGCACAATCGAGAGTCTACAAAGAATAGGACCGATCTAAACAACAATTGTGATCGGTGGACGACATGCTACGAGCGCACCATGAGCCGCCACCAGGCCATTGGGCCGGACTTGGCTGTGGAGATGACCCAGGCAACCTATTCGGGTCGTTACCGCAACACATTTGAGCATGTTCAGGCTTGGCAACTCATGCGTCAACTTTAAGCTTTCGTTGTTATGTTTTGATGTATTTTTATGTCACAACCCGGCCACAGGGGCCTGGATGAAATTACAGTTATTACAGTTTGGTACGACATTCACGTGAATGCAAGCAACAGCGAAAGCGGTACAATAATAACTATCTTTATTAACATAATTTATAAAATTTAATACAATTTCATTAACTAAAACTAGTCCCTGATCGTACTTGCGCGGTAATATCTATGGTTTCTCGATCGTCTTCTGGTTCGTCCACTGGTTGTGACTCCGAGTTGCAATTATACATTCTTCATATCTCCAATGCCGGTACCTGAACACATGCTTAAAATGGTTTGGGTCAACAATAATGTTGGTGAGTTCGTGTGTTTAGTTACATAGGCGCCCAAAATAGTTTATCAAAACAGTTTCCGTTATTCAAACAAGTTTAACAGTTTCAAACACGTTTATCTGGTTATGGTGTTACAGTCCTACAAGCTGGCCACTCAACCCTTGGCACCTAGCGCCATGCCTAACCATGCCTAGATGTAACAAAATAAACTATGCCCGTTACTGTCATAGCTCTCAACCTATATCCTGCCCCATAGGTTCCCCAATGGCAAAATATATGCCACAACGACCCGTCGGTCTCAGTGGGGGTTTCCGGGTCTAGGCCGGACCACTGTGCGTGGGGGTTTCCCCAAGTAGTACTACCCATATATTAAGTCGGCTCTATCCTAGAGTTAATGAGTGCCTGGTTCAGTATGCATAACAAGCAAGCAGGTAATCACGCTCTGTAAAACTAACACCCATAACAATGTACAAAACAGTTTAGAAGCATGCGTCACCCTAAAAAATTTATAAAAGTAAAAAGAGGGGAGTTCACGAAACTCACATGTTTGCATAACTCAAAAATATAAAACTGGTGCTCGGTATCGAATACTGACATCCTCCTGGTTGAGCCCTATGTCGACACACATTATTATTAGAGTTCTGTTTTAGTCGTAATGGTTACGCGTGGGGACGAGCTCGAGCGTATGGTTTATTATTTATATTTCCTTTCATTTTAGTGTCCAAAGTCTATGTCCGAACCTTAGTCTCCCATGTCCAAAGTTCTCATCTCATCCAAAGTGTTCACAAGTCCATATTTAACGTCTCACGTCTACTTCTAGTCGAGTCCATATTCTAAGTGTCACTTATTCAAGTCTACTAATTACCGATTAGTATCCGTTCCCTTCTAGGATTCATAATTAATAAAGCTTAGTAATAGTTATATATATTTAGGCGGCGCATATTAGTTTCATCTCGATCGTGTCTTAAGCTTTTGATATCCAATTCCTATTATCCAAGTTGTTTAGTACTCACACCTTTGAGGTCCTAAGTGTTCTTTGCATCAAGGGTTGTAGGGTTCCAATGTTCCATACTAGGTAAGGTTCATGCGACTAATCTATTTATCCGAGTTTGCATTATACCATCTTAGTGCTATTAAGTCCGTTGTCCGAATGTCCAAATGTTATGAACTTATATTCGTCTACATCTATGAGTCGATAATCAAGGTATCTTAGTTATGTTTTATATTTACATATGACCTTCTTTTAGTATAGATTCACCTAACCAAGTCAATGTCCTAGATGTCCGAGTTTGTGGTCTAAATATCCATGCTTAATATGTTGTGTCCAAGATTTCTTATGTGTTTATTCTCAATGTCAATATAATCGTCAATTATCTAGTTCATAATCAATATCTGAAGTTCCAAGTCGTCATGTATTCTTATGATGAATCTGTAAGTTATCTAATGCACAAACTAGTAGTCCGAAGGTCTAAGTCGTCGAGTGATTAACTCGATCCTATTAACACTTGTTGGTATGTATATACATATATGTTTGTCTTATGATCGGTTTGTCATGATGCTCGTCAAGGTCCCACACGCAATACGAATACACTATAAGTAATTATAATTAACGTAGTTCGTCGAGTCTTAGGCGTCGGCTATACCTACTGTTCGTGTTGACCAAGTTGACCCGAGTTGACTGCCATGTTGACCCTTTGACTTTAGTTGACCATTCCTGGACCCAAGTCTGGACCTGACCCGAACCCCCTGACCATCCTAACATCACTACAGGAACCTTACACCATCATCATCTCGCCACTGTGACCACCACCTGAAACCACCTTCGACAATCATCACAACCCCTGTTAAGAACCATCGAAACCATCACCACACCTTCAATCATTCATCTTCAGATCTGGAATCGAGGAGTAGAAAATGGGATAGGGTTTTACCTTGGTTTCAATCGAAGAAGAAGGTGGCACCGCCGCCGCCGGAACCACCACTCACTCCCTCTCTGCTTCTCTCTCCTCCGGTTACCCTTTCTCTTCCTCTTCCTCTGCTCTCTTTCCCGGTTGACTCTCCCTCTCTCTGACTCTCTTTCTCTCTCCACCGATCCGTCTCTCTCTAATAATAATGATAATAATCGGGTGGAACAAGTGGGTTGTGGATATGACGGGTTGTGGGGCTGTGGTCGCCGGAGGCGGAGGAGACCACCGGTCTCCTTTTCTTTCTCCTGCTCACTCTATTTCTCTCTCTAGATCTCCTTCTCTCTCTGAAATAATAATCAGTACCATATTTGAGGTGAGAGGGTGGTGGTGTGTGGAGCTGCGCCGCCAGAGCCTCGCCGGAGGTGGAGGAGACCTCCGGCTCCCCTCTCTCTCTCCTGTTCATACTCTCTCTCTCTCTATAAAGTGTGTGTGTGAAGATGCAAATGAAAACACACAGACATGTGTGTGTTGTAGTTTTTATAAAAGGGATAAGGGTGGGTAGCATCAAGAGGGGAGGACAAGTGTCCTCTCCCTTGGTGACTCACCCGTTCCGAACGGGTGCGGGTTGGGTTCAATATCGCGTGTTAGCTCCGCCTCGAAACGTATATTATGATAATACTATTCGTATTAATTAGTTCGGTTTTCAGTTCCGTACATAATCGTCTCGTCTAATATATTTACTTCTAATATTTATTTGGTTATTATTTACTATAAAAGTTAATAAAACGCGAAAAAATTTTAGGGGTCTGACCCGGGTTGTTACATTTTATTAATATTTAATATTAATGGATAAAAAAAACACCACTATGTGTGTGAGAGAGAAAGGGAGTGGGAGCATTCTTGAGGAGGGAGAAATCCCAAACGAAAATCCAGAAGATCCAAAGGCGAAGAGTGGTACGGGAGAACTCTCTATCACGTTTTTCATATCAAATCTCCAAGAAGGGATAGGATCTGAAGAAGTGAGAAACGAATTTCGTAGGTGTGGACAACTAACAGATGCGTATGTAGCCAAAAAAAGGGACAAGTTTGGGAAACCATTTGCCTTTGTCAGATTCAAGGGGGTAAGAGAGATTGAAAAGATGGTTAAAGCGTTGAACTGCATCAGCTTTGGTGGTAGGAGGGTTTTTGCCAAGGTTGCTCGCTTTGGCAAGGGAGAAAAGATGGGGGAGAAGTTTAATCGACGGGAGCAAGATCCAACTAGTAAACCTACATTCAGGTACCAGGGTGTGCATTTCCCTCCTATTTCTACGACAACATGGAAATGGGACAGGGGGAGTGCCTCTGGCTGGCCGGGGGCGAATAACGAAAAGGTGGTGGAATGCTATGAGGTTGAAGTTACTGATGACGGCAGGGGTAGGGCGGTGATTGGTGAAGCCAAGAGTCTGCATTGGCTTTGCAACATGGATAAGGCAATGTCTATATTGGGTTGGCCGAACATGGAGGTTGGCTATGTTGGAGGCATGAAAGTCATGATCAAGTTCGAGGGTCACGTGCAGGCAAAGAGATTCGCGGAAACTTCGGAGTTATGGGAACATTGGATGCACTCGGTGGTAATGTGGGACGGTGGGGAGGTAAAGGTTGAGAGACTTGCTTGGTTACTAATCGAAGGCATACCCATTAACTTGAGAAATGAAGACACTATGGCCAAGATTGGGGAACTATTTGGGAAAACAGTGGACGACCTGGGGAATGGAATTTGTTCGGAGAATCTTGCACATGCTTACGTCGGAGTGGTTCTGGAGTCGGTTACGAGAGTGAACCAACAGGTAACTATCGTATGGAAGGGAAGAAGGATACAATGTTGGGTGTCGGAATCGGCCACGGGGTGGGTACCGGACTTTATTAACAGGGGCACGTGGAAGATTGGGTACGGTGTGGAACCGGTGACTGGGGAGGTGGAGCAGCCGGTGTCGGAGGAGCAGCCGGTGCCGGAACAAACTGCGATGCCGATGGAGGTAGGTGAAAAGCCGGAGGAGGTGAATAGTCGGGTGGTAGATGATGGGTTGCATGGAAATAATATGCATGGGGAAGATACGGATGGGGTCCCCAAGGTTGCTGAGGTGGCAAATCTTGATGGTAGCAATTGTCGGGTGGAGTACAATAATGATGGGGACAATATTAACTCTTCTTTGCCAGTTAATGAAACTGGGCCGGCCCAAGTGAATATAAACAAAGTGGATAGGAATAAGGGAGCCCACCACAGTTTAGAAAAAAAGAAGAGGAAAAGGGGCCCAACGCTGTCTGTGAGACCTAGGAGGCTTAAGAATAATGCAATTCGTAAATCGGTGTACCAGATAGCGAGTGGGACTGAAGGGGATATTTCTGGGTCGGGTTCTGGGTCCGGGGGGTTCAAGAAAAAAAGAAGAAGAGCTGCTCGTGGGTTGAGAAGATTGTCGTGTGAGTTGGAAAACATGGAGGAGCCGGTTACTGTGGGCAGGGGTGGTATTGAAGATGAATTCGAATCTGATTGGGAAGAGGAGCAATCCGATCCAGTTGAATTACCGGTTGATGACTCTGGAGGAGAGACTGTGCAGTTGGAGCCGGAGGTGGTCCAAGAAGCAATTTCCAAGGAGGTTGAGGCTACAATGAAAATGGGAGTCACTATGGGGCTCCAACTGGATGGGTTTCAGAAAGCGGTTGAAGAAAGTGTTGAGGTCGAACAGGTGTTAGTTGGTCTCAAATGAATTTTATGACGTTTAACATTAAAGGGGCGGGTGGTCGAGAAAAGGCGACCAAGGTACGTTTTTTGAAGGTGTCTTTTAATTTATCGTTTGTTGCTTTACAAGAATCGCAAATGGAAGCTATGTCTGAATTTCAAGTTAGGCAGTTCTGGGATGGGTCGGTATGTGGGTTTGAGGTCATGAACGCTGTCGGTAGATCGGGAGGTTTAATCTCGTTATGGGATTCGTCGATATTCTGTGTCGAAGTTGTCAGGAAAGAACAAAACTACATCTTGGTGGGGGGTCGTCTTAAAGGGGAAACTGAATTGTTGTGGGTTCTAAATGTCTATGCCCCATCAGATCCGAGTTTGAGGAAACAATTATGGGAAAATATTGAGGAATTGAAAAACGAATATGGTGGTAGATGGATTGCACTCGGTGACTTCAATGAAGTAAGATGCGAGGAAGAGAGAGTGAATTCGGTTTTCTCGACTAGTAACGCGTTGGCGTTTAATGATTTTATTGCTAGAGGCGGTTTTGTGGAATATAATATGGGGGGACGGAAATACACCTACATGTCTTATGATGGGTCTAAGATGAGTAAGCTTGATCGTATGTTGGTATCTTCTGATTTTGTATCTAGGTGGCCGGATGCGAAACTTATGGCGTTGGATAAGGATATTTCGGATCATTCACCATTGGTTCTTGTGATTGAACAAACAACATCCGTGGCGACTCCGTTTAGATTCTTTAACTCGTGGCTCGGGAAAGTTGAGTTGGACGATATAGTCGACAGGGGTTTGAATGAAGTAGTCGAGGCGAATGTACCTGATGTGGAATTGTTACTGAAGTTTAGAAATATCAAAAGGCTAATTAAAGTATGGAGAAAAGAAGCGTTTGTGGAGGAAAAAAGAAGGGTCAAGGAAGCTGTTGAAGGCGCTGCTCGTTTGGAAACGGTGGCGGAGACGAGGCAACTAACTTACGAGGAGACGACTGAATGGAAAGGATTTAGGAAATTCATTCGACAGTCCGAATGGGATAGACTTAAAGATCTACATCAACGATCGAGGGTGGAGTGGATTCTTAATGGCGACGAAAACACGGCATATTTTCATGGGCTAATTAAGGGTAGGAGACGGAGAAATCGGCTGAACGGTATTATGATTGATGGTGTATGGGTAACTGACCAATCGGCTCTAAAAGATCGTGCAGTTCAATTATTCAAAGACAAGTTTAAAGAACCTATGCCATCGAGACCGCGGTTAGATGCAGACGGATTTAAGAGGTTATCTTCGGTTGAGGCGGCTAAGTTGATCAACCCGTTTTCGAGCGAGGAAGTCAAAGCGGCGATTTGGGAATGCGGTAGTGATAAATCACCGGGCCCAGACGGTTTCACGTTTGCTTTTGTTAAAAGGTTTTGGGGTAAGCTCGAACCGTTGTTTATGAAGGTTATGTGCGAGTTTTTCATTCACGGGTCAATAAGCACCTCGTGCAACTCGTCCTTTGTAGCCATGATTCCGAAAGTGACTGACCCAATGACGTTTTCGGACTTCCGCCCAATTTCATTGATCGGGGTAATCGGTAAGGTGGTCTCCAAGGTTCTTGCGGGTAGACTTAAAGGGGTGTTGGGTAGTATTATATCCACGGAACAATCAGCTTTTGTTAAAGGTAGGCATATTTTTGACGGACCTTTGATTATAAGTGAGGTACTTAATTGGGCAAAAAAATCGAAAAAACAATTGATGTTATTTAAAGCCGATTTCGAAAAGGCCTACGATTGTGTCTCGTGGAAATTTCTCATCAATGTAATGCATAACATGGGTTTTCCGTCCAAATGGAAACAATGGATGATGGGTATTTTGTTCACCGGTAAGGCGTCAGTGCTGGTAAATGGGGAGCCGACGTGTGAATTTGCGCTGAACAGGGGGTTGAGACAAGGCGATCCCTTATCTCCGTTTCTGTTCACAATGGTTATGGAGGCGCTAAATGTGATGGTGTCCAAAACAGTCTCAGGTGGACTATTTTCTGGAGTTCAACTCCCTCATAACGGGCCGGTGTTATCTCACCTATTTTATGCAGATGATGCACTTTTTTTGGGCTCATGGTCGGAGTCAAATGTGCAAAATCTGAATAGATTATTGAGATGTTTTCAGCTAGCGTCTGGATTAAAGGTGAACATCCACAAGAGTCAATTATACGGAGTCGGGGTCGGTGATGATGACATTGACAGGTTATCTAGCTGTTTGGGCTGTAAGCGGGGGTCCTTTCCGTTCGTTTACCTCGGGTTACCGATTGGTGGCTCCATGAAGCGAATCGGAAGTTGGAAAGAAATTATTGATCGGGTAAACTCCAAGTTGTCCATATGGAAAGCGAGGACACTATCTTTTGCGGGGAGATTGGTATTGGTGAGGTCAGTGCTTAGTGCACTACCGGTGTATTATCTGTCCATGTTTCGGGCTCCTATGGGTGTACTAAAGACAATAGACGGCATCCGTAGGCGCTTTCTATGGGGAGGGGCATCGAATATGAAGAAGATTAGATGGGTGAACTGGGATAAAATATTAAAACCAAAAAAAATGGGTGGACTAGGGGTTGGAAACCTGGAGGAAATGAACCTTAGTCTTTTGGTAAAGTGGTGGTGGAGGTACAAGGTGTCTCCAAATCAACTGTGGGTGAAAACAATGGATGCTATTCATGGAGGTGCTAGAGCTTTGGCGTTTGTCCCACACAAGAAACAGTCGGGTGGAGTGTGGAATACGATTGCGGAACTTGGCTCGATCTTTATAAAGAAAGGGATCGATCTACAACAGAAGTTTGTATGCTCTATTAAAGATGGTCGCACGACGTCGTTCTGGGGTGATAACTGGATTGAAGGTGGACCGCTAAAAGATAGATTTGCCGATTTATTTGTTTTGTGCAGGTACAAGAAGGCAAAGGTGGCTGACAACTATTCAAGGGTTGGGAACACAATCAATTGGGGGTGGGACTGGACTCGTACACCATCATCGCCTGGAGAAATTGATCAAATGAACGACTTATTAACATTGTTAGCTGAACAACACATTGGGACGGGGGCTGACTACTGGGGTTGGGTTCATGAAGGAAAGTGCACGGATTTCACGGTGAAGGTTGTGAGGGCTGATCTTGCGGCAGCCTTAACTGGTCAGAATGGTCCGAACGGCTTCAAATGGAGCAAAATTGCACTACCAAAGGTTAATTGCTTTGTGTGGCGAGCTATGGCGGGGGGGATTCCTACTGCAGTAAATCTTGCGGCGAGAGGGATTAATGTCGGGTCTGTTCAGTGCAAAAGATGCGAGGACGAAGAAGAAACAGTCGATCACGTCTTGGTGGAATGTTTCTGGTCAAAGTTGATATGGTGGCATGTATGTAAATGGCTCAAAATTCAGCCCCCAAATCAAATTTGCAGAATTGATACACTACTGGAGTGGGCGAATAATCTACAGGGAACAAAAAAATGGAAGGCAACGACCTACGCGGTGATTCTAATGTCTTTGTGGCGAATTTGGGTGGCAAGAAATGAAAAAGTATTTAACAATAAAGATACGTTGGTGTCAAGAATGATAGAAGAAATCAAAGAAAACTCGCTTTGGTGGATGAAAAAGAGATCGAAAGTACAAGGAATTGAAGCGACGAATTGGTGGGCATTTGAAGATATTGACTTTTCATGATACTATCTATTTATAGGGGGAGGGACGAAACCTGCAGACCTGCAAGTTTTATGGCTGCACTGTTGTTTTCGGGTTTTGGTTTTCGGTTAATTTCTCGCTAAGCCGCTAATCAGTCGTTCTGTTTGGCGGTTGTATGTATGTATGTTTGTACTCTTTTGGGTGATTTAATAAGACTGTTTGTGTTTGCCTGTCAAAAAAAAAAAAAAATTTAATATTAATGAATTATGAATATGTTTTTTATTTAATTTTGTTTTAATTTATTTTATTATCTTTAAAACAAATGGTTTAAATTAAAAAATATGATAAAACTGACGGTTATAATAAAAAAATTGAATTATATTACTTGAAATATTAAAAATAACACGGTTACTCGCCCGTTAGATAGAAACAGAAAATGGTTCACGGGACCTCTACCAACACTGATGGCGGCGATGTTACCGTGCTGATAGTGGAGTACCCGTGACCTTTTCTGATGACGCCATGTCCCGTCTTAACTTTATGTAGTGGTTATTCAAAAGAGAAAAAATAGCAACCAGCCAATCAGAAGTGAGGGACGCAAATTAGCAACTCAAAGCCTCAGACTATTACTTCAGAAAAAAGGCCAATAACACGTATCCGCCCAACCTCACTCCTATTACAAAGACTCAAAACGACTAAAAAGCCCAATAATATACAAAATCATTGCACCAACATCATAAATAAAAGTAATAACCTCAGCCCAACCACTCTAAGCCCAAAGTTTATAAATCAAATTAATAACCATCTTTCTTTGGGTAAGCCTACTCCTCATCAGACCATTTAACCGTCTGCCACACTGAAAGGTTTCAACCCCATACAACAATATCTATTAACATGAAGAAGCCCACTCCTATAGCAAACAACCCAAATGAAGAAAACCCAAAGAATCTATAATCTATAATAACTTATAATAAAAGAATTGAACTTTGATGTTGTGGCATTCAATGGAGACCTTAACCCCTCCTTGAATGTGCCACATGGCATCATGTAGGATTTTTTAATTTTTGAGTTTTTTTAATAAATCTATACATATTATAATTATTTTAGGAAAAGATAAGAATTTAAAAACAAAATTAAATTTTCTCTCTAATGTTTCCTTCCATAACTTTTAAACGTTAATATCTTTTACATACGAGATTTTTTAAAGAAAAAAATTACACCAAATTAACGAGCGTTTTATTATCTTTCCAACGAGTATCATAGTGCTATATAAAAAACGGAGAAAAAAACAACTATTTTTGTGGGGTTTTGTTTTCAAATATATTTTACTCTACTAATAAATCACAAACGACAAACATAACTTCATAGGCAGAGATTCCTTTTTTTTATATTTGAATATGATAACTTATGGCATAAATTTGTTTAAAATAAATAATAATAATAATAATATAATTATTATTATTAGGGAAATTGGATTTTAGCACCCTAAACTATTGACAATTGAAAACAAATTTAAATTTTCTCTCTTATGTTTCCTCCCATAAGTTTTAAACGTTAATATCTTTTATGTACGAGATTTTTTAAAGAAAAAAATTAAACCAAATTAACGAACGTTTTATTATCTTTCAACGAGTACCATAGTGCTATATAAAAAACGGAGAAAAAAACGACTATTTTTTGTGGGGTTTTGTTCATACAGGAAAAAAAACACAAAGTGTTCAGGTTAATCATTAATCATGTTTTTCTTTTAAACCAGATTCTTATCTACGATATTGAAATTCAGCCCAATCGTCATGCTATCATTGGAATTTTACTCTTCTAAAGATGGATATGTATACTTCATCAAGAAAAACTAGGAGAAAGAATCACGCAACACTGCAACACCTGGTGTCACCTTATAGCAAGGTTATTTTTTTATTTATTTAGTTACAAGAGTAATAATTATTACTATCAGTATTAGTATTATTAGAATTATTATATTTTTCAACCCCGGGACGCTCCCGGGATAAAAGCTAGTCCATATATATCCAAGAGCCATCATGCAACCCTTATCCAATCTAAACTTCTGATTAGGCCCAACCACAATAAAAACACTATCTGAACCACTCTATATTTGCTATAAACCCATTTTCCCGTGCAATGTTACAGCCCTAGACCGACACAGCTAAACGATGCTTCGCTTCAGGATGCATCGCCTCTTTCTATACCATAAGAGACACATCCCTACATTCGTAAATACAGTATCGAACTTTTGCTATGTACAAAATGACCCATTGACTTTACATATATACATACAATATACTAAACATACTTTCTAACAAAGACACTAAGACCCTATATTACCCAAGGCATTATAGTCTAGTGGTATCTTGGTGGTGAGATAATACTTAGGGGCCATAAAGTCCTGGGTTCGAATCTCACAAAGGGGGTTTTCTCATAATTATGAGTTTCCTCCTGAATTGGTGACTTGGTGGTGGAATATGATCGCGTGGCAACACTGGTGGCACGATGATACTCCAGTGTTCCGTGAGTGATTCCAATTTGCTAGCCGTTCAAAAAAAAACTAAGACCCTATATTTTTAGTTTATACTTTAATAAAAATTATTTATAATTTAGTATTCAAGTATAATAAATTATTTATAATTTATACTAAGACCCTACATTACCGGCTTACCTGTCGTCCTCTTGTAATTTGTTATGGTTTTACTCTGAAATTAATTGTATTGACAATTATCAATTTTGAATAAAGTCCGTTGATTATTTACTTAAACAAAAAGTTCTTGTATTATGTTGAAAGTTAATCCAAAAATACGTATGAGTTGAATGTTGAAGGATCAAAGTGAAATATTAGTTTAAATTAGTTTGAATGTTTATAATTATCTTATTTGATTAAATTAGTAGAGAAAATGATGTGGGGTTAGTATTAAAATAGAATTGGTAGAAGTATTTGAGTAGGGTTATTATAGTAATATTAGTATAAATAGAGGTCTTGGTTAATACTTTTATTTGTCCCTTGTTTGTAAGTTTGCTTGATTGAATAGAAAAAGTCGCGGATTCATCTCCCCAAATATCACGTGTTTGTGTTTGATCTAATTGTCTGGGCCAACATATTATATCTCTAGAGTTCTTCAATATCTCCATCTTCACCTTCATTCTTAGTCCATTTTTTCATCCTCAACCAATCTTCATAAATTTATTTTAACGTTGTTGCCATCTTCTTCCACCGCCAATCAAGCAAGAATTAATTTGATTCATCATTGGAAATTCATCCACTGAGGTGTTTGGGTAGTTCAAAACTTGCGACCACTTGTTCATGACTTTGACTAGTGGCTTATTCTATGGCCACATAATCATTACATCTCAATGCAAATGGATGAATGGTGCTTTGGGGTGGAGGCACTAACAACAATGGGGGCGTGGGATTCCTTTGTCGCGCGGCAACACCACCACCACTCAATGTGGTTTGTGTTTTTTTTTTTTCACGGTTGCTTCTTGCCAAGAAGCTAACATACAAACAATGCCATATGACCATTTCCCAAGGCATTGTCTATTTCTACTCCACTTAAAACCAATTGAAACCGCTAGGCATCGCCGCCACCACCCCCTAGGCTTCTCTATGGTCTTGGGTATTTATTTCACATGTCACCATATAATTGAATGGGGCTACTAGAGTACTACCCTAGAGTGTTCATTCCACCCTTAGTGGACCGATAGTCACCCCACTGGAACATCATCATACGTTAGATGAAAAATTTGGCTTTTCGCATCATCAATATTAAACACTTAGCCTTAGATGAATTGCCCATCTAGAAGCTCGCAATTTTTTTTTGTTATCTTGGTGAAGACTTTCCATGAGGTCACTTACTATTCTCACCAGCTTAATTTTTTTATTCATATGAAAAGTATTTCTAACTTATTTTAAAAGTCAAAAAATTGTGTTCACGAAAAAAAACTAAATCAAACTTAAATAAGACGTTATTTGGAAAAGAACGTTTATTGTTTACTTTCAGAAATCAAATTCGTTATTGCAATAATTCCAAAAATGATTTGGACTTTACGTTTAAGACATTACCTTTAGGAAAATGACCTATATTCTAAACTGAAAACAATTAAGAATTCAGTTTATATAAGAATTGAGAGTTCTAAGTTTAGTGGAACAAGGACAATTAGCATTAAAATAAATACTGTCTATAGTTAATACGCAAAACCATCCCGGTTTGGTGGTTTTTTCAATGCAGCTCAAAATTAAATTAATTGTCAAAACAGCCCGGTAGTTTCACGAAATCCGCCAAAACATTGCAATTATTTAACGGAGTTAACTGAACCTAGTTAAGTCAGGGGTAAAATTGTCCATTTACCTTCTGAGCTCCTTAAAACCCAGGTGCCTCCACTTTGTTTTCCCTCCATAACAGCTTGTTTCCTTGCATAAACCCTCCACAGCAGCTCGTTTCCCTCCATTTACCTTCTGATTCAGGGTTATGTATGTATGTATGTATGTATGTATGTATGTATGTATGTATGTATGTATGTATGTATGTATGTATGTACTGCTTTAATTAATGTAATTATTTAGGGTTTAGGTATGTATGTACTGATTTAGGGTTTAGGTATGTATGTATTGCTTCAATTAATGTACTGACTAACATTGTAGTGTGAATGAAAACAATTATAGAGTACTGATAATGTTGCAAATGCAATCATCCAATGTTTATGATGACTTATAAAGCTTCCAGTTGCAGTTCCGATGTTGATGAATTAGAGAGTTTGATTGATTATGATCAAATTGGAGATCCACCTTTTTATCTTGGTCAAGCCTTTAGGTATAAAGACGATATCAAGACAGTTGTTAAAAGCCATGTTGTGTTTGACAGAAAACAATTAGTGATTGATACGAATGACAATGTCACTTTTCGTGTGGTGTGTAAGGGTATCAGTCCCCAAATGGGTAGATGTGATTGGGTTTTGCACATGGAAAACAACAAATCTCAAGGTGCATGGATTGTGAAATCCTTAAACATGGAGCACAGAATGTTTGCTAATGAGGGATGTTAGGTTATCGTATGGTCAGTGGAAGAAGAACAAGAGAACTTGCAACAAGAAGACGAAGAAAGACTGTGGAACACATGTTTCTAGTTAGTAGGTTATGTTTATGGTTTGTTATAGTTTATGTAGTTGAATTTAATGTTTGAGTTCTACTAATAGTTTATGTACTCATTTGTTATAATGTTTTGTATTTGGATATGTTGACTTTTGAATGTTATGGATATGTTGGGTGCACATGCACATTTGTATGTTGTGTTATGTTGTTTTATGTTGGCTGTAGATTTGTGCAACTTCAATAATGCATATGTGTAGTAGATTTGTGCAGCCTCATGTTGTATGCTATCAACTGCTGTATGACCCATTTGGGCTGATCAAGTCAAATGCTGCCTATTTACCACTTCTACAACTGACCAATGACCTATTTGCATGCTAAAGAATAGGCAGTTGTGCAGCTGCACAGTTGATCAAAACTGCACATTGCCTATTTACCAAAACTGCACCAATGAGTCAACAACATATGCATACAAACAGGTCATATGCACACATATACATACATATGCACTAAATAGGTCAACAGCTGCACTAGTATATATAGCTAAGCAGATATGCACACATATGTATAGCCAAACTACATTTTACATACCAAAAGACTGAAGTTCAAGATATCAGTTTATCATTGTTTATCACACCAAAAGACTGAAGTACACACCACCATGTTAACCTACTAACACACCTACACTACTTCAAAATAACAATCATCATCCGAACAGTGGGGTGAATATAGTAGATCATACTCCAGTTCATATGGATCATGGTACCACTCATCAGAATCTCTCTCTGGGCTGTCATAATCAAATGCATGCTTCAACAAATCTGGATCAATATTTGGAATTATGTCATCATGCTCAACCTCTTTCTCAACCTGCTCAAAAGGATCATTCACAACCTGCTCAAAATGATCATCTTCAAGCTGCTGCCAAACCTGCTCATGGCAAAGCTGATGAAAGACAACTCTATATTTTAATGTATCATAGTTAGGATCAATATGCTCAACATATATATCAAGTTTAACAGTTTCAGCAATTTTGCTAAATACGCGCACATTACTATCATTTAACAGTTGTCTTAAATCCAGTCCCAAGTCTTCCCATGGTAGCCTATAGTGAATCCTAAACTCGTCATCATTGCAATAACCAAGTTCCACCAGCATGTCATACAAGGTGATTATAGAGAATAATCAGAGTTCACCTCATCGATGTAGTTAACCTTCCCGTTAAGGTACATCAGATTTAGTTGCTCTGGATCAGTAAACTTCCCGCCATGAGAATTTTAAGTGAAAATTTTTCAGGAAAGTGATCTGCATTGTTGATTTTTAAGCAAATTTTGAGCTTGCATGTTATGATCATTACGCGTATAACAAATATAGGGTTTCAATGTAAGAATGTGGATCGATTGTCTTACCGTAGAGTGATCTTCAAGATTGGCTTCCCCAGTTCGCACAACCCATTGTGTCATCTTCCTCTTCTTTCGAACTTGATTTTCCATTTGTGCAACGCTATGGAGGGAAAGGAGCTACTGTGGAAGGAACAAAGTGGAGGGAAAACAAACTGGATTGGAATCAAGGGCATGAAAAGAGCTCAAAAGGTAAATGGACAATTTTGCCTCTTACTTAACTGGGTTCAGTTAACTTCGTTAAATAATTGGACTGTTTTGGCGGATTTAAGAATAAGAAAGAAGAACCTCATGCAAATACCATGGAATAAGGTTTGATCCTATTCATGGACAAACAATTCGAAATACCTCGAATTTTTAGAACAGGTCCAAATCAAGGACCACCTTGCAAGGCTAAATACTCCTGGGTGACCGATAGCGAAGTAGTACCGTGAGGGAAGGGTGAAAAGAACCCCCATCGGGGACTAAAATAGAACATGAAACCGTAAGCTCCCAAGCAGTGGGAGGAGCCCCCCTTTTCATTTTTTAATTGTTGGAATTGACGGACCCCCTAATTCCAATTAGGAATTCGTTGGGCCCCTTAGGAACAGGCTTGTGAAACTACTGGATTGTTCTGACAATTAGTTTGATTTTGAGCTGGACTGGCAAAAACTACCAAACCACAGAGACGGTTTTGGCTATCTTGAAACGTAAAAGAGCACATGAAATGAAACTAGACACAGGTGGTTTTTTTAGTATTTTAAATGAATCATGAAATCTATAATAGTGTAGGATAACCGAATAATAAAACATGCTCAAACAAATCAAATAAGTGGTTGGAAAGTGGAATTTAAATAACCGTAAACCGTAAATTTATCCATCGAAAATCAATCATCAAACTATCAAAGCATCATAAATTGGATATCATATAACGAATTATCTATACTACTGTATAGTGCACTTTAGATGGGCAACAAGGTAATTTAACTTTATTATAGAAGGACATCATTGTAATTTACATCAAATCATTAATACATTATTTAATATAAACTTCTAACTAATTAATACTTTATTTAATAAACTTATAATTATAATTAAATAAACTAAATGCATTTTCTCTAACAATACTCTCTCTCTCTCTCTCTCTCTCTCTATATATATATATATATATATATATTACTTTTTTTTTTGAAATGCAAATTTCATTCAACCCAAAAAAAAAACGTACAAGCTATTACCAAGATGGGAATAGCAAGGCGAAAACCAACAAACCATCCTTACATTATATCAAAAGAACGCCATCTCTCCCACTCTACAATTTCATCTTTATATCTATGTCTATACCTTAAGAAAGCCAACGACTTAACAACCGCTGCAATGTCCGTGACACTCGAATTCTTTCCGAAAAACAGCTTCTCGTTTCTGGCCCTCCATAACCTCCAGCTGGCGATAATAAAAATGCCCTACAGCAAGCTTTTCTTTCAACCAGAGGCTGCACAGAAATCGTGCAGAACAGCGACATCCTTAACGCTGAAAACGAAGATCTCTGGAATACGACACCATACAACAATACAATGCCAGACACCTGCAGAAACGCTACAGCCTGTTATGATGTGATCAATGGATTCTGCAGCTTCTTCGCACCACTCGCAAACCAAGTTCTGCACATTAACATTTCTTTTACTTAACTCTGTCTTCGTTGGTAGTCGATCCAAGAAGGCGCGCCACATGAAAATGTTACACTTATTAGGTACCCACTTGCTCCATTTAAAACCAAACTGTTTCCGTATTATCTGACTGACCACGCATCCATCTCTTTGTCCCAGAAACCAAAAATACCACATTTTTACTATCATTCCATTCCCATTTATCCTCTCTATCTTCCAGCACGCATCCACTCAACTCAGCTTCCAATTCGCTTCTCTCTGTCAGCTCCACGTCTGAAACCACTGCTGAATTCCAGTTCCACTTGATCTTCATCCCATCTTCTGCCCACTCGCATCTCTCCGCGACCATACATAACTTATTTTTTTCTTTTCTAAACAGGTTAGGAAACCTTTCCTTCAACACTTGTTGTCCTAACCAAATATCAATCTAAAAGCGTATTTGAGTCTCGTTCCCAACCCTGCCCCGGATCCTCGAGTTAACCCTGATCCCTTCTACCTTAATTTTATTACAAACTGTCATAATCGTTTTCCAAACCCCCGTCAATTCATTACAAACTAGAAACACCCCCCACCTCAGACTCGACCTGTGAAGAGAATCAACAACCTTCCTCCATAACGATTGATTTTCCGTGAAATACCTCCATACCCATTTTATTAGCAACACACTGTTAATAGTGTGTTGAATAATGAAAAATAATAAGTAGGCAAGCTTTCTAAAACAGACTTGATTAGTGTAACTCTTTCTGCTGTAGATAAAGTTGACACTTTCCACTACGACAACCGTCGTTTAAAAGTATCGACCACAGGATCCCAATTTGTTACCCCATTCGTGTTTGCCCCCACCTTAATACCTAAGTAAATAAACGGTAATACACCCGACTTACACCCCAAAACATCAGCATTCGAACTCACTTCCTTGCTATTGATTCCAACCCCATAAAGAACCAATTTATTTAAATTGATTTTCAGACCAGAACACAAAAAGAACACCCTGAGAATTCTCTTCATATTCTTAAAATTGAAATCAGACCACTCACCCATCAACATGGCGTCATCCGCGTAAAGCAAATGAGAATGAGTCGGACCATTTCTGGGTAACCGAACACCGTCGAATGCCCCTATAATGTCCGCCTTATTCATTAATCCAGCAAATGCCTCCATCACCAAAACAAACAGAAAAGGTGATATAGGGTCACCTTGACGAATCCCTTTTTCACAGTCAAACTCAAAAGTTGGAGACCCGTTGACCAGAATTGAGGATCTAGTGGACATCAGTACACCCCGAATCTAATTACACCATACCGAAGGGAACCCCATATGATCCATGATCGCTAACAAAAACTCCCAACCAACATTATCATAGGCTTTATCAAAATCTATTTTAAACAAAAACATATTTTTCTCATTTTTTCTCGCCCAAGACAAAATCTCGTTGACCATAAACAGGCCATCCAAAATATACCTGCCTGACGGAAAGCAGTTTGAGACTCTGAAACTAACTTGCCGATGACCATCTTTAATCTGTTCGCCAATACCTTCGATACCACCTTACTAAAAATCCCAATGAGATTAATCGGTCTGAAGTCACCTAAACCCGAAGGATCCCCTTTTTCGGTATCAATGTAAGGTAGGAAGACCCCACCCCCTTACTAAACCTACCACACTGATGAAAGTTTTGCATACAATCCACAAAATCGGACTTGAACAAATCCTAAAAGGTCCTCAAAAATCTGAAATTAAAACCATCGGGCCCAGGTGCTTTATCAGCACAACACCCGAACACCGCTTCCTTAATTTCCTGACATGAAAAAACACTCACCAAAGCCTCGGCATCCTCGTCAGTCAACTTCCTGAAACCGCATCCACTCAAAGAAGGCCTAATACCCATGGTTTCTCTAAATTTATTCCGGAAGAAACTAAGAACCTCTCTTTTAATCACAGCCGGTTTAGTCACCCAATCGCCATTTACCATAAGCCCCAGAATATGGTTCGCGGCTCTCCTCTTATTAATACATCCATGAAAGTATCGTGTATTATCATCCCCATACTTCGCCCAATTATTCCTTGATTTCTGTTTAAGATCCTTCTGATGATAGTCCTCCAATTGTCTTAATCTTCTCCTCGTTTCTTCTAAAACCCACTGAAGGGATAGGGAGCCTAATCCAGGCGGAGGAGGCGTCCCTATCCCCATAGACAGGATTCCTCACGCTAGACTATGGCGCCAGGATACATCTGCGCGCTGCCAACATAGCATACAGCGCAGCGCGCAAAGACAACAGCGGATAAGCTACAAGCGACTCTGATAAGCGCGTGCAACCACGCGCGGTATCTTCTCTTATCACTTTTGGTACGAGGTACAAAAGATAACAAAAGGAAGATTTACAAGGATCTCTGACAGAGTACGCGCCAATGAGGAGGCGACAGCTGGCAAGGGTGGTCCAACCACCACTGACAAGGACGGCGACATGACTGTACCCACGCTCCCACCATGCCATCATCCACAGTGACAGCAGATATCCCCTGCTGATGTCAGAGGCATGGTCAACGACTGTAGCAGAGATGGGGGCGCCGTCCACCAATCAGAATTCGCCACGTGTCCGCCTTGAGCAACAACCATGCTGCAGAATGACGTCATCCACAGTGACCTGGTTTTCCTGCCATTTTATGGAAGGCTTGGACTTGGGCTTTGACCAGGCCCAAGTAAAGATAACTTCTCATGGGCTTCTCTACTAAGCCCACGAGCTCTCCTATAAATAGAAGAAGATATCTCCTTACGAAAGGATCCGAAAATAATCATGGTAACTTAGTATTATTCTCTTGTAATTCTCGCTACCTGATCATTAATAATATTCCGGCTAGTTACAATGGACGTAGGTCACTCTTTGACCGAACCACTTATATCTTGTGTCGTTACTTACATAATCACACACACACCCACACTCCTTATTCTCATCCGGGTTTAACCTAGAGGTTTGGGTAAAGGATTACTCTTGGTGAACATAAGTATTAACCACACGGTGATTAGATATAACCACCGTGGTACTTATTGTTTCTTCATTGGCGCCATCCAACGGTTAGAACAGCTCTTTTACTCATCTTTTAAACCTACCTATGGCTGAACCCAACCCCAATACTTCCGTCATGAACCGGGCCGGAGAGGTTGACACTCAACCCCCGGAAAACCAAACAACACCACACACGTCGTCAAACAACCGACCTCACGGTTCGAAAAACCGGCTATCGAGGTCCAGGACGCAGATTCTGACGACAACAGCTGTGCCAACTCTGAGGAGGACCCAGACCAGTGGCTCCTGTGAATCCGGTTAGGAACCGAATTCGTGGATCGAATACGCATAAACAACTCGGTTTCAGACGGGAGATTCGAGACGAGACAGAAATTAACAATAACAAAGTCATCACAGATTCATATTACTACAGAAACGGTTATAGACACTGTCATCAGTAGGATAAACATCTATCTCGTGGCCGGGGGAGGTCGGACATGACCTCCCCCTTGAGAGAATTCTAAGCACAAACTCAAATCACCAAATGAAAACCAACACATGAGATTGCTATTTATAATCCAATACACAAGTTCCACGTTCGCCCCTTGGCAAAGGTCGAATGTGGAGTATTTCCACATTCGCCCCTTTGTAATGGTCGAATGTGGAAAACTTCCACATTCGCCCCTTGTATAGAGGTCAAACCTGGCTTTGTGTATTGTCCTATATTTTACAAATGCGTCAGATCCATAAAATGCCCTTGTGGATCACCACAATCTCATGTAACACAATACAAGACTCAACCCTAGTCTATTCGACAGTGACGTCCACAGAAAGTGCATCAACAATCTCCCCCTTGGACGTTGCTGGCGAATCCTCAAATCTCTTGCACATCAATAGTCAGAATCACAGGTCTCCCCCTCAATACATGCACTATTGCATTGAGTTAGAAATACAATATCCTTCGTGAACCGACCAAGTAATGCACTACGGACCCTAAGCATCAATACGCAGGAAGTCAGCTAGACCACGTTTATCATTTGCGAATTCAGCCGGTCGCTGAATTACAACCAGATCACCGAGTTACGCCAATGTGAAGTCGACAATGTAATGCACTGCAGTCTCGTAGCATCAGTACCCAGGAATGTCATCTTGACCAAGTACATCACGCGCAATCCAACTAGCCTGATAAGACCCCTACTAGAAGAATTCCATACTGACCGATCAGATATTCAACGTAACATGTAGGTACCACCACTAATTTACGTCTCATATCTGCACTTAACCTTTGCATCACCCTTCACACCAACTGGAGAAGTCTAACTGTCAGTACCCAATTAAAAATCTCAAATGTGATTATGTGCAAAACAATCCACTCGAACACTAGTATTTCTATGAAATTCTTCATCTGTGATGACTGTGATTGCATTAACACATTCTTCTCTTTGAAAGACAGAGAAAATTTCTAGCATCTTCAGTCAGTTATTGTTAAAGTATCAGACACATTGTTACATCAACAATCTCCCCCTTGACTGATGCTTCACCAAGTTTCTCTGAGATCCCGTATAATCAATCAATCATGTTCTTGAGTAACTTCATCTGTTCGACAGAATACAAGCCGTAGACGAGTGGATCAAGCAATCAGAAGTTTTCAGTGGGAACTACCAACAGCTCTTGAAATTCTTCAAGACTGTGATCTTGAAACTTTCGTTGAACCTACGTGCCACATGACTCCTACTAGGATACCTCATTACTTTCAGAACATTGAAAACTCAAACTTGATTTCCTTCTTTATAACAACTCTTTAGAACAAGTTCCTTCAAACACACAGGAACTGGGTTGACTGTTCTCATCATGCGGAATAAAATCTGTTCTGTTTTCTGGCCCATAGTAGTCAATTGAATCTGATTATCATACTGTTGATTCTCATGACTACCCCACAATAAAACGTTTCATCATCATCAATTCTTCAACAATTTGGGTAAACCTCATCACCATTCTCCAAAAATCTTCAAAAATTGCCTCGAAATTTTTCGAAATTTTTTACCCCTAAATTCTACGTTCGCCCCTGACAACTTCACTTTCGCCCAAAATAGGGACCCGAATGTAGAAATCACCAGATAATTTTCACTTTCGCCCAAAAATACTTACCTTCGTATCTCCCAATTCCACTTTCGCACCCCCGATGGCGCGAAGGTGGAAACTAACACCCGAAAGTGAAAATTGACATAACAAAATTCCAGGTTCGCCCTAAACATCTCCACGTTCATCCTAAAAATGCTACATTCGCCCAGTAGAATTCCACATTCGCCCTCCCGTTTTTCTGAAAGGGGCGAATGTGCAGAAAAGACGTGTTCTTGTTCAATATTTTCTTCGAATCAGTCCATAATCACTCTAATTCTTCGAATTTGATGATGAAACTTGTTCAGAAAGGTGCGGAAATGAAAACCTAACCCTCGAATTCACAAAAAACATGGAGAAATCACATAATTTCGGGTTCAATTAAGAATCTAGGGTTTCTAGGGTTTCAACCTTTCAATTATAATCTGATTTTAACGTCTGAAAACAGGAAAAACGATCTGTGATTGATTCAAACGACTGTTAGATCGTTCAAATCGGTACCACGGCTCTGATACCAGTTGTGAATCCGGTTAGGAACCGAATTCGTGGATCGAATATGCATAAACAACTCGGTTTCAGAAGGGAGATTCAAGACGAGACAGAAATTAACGATAACAAAGTCATTACAGATTCGTATTACTACAGAAACGGTTACAGACACTGTTATCAGTAGGATAAACATCTATCTCGTGGCCGGGGGAGGTCTTGAGAGCATTCTAAGCACAAACTCAAATCACCAAATGAAAACCAACACATGAGATTGCTATTTATAGTCCAATACACAAGTTCCACGTTCGCCCCTTGGCAAAGGTGGAATGTGGAGTATTTCCACATTCGCCCCTTTGTAATGGTCGAATGTGGAAAACTTCCACATTCGCCCCTTGTATAGAGGTCGAACCTGGCTTTGTGTATTGTCCTATATTTTACAAATGCGTCAGATCCATAAAATGCCCTTATGGATCACCACAATCTCATGTAACACAATACAAGACTCAACCCTAGTCTATCCGACAGTGACGTCCACAGAAAGTGCATCAACAGCTCCTCCGTCAGAACACAAAAAGCGATGCTATCTACCAACGCAAGCTCCTGCGGCAAGCCAAGAAGAAGGGCAAGGCCCTAACCTATGATACCCCACCAAAAAAGGGGTACAAAAACAAGGATTCAGCTGTCCAGGGTGATGGTCGTAGCGGGGAATTCGGCGGAGACACTAGAGCTCGGGGCTACGCGAAGTCACAGGACGAGCCGGATGGCTATGAGTCATCCAGTAGCGACTCTGGCTACAAAGGGAAAAAACACAGTCATCGCTCGCGCCACAATGACGAAGACGATGACCTGGTTAAACCATTCAGGCCAAGAACCATTTAACAATCAAATGGTTTTGATTGTTATATGTTGTCAAGAGGAGGGGAGGACAAGTGTCCTCCCCAATGACTCATCAAATGGTCACCGGGCTGGTTCGATATTGGGTGTCGGTTCGATCTCGTATTGCGTATAATATTATATCCCTCGTTAATTTAATTATGTAACTCACTGGTTCAGCTGCGTATTCATTTGTACATTATTATTTTACTGTTATAATAATTTCTAAACACTAAAAATTTTTGGGCCCTAGGTCCGGGGTGTTACATTCTCCCCCCGTTAAAGGAATTCCGTCCTCGGAATTATTTTCGGGTTATCTATCGGACATATCCAGTATATCCCACACTCGGATTCAATGTTCGGGTCTATACATTCGTGCGTACATAATTCTTTTGTTAAACCCGGTCATAATTAATTTCGTTCCATACTAAGCCTTACGCTACTTTTAGGTTTAAAACAAATGGTTTCAAACTAACTATAGAGTAGTAGGTTCTTGGTTTGATTCTCAGTTTTATTATTGATATGTCATTGGTGTTTATATATAGGGTGTACCGCAGCTAACCCATCACACCAATGACACGTCGTAAACATACTGAAAATCTCCGCAAAAACTTGATAGAAGACGCTCTTGAAAGGTATCTGATTGAAAAATTCTATATGTGTTTCGAAAGTTACTAGTTCTTAGAATCTATGTTTAGGGTGGGTTAACTTACCGAGATAGGTATCCTTCATTAAACTTAGAGTTATATGTTGTTCTAGAAGTTCCTAAGCTTAATGCTACAGTTAAGTTCTATATAAACTGTCGACAAAATTGTGGAAGTGGTAGCCTTCATAATTTCTATGGTACATGATGTAGGACACTGTGACGAAACGTTAATAATCATGAAAGCTAACCATCTAACACGCTGTATTAATCTTAATCATTTCAATGTCACATAACTTTTCTTTAGAATCTTAAATCTTATCTTATCGTGTGATCGATTTGCTATTTATGTAAAATTTTCCTACTATCCTTGGCGGTGCTTTCTTATTCATATCAAATAATCCTTATAATGGTTGTCACGAACACATCTACTCCCCCCGTTAGAGCCTGCCTAGTCTTTCCAACCAGGTTTCATTCTTAATAATTTGTCGCTAATTTACAAGGTTATGTAACTTTCCCTAAGATTTTGTCACTATTTAAGAGCCAACATGTGGTACTAAAGTGATGGAACTTATACTAAATCCTATAGTTAACTCATGTAGTGTTAGCTTCTAGTCTTTTCGAATCACTAGATATAGTATTCACGGTGTACAAATCTCCTCGGATCTTTGTTCATTGGTACTTTGATCGATACTTGAGGAAAACTCGGGGTATTAAGATAACGGAACATGTATTAGACCTTAAGATTACCTCATGTAGCATTCATTCCTAGTTTTAATCTGGTTAGCGAGGACGTTGAATAGTCATGTATTTGCTACATCCTTGAGTCTAGCTTACCGCCTTTCCATTTAATATCCTTGTATCATCTTAGCACTTGTTATGTGGTTACGAATTCTACACACGATACTTGACTTAAACCTGTCGAAATTGATATTAATCAAATTCAAATGAAATAACTTAGAATCAATGGTTTTAATCTCTTATCTTCAGGCTAACTGGCAATGGAAAGTTCAACCTATACGTAAACAAACCATCTAATAACGATCTATGCAATCGACAATACTTATATGGTTGGAAGAATAAACTTATCGGTTTATCCATTTGCTTTGGTTGATCGAAGTTCCCTTTGGTATCTTGAACTCTTTCAAATTGTAGCGCCAAGTTTTGGCGAGGTATCTAATTCTCATTGTTTGCTCCCTTCTTAGTCATGAAAAGTAAGTCGAATATTATACCGTTCATTTAATGATCATAGGTCGCATATATAAGTACTACCATAGTCATGAAGTATACACATATATATGCACTATTATCGAAATATTCCAAGTCGCTACAAGTGTAATGAGTTTTAGTCATAAAGTATCTCACGTATTTGTTCCTGACTCTAACGTAGTCCGTTTCTTACACTAGTTCAAGGTCTTCATAGTCAACACTCACAATTTCAGCGACTCTTCGGATTTCTTAGAACTTTTCTGTGCCTATAAATTCACAATTACATGACGTCAAGTGTAATCGTCAATTTACCTCACGGAATTATTCTAGTAGTCTCCGTTGTAGTCATTATTCACACATCACATGAAGTCCGTATACTAGTCCCACTGGTTCTAAGTCCTGGTAAGCATTCTAGTGTGTTCAGGTACTCGAGTCTCTACTTATTTCGTTCCTTATTTCGGTCAGTCTTATGCATTTTCAAAGCATTCCCTAGCTAGGTAATCATAGAGCCTGGTTCGCTAAGTTCTCTAAGTCGTCCTGGTATGATATAGGATATCTGGAGATATCCTAGTTCGCCACAACCGTTGCTCTGATACCAACTGTAACAACCCGACCAGGTGGGCCTGGACGTTACGACAGTTTGGTAACAGACTTGCACAACGGAAGCAACGTCGACTAATATTTAATATTTGTACAAGTTTTAGTCGTAAAATAATACAAATACAGTATAAAATATAACTAAGGTCTATTGCAGGGACGAGACGCGGCGGTCGTCGAAGCAGTTGAGGAGAGTAATCCATTAATCAATCCGATCTCTAAGTGTGCATATCTCTAGAAGCTCTAAACCACAACGCTTAGTTCGAATCTTCTAACACATCAATCTCTAGTCCGCATCAAACAACATATACCTCGCGTTACCATCCATTCGACTGCAGTACCTGAACACATGCTTAAAAAGAGTTGGGTCAGTAATCATACTGGTGAGTCCGTGTAAGTAATCAAGTGGATCCAAAACAGTTTCATCAGTTCGAAAACAAGTTTACACAGTTTAACACACGTGATGTACAAGCGACACCTCAACCCTAACACTAGATCTATCTACTGCCATTATAGATCTACAAGGCATAATATATGCCGCAACGGTCCGCAGGCCTCAGTGGAGGGTTTCCCGGGCCCAACGTCCCGGGTCCACTGTGCGTGGGGGATTCCCTAAGTAGTACTACCCATATATTAAGCGGCTCACATATGAGTTAATGAGTGTCAGTATAATCCAGCAGCCAGTATCTTGTCACATCACAACAGTTTATAAAAAGGAAGCATGCATTCACCCCAAAACAGTTAAAACAGAAAAAGGGGAATGGTACACGGAACTCACCTCAGCAGCGTGTCATGTCACACAGTGATATGGTATTCCAATGCCTTGAGCCTGTCTATGCATTATATGCCAAGTCCTATCATAATCGCAAGTATTAGCGTGTGTAACCATTATCGCGGTTACACGTGTGGGCACGCTTAGGTTCTTTATCCAAGTTCTATTCGTCGGGTTTACCATCTTATGTCCTATTTGTACTAAATAACCAATGTCTATAATGTGGCGTTTACATAGTCCCTTAAGTCCCAAGCGTCAAGTCAAGCGTTTCATTGAATATCTTTTAGTTCTGACTATCATATTTATATGTTTATTGTTTTAAAGAGTCATATATCCGCTTACGTTTTGGATTTTCTAAGTCTCGAGTAATTAGTCACTTTTATTAATTCGTATATATATATATGTCATATATATTGTCCGAAGTCCCAAATCAATAACCAAGCTATTCATTATTCTCCATGTCTAGATATATATTCATCATCAAGTTATACATCTATGTTCATGTTTGAATGGTTCTCTAAGGTTCCATGCTCCATAAATCCAATTATACTCATACCATCATCTTAACACACACTATTATTAGTTCATCCAATATATATTAAGAATAACCATTTGTTATTTAGTCTATATGGTCGGTTTTGGGTCCAATATGTTAGTCGAGTCCCACACGTGATATCCGCAATTGATTTCCTATAATACATAGATTAGTTATCTAAATTTATTAAGTTCTAGGCTTATACCTTTCCTCTTGCAACCAAGTGCTTTACTCCAGGACCGTCAACCCGCCTTGACCTATGTTGACCTTTCATTTCCTTCCCAGCTTTTATTCTTAACATATACCACCACTAGTTATCCTCATTAACCTTCCTACACATTATTGACCATCATTACAACTTGTTAACATTATCCATCACTATTACTTGTAGACCTCTTATCTTATACAGTTATCATTGTCACCACCGTGACTATTAACCAGATCCACACCCTCACCATTACTCGCCACCACAACAACCACCGTAACCCAAACATCACCAGCCCCCATCGTACACCCTTGACTCCTAATCAGCAATCACCTTCGCTCGTGACACCGCCGTTTACACCAGTCGCTATCTCCATCGGAACCCACCTTCAATATCCATTAATGAAACCTAAACCAATAATCTAAACCGAAAGTAATTAATTAAGGAATATTATTGGAGCTTACCTAATTGATCGGAACCCTAGACCCTCACCAGCCGTATCCTATAAACATCACCACCAGATCCGTCGCCGTCTCCGGTGGTCCTTCCTCCAACATGTCGGCTCTCTCTCTAACTTTCTCTCTCTATAAATATCACAGTAATAATCAGTAGGGTAGAGTGAAGTGTTGTTTGGGGACTGGTCACCGGAGCTCAGCCGCGGCTCCGCCATGACAGGAGGAGATCCTCCTGGTCTCTCTCTCGGCTCCCTCACCATACCAGTGTGTGTGTGTTTTAACATCAGGGAAGGGGAATAGGTTAGGGATCTTTATATAGGGGTGTTTGGTAAATGGTTTTTGAAGAACCATTTAACAATCAAATGGTTTTGATTGTTATATGTTGTCAAGAGGAGGGGAGGACAAGTGTCCTCCCCAATGACTCATCAAATGGTCACCGGGCTGGTTCGATATCGGGTGTCGGTTCGATCTCGTATTGCGTATAATATTATATCCCTCGTTAATTTAATTATGTAACTCACTGGTTCAGCTGCGTATTCATTTGTACATTATTATTTTACTGTTATAATAATTTCTAAACACTAAAAATTTTTGGGCCCTAGGTCCGGGGTGTTACATCGTTCGGTTCAACAAGGAAGCCTTACAAATAGGCTGTGGGGAGGAACTCACGCGAGCCGCGTTCATACACAATGTGCGCAGCCCAGAGCTCATGAAGTGCCTTACAGGCAAAGATGGCATTCCGGAGTCTTGGGACGAGCTTGTCCACTCCGCCAAAATATACGCCTCCTCAGAGAAGTCCTTCAGCCAGATGCATGGTTTCCAACCGCAACACCATAATAATAATAATAAAAACAAAAACAAATCTGTCTGGAGCCGCATCTCAGGCACCACCGACGAAGGAAAATACTCCCCAGCCGGCGATGCCCGCCAGATCATTAGCCCAAAGCAATCGCGGGACCAACGTGGGCACTCCAAGAAAAACCACGATTGGACCCCGCTGACAAAGACACCCTCTCAGGTCCTAAAAACTGAGCAGGTAACGTTGAAAGAGCCCAATCCTCTGGGAAAGCGAAGGAACGTGGACCAGAGCAAGTTCTGTGAGTACCGCAATGACTTCGGTCATCTCACAGACAATTGTTACAGCCTGAAGATGGAGATTAAGGCCGCGCTGAAGTCAGGTCAGCTCGGTCACTTAGTAAAGAATGTTCACCGCACCGGTAAAGGTCAAGCAGGCGACGAGAATCAGGCGGAGGGGTCACGAAAGAAAATTCAAGACCTCAAAACTCATACCACCACGTTGATTCCTCGTCACCATTGCAATATGACAAGGAAAGGCAAGAACGCACACCACGAGAAGCGCACCCGCGCGCAGCCGCTCGACGATTCATGGAAAGAGGCCGACGTCCTCATGCCAAAGGTCAGGGGTGGCGCTTCCTCCACTGCCCCTCTTGTCATAACTGCCGTCTTTGGACATTACCGCACGCGGTACATGTTCCTAGACGGCGGGTAGCAGCACAGATATTATGTACGAGCAATGTTTTCAACAATTGGATGAAGAAGACAAAGCAAAGCTTGTACCAGTCAATGAACCAATCTCTGGTTTTATTCATGAAACCATCATGCCGCGGGGCATGCTCTCCCTGCCAGTCACGTGGTCAGACGGCACCCATGAGCGCACAGAGATATGCGACTTCATGGTCTTGCCAGCCACCTCCAATCATGACATACTCTTAGGTCGGGAAGGCGTCGCGCGCTTTAACGCCAATGCTTCAACGGCGCACGCGATGGTCGGCTTTCCAACCAAGACATGCATCGCCTTCATCAGAGGCAACAAAGACTGCCACACCACCGAAACCGCCAAGCCTCCAAAAATGGTCAAAACAAACTCCCGGACCGAGCCGGAAAAATGGGTCCTCAACCCTAAATTTCCGGAGCAAACGGTGGTCATTGGCCATGAAATCTCCGAGACCATACGCAATCACTTGAAATAGCTCTTAATCAGCAATATGGACATCTTTGCGTGGCAACCGGCTGACATGGTTGGTGTCCCTCGCGAAATAGTGGAGCACAGACTTAACGTCTACCGCTCTGTAGAGCCGATAGTGCAAAAGAAACGAAGTATGGGCCCGGAGAAAACAAAGGCCATGAACGCACAAGTCACCGAGCTGCTCAACGCGGGCATCCTCCGCCCCATCAGATACCAAACTTGGGTGGCTAATCCTGTCATGGTCGCCAAAGCTAATGGAGGGTGACGCATGTGCGTCGATTACAAGGATATCAATAAGGTGGACTCTCTCGCCCCTTATCGGTACAAGTGTTTCTTGGACGCATACAAGGGGTACCACCAGATTCAGATGGCTATGGAAGACGAAGACAAGACTGCGTTCCGCACAGACGCGGGCATCTTCTGTTACACTAAGATGCCCTTCGGCCTAAAAAAACGCGGGCGCCACATACCAGCGCCTAATGGACACAGCCTTCATCAATGAAATCGGCGTACGACTTGAAGTGTACGTCGACGACCTTGTAATCAAAAGCAAAGAAGAAAGCGACATGCTCCGGGATATCCAGCAAACGTTCAATCAATTGCGCAAAGTGCGCATGAAATTGAACCCAAGCAAATGTTCATTCGGGATGGAAGAGGGCAAATTTCTGGGCGTCATCGTAACGCGGGATGGCTTCCGCGCCAACCCAGAAAAAGTGCAGGCCATCGAAAGAATGCCATCACCTGCTTCTGTCAAAGAGGTACAAACACTGATGGGCCGCCTTGTCGCCCTCAGCCGATTCTTGTCCAATTATGCTTCGAAGTCGTTCCCATTCGTGGACACTTTGAAGAATTGTTTGAAAAAGAGTAACTTTCGCTGGACCCCAGAGGCGGAATCAGCATTCAAAGAAATGAAACAATGCCTAATGAATCTTCCGACGTTAACAGCGCCTCTTCCTAAAGAACCGCTCACGCTCTACTTGTCCGTCACAAAACGGGCAATAGGCGCGGTTCTAATGGTTGACCGCAAAGGCGTGCAAACACCAATCTATTACATCAGCCGCACCTTGTTAGACGCAGAAACAAGATACACAATCATGGAAAAGCTGGTTCTCGCCCTTGTCCACGCATCTCGAAGACTGCGTAGGTACTTTCAAGGTCATCCGATAAACGTCCTCACGGACTACCGGATAAACGACATACTCGCCAAGCCCGAGCTGTCAGGCCGCCTGGCGAAATGGGCCATTGAGCTGGGGGAGCATACGATCAACTACAAACCCCGGCCCGCAATTAAAGGCCAAGTCCTCGCGAACTTCGCCACGGAGATACCCGCGGACAAGGTTCAAGAATGCCAAGCGGAAGAATCACCCGCACCGGCGCAAGACCCGTCGCAAAAGTGGTCCTTGTACACGGACGGGGCTTCGCATGACGACGGCGCCGGCGCAGGGTTGCGCCTCATCAGCCCAGATAAACAAGAGTTCACATACGCCATCCGCCTCGATTTCAATAGCACAAACAACGAGGCGAAATACGAAGCGTTGCTGGCAGGCCTCCGCATAGCGGAAAAAATGGGGGCTAGGCACGTGGAGGCACACGTGGACTCATTACTTGTCGCGCGACAGATCAATGGATCCTACGATGCGAAGGACGAAATCATGGCATTATACCTGAAACAAGCCAAACAACTCATGCGCCGATTCGACTCATGCACGGTTGAACACATCCGACGCAGCGAAAACAAACCCGCCGATGCGCTGAGTAAGATGGCATTCACGGTCTTCGAACATATGGCCAAAGAAGTCCGCATTGAGGTCCTAGACAAACCATCTGTACCACCACGACAAGTCAACGTCATCCAAACAGACAGCGCGTCTTGGATGACCCCAATCAAAGCCTTCTTATCTTTCGGCACCCTGCCTGACGAAAAGTCAGAGGCCCGGAAGATCAAACACAAGGCTTTACAATATCAACTTGTAGACGGTACCTTGTACCGCCACTCTTACTTAGGGCCGCTGCTGCGCTGCGTAGATTCCGCAGACGCCTCCTTCCTCCTTAGAGACATACATGAAGGAACATGCGGGTTACACGCGGGCCCAAGGATGGTAGTAGCGAAGTTGATGAACGCAGGGTACTATTGGCCGGGCATGCACGTGGACGCGGTCAACGAGTTGCGCAAATGCGACAGTTGCCAGCGCCACGCTCCGTATACCTTGCGCCCCAAGAACAACCTGGTGTCGGTTACAGCGGCTTGGCCGTTTCAGAAATGGGCTATCGACCTGGTAGGCCCATTTCCAACGGCTTCAGGTAATGTGAAATACTTAATTGTCGCCATCGACTACTTCACTAAGTGGGTCGAGGCAAAACCTCTAGCCAAGATCGACGGCATGCACGTCAAGAAATTCATTTGGGAGTTCATCATTTGCCGATTCGGCCTACCAATGCAACTGGTAAGCGACAACGGTACACAATTTGAAGACCAATCCCTCCAAGAATGGTTGGCTCAAATGGGTGTTCAACAAATATTCACATCAGTCGCACACCCGCAGGGCAACGGTCAATTGGAAAGGGCAAACCGCACAATAGTGGAAGGCATCAAAGCACGGCTTGGAACCAAAAGAACCGGGTGGGTAAACGAAATCCCTCATGTTTTATGGGCCTACCGCACCCTCACAAAAACCAGCAATGGCGAAACGCCTTTCAGCCTAACATATGGTACCGAGGCGGTCATCCCCGCCGAAATAGGCTGCCCTTCCGCAAGAGTCTTAATGGCCGAAGCAAGAGACAATGACAAAGAACTCCGTTTGAACCTTGACCTATTAGAAGAACGCCGCGATCTTGCTGCAATCAAAGAAGCCAAATACAAGACACAGCTAGAGCGTTACCACAACAAGCGCGTCAAAGAATCCGTGTTCAAGATCGGGGACTACGTTTTCCGCAATAACGAGGCTTCCAACGCCGAAAAGCCTGGGAAACTAGCTTCTACTTGGGAAGGCCCATACAAAATCCAAGAAGTACTTGGCAAAAGCGCCTATGTGCTAGAAAGGCTAGATGGCACACCTATCCCGCGATCTTGGAATGGCGCGCAACTGCGACGCTGTTTTTTGTAAAACACTTGTAAAACGGCTACACATGCCGCCCTTATCAATGAAAAATGGTTTCCTATATTTGTACTTCTGCTTGTTTTTTCCGCGCCAGGGACTTCAAGACTTAGGCAAAACTGATGTCGGACCAGATCCGCTGGCTGTTGGCGCAACGCAAGTCTTCAAGACGCGCCTCGCGCACGTCGGACTTGCAAAACTTGCACAACAATGCAGCACCTTATGGTCTTCAAGACAGGTTTACTTGCCGGACATAATGACGCGCGTCACGCATGTATCTGAAAACCTTGTCTTCTAGACTTGTTGAAAACAAGTCGGACAAAGGAAAAACACTACATGAACGCGCTGTCAGTGGTCTTCTAGGCAAGGCTATCATGCGCCTAACTTGGACCCTATGGCACAAGTCGCGCCTCGCTATAGTCTTCAAGGCAAAAGTGCAAATACTTAGACGCTGGACTATCTAGCGTGACGCACACCCTAACTTCTACTTACACACCGGGTGACGACTTGGTTAAATAAGCAAAAAGAAGTTAGAGTGAGAAACACAAGATATAAACAAACCACAAAATTTTCATTAAAAAGGAAGGGATTTAAAAACCCTTTGTATTTACAAGTATTTACAAACAAGTACAAAAGAGCGCCTATTCGTCATTTACATTTGAGGTACCCCCGCCAGAGGCCCTCTGACGTTCCTCCTCTAGACGCTTGCGCTCCATTTCCCACGCTAGCTCATCAGATCTATCTATGAAGTACTTAAGAGCAGCAGGAGGATCCGCATTATTGTTACAGTCAGCAATCGCTTGAAGGATGGGGAAGTCAACCTTCTCAAATTTGACCAATTCCACCTCAAACTCATCCTTCAAAGGCTTCCCATACTGCTCAGCATCCTCAAGCCGCCCACCGTTTTGAGCAGCCAAGAAACCCTCCTCATAGCCCTCGCCATATCCATAAGCTTGGGCGGTGGCGGCTATGGCAGCGACTTGGTCGCCCAATTTGGGCTCCTGCCAAAACCTCTTGAAGACCTGAAAGGAGACAAACAGTTAGCAAACCAATGGCAAAAATAAGATAAACAACAAGGAATGCATAAAGCCTTACCCCAGTCATCCCATCAGTCATCAACCAACGGATGGAATTTTGCATCTCGGTCTGGGCAGCGACCGCTTCCTCCAACAACTGCTGGGCCGCCTCACATTCCTTGACGGCCCCAGCACGAACCTGCTCCGCGGAGTCAAGGTCTTGCTCCAAATCCTCCTTGGCGTGAAGGATTTGGATCCTCTCCTGCTCAAGAAAGGTGACGCGCTCTGTAGCTCTGATAAGATCAGCATCCTTGGATTCAAGCTCCATGCGCTTCTCCACATACTTGGCAGTCCGCTCGGAGAGGGCCTTGCTCTTCTCTTCCAACTAACGGGTCACTACCCGCCTTTCTTCCTGCGCTTCGGCCAGAGTCTCTTTTAAGCGCATAGTCTCTGCATTTGTCTTCTTGCAAGACTCTGACCACCTGCGCCTCTCCGCCGCCGCGTCCTCTTCAAGTTTAACAACTTTAGCTTCTGCCTCATGGGCGCGGCGACGGTACTTGGAGATTTCAGCCTTGAAAGCAGCCTCCTTCTCAGCAAGGCCAGCCTTCTCAGCCTCCAAGCGCTCAATGTCTCGCCACACCGCCGCATCTCGGCTGCGCAGCGAGTCTATCATAGATAGTTGAGTCACCTGATTAACGCATAAAGCAGCAATAAGGTCAGGGCGACTCAACATATCTTGGTGAGTGCGCTCGTAGGGGGCACCACCTCCCGCACAAACTCCTCAGCGGCCAGGGAGTTAGAGAATAACGTATTCTCCCTGACCGCCCAACGGGGGCGCCAGATGGCGTCAACACCAGCCCAGCAGGAACCATCATAGGTACCTGAAGGTTCCCCGCTACCAACCCTATAAGACTCGCGCCGTGTTTGACGCGAGCCTTCTCCAGCACCAGAAACGCCCGCCTCAAGGAACGCCCTCTCAAACCCATCAACTTCATGGGCCGCCCCTTGAGCTTCAACGTCGGAGCGCTCCTTTGCCTCCCGCTCCTTTAACTGGCGGGCCTTCTCCTCCAAGAGTTGTTGTTCTTGAAGACGAAGACGCTCCGCCTCAGCCTGCTTTGCCAACTCAGCCTTTTGTCTAGCCTCATTGGCAGCAGCTACTTTCTCAGCCTCCGCCCTCCGAAGGGCTTCATCGGCTTCCGCCTTCTTTTTCTCAGCCTCAGCCCTCCGAAGGGCTTCATCGGCTTCAGCCTTCTTCCGCGCCTCCTCCTTCTGCATTTCCTCTTGCTCTTTCCAGAGCCTCTCTTCCTCCATCCTAGCCGCCTCCGCAGATGGAGACGTAGGAGGAGGAGTAGGAATGATCTTGGGCGCAACTGAAAAGAGAAGGCAAAATATGTCAAAAGAAAGCAAAGGAAAAAGACTTACAAAAGCAAAGGAGCAAAATTTACCAGACGCTTTCTTCCTAATCAGCTTCTGGAACAGAGGCTGATGAGTGGGGGCAGCGCCAATACCCCCAGAGAATACAGGCGCAACCCCTCCTTGGTCACCACCAGAGGAGGTGGCCTTCTGTTTACCAGCATCCCCATCTGTAGCCTTGGGGGCAATAACCGTTTCAAGGTTCTGCGCAACACCCTCAGCCCCTCCACCACCAGTGGAAGCAGGGGACACCTCCCTTGACACAACGCTGCTAGCAGTGGCACTAGTTGGGCGCTTCCTTTTCTTCTTCTGCAACTTAGAAGAATCATCATCACCCTCATCTTCAGAGGCAGGGCCATCTTGCCTCCGGCGCGTAATAATTTCCCCTACTACAGCGGAAGACTCCGAATCAGAGCTGGAAACAGGCTTCAATGGATATCTATGTCGCCGCGGAGCGTGTTTCTAACGACCATGCCCCGCAGAGGTCTTAGGTGGCTGGACAACTTCTACTGACGAATCAGTAGAGTCGTCGCCACAAAGACTAACAAACAAAGGTTCAAAAGGCTCACTAGTAGTACCATACTGCTTGGGTGCGTTGGTGAGGTCCAGATAGTAAAAGCGGTCAACGAACTCCTCTAAACAGGAAACTTGACCTTCCGCCACCGGCCTCTACTTGATGCCCTTCTCCTCACGGGCAGCATAGAATTGAAATTTGCTCACACCTACAACAGCAAACAGATAGTGAATTATCAAAACAAACGCAAAACAAACAGAGAAGATCACTTACCCTCCTGAGCAATATAGGGCTCCTTGCCCGTGCGGATACCAAGGCGGCTCAGGCCCAGCAGGAGGAACATTCCCTCCGTCAGATTCCTGAACTCCAATTTGGTAAAATTGGAGGTCAGGGTGATAAACCAAGCCTGCACCTTGTAGTCCTTCATCACTGCCATATCCGCCACCCGCTGCCTATCACCAATCACCTTCCATGGCAATCCAACAGGGATGACGCCACTCTTCACATAAAAGAATTTCTCCTTAGCCCAGTGAAGAGACTTGGGGTTGTTGGTGGCCATCGGCGGCACCTTGGGGCGGGGCTTGAAAGAGAACCACATCTCGTCCCGCGCCAAGAAATAAAAAACGTTGAACCGCTCAACGGTGGGTTCAACACCCAGGGCACGACAAGAGGCCTTAAAGTGTACCAGCCTCAACATACCAAAGGCGGTAAGTTGGGTTGGCCCAACGCCATACGCCACCAGGGTATCAATCTGGAAGCGCGTACATGGCAAGCGAAACCCACACTTAGTGAAGTGGGCTTCATACAAGGCAAGTTGCCCAGTCTCCACAGAGAGGATGGTGTCCGTCGGAGACGGCAACGTTGGCTCCCATTCCGGCAAGATGCCATAAATCTTGCAAAACTCTTCAAAAGAAGACTGACTCCAAACACAATATGTGTTGGTCATCAGGTTCCTTTCCTTGATTTTCCCCTGTTCCACCGCCACCTCCTCTTCAACCTCCTCCACCGCCGGCTCTATACCAAGAGCCTCACCGGAGGGTGACTGGCTTACTGACAGGTCAGACATCTTCTAATGAAAAAGAAAAGAAAGGCTATCGGAATCTGGAAAAGTAACCGGAAAACTTGAAGATACACCGAAAAACTTGAAGATCCACCGGAATCTTCAAGACAAGGACTGAAGGTCAAAGAAACTTTGTAAGAAAGAAAGAAAGGGTGGAATAATCTCAAGAACAGGGCAAGAGAAAAGTTAAAACTTTGAAGTTTCAACAATGAATCTTCATGATCAGTAAGATCTTTGAAGATTAAACGGAAACTTCAAGAAAGTTTTCGCCGAAAAATAGAGAGAAAAAGAAGAGAATATGAAGAAAGCAATGAACGAGTAACCGTTCAGTGATGTCTGCATGCCCCTTATATACCCACCGCATTTATGGAAGTGGGACCCACAGGGAAAAGGCAACCGTCACACACTTTCAAAATAAAGAGACAGGATGATGCCACGTGTCACGTGCACCATCGAGCGGCTAAGATTAACATGGAAAAATGATCCAGCCCATCACTCGCCGGATGATCGACACGTGTCAACAGATGTCACCATTTCAAAAGCTGTCAAGCGCGTAAACGTTCACGCGTCTGACAAAACACACGTGCTGTACGACACGTGGCACAATCACATCCACTGAGACACCAAGTGGGGCGCGTGACGGCACACGCGCCTGACACCAGACGAAAGGTTGGTAACTGCACCCCAACGATGTGACAACCAACAGTCAGCACAGCAGACGAGGACCTGACACGTCAACAACCCTCAGGCTTCCACCAGAAGGAACTGATCATTCGACTTCCAGGCGCATTAACTCCAATTTATGAGAGACAAATTGAATGCCAATGATTCAAAATTTATTACAACTTCAGACCCGCATTAATGACCAACAAGCATTCAATTCCACAACGCAAATTTGACGTAAAACTGAAAAAGACATTCCCCGCCCAGCTCCTTCATAGGTCATGGCGGAACGTCTTCCTCAACGCAAATTTGACGTAAAATTGAAAAGACGTTCCCAACACAACTCCTTCACAGGTCATGGCGGAACACGTCTTCCTCAGCGCAAATTTGACGTACAAACAATAAAGACGTTCCCCACCCAGCCTGTACACAACCCAAGGCGGAACACGTCCACACCAACAAATTTCCAGAGCAGGCAGAAGCAGATGAGCTCTCATCCGCGACTCGATATTTTGAGTCTAGCGCTCCACCTACTCTCCATCAGAAAGCAGGAGAAACCCTAGACTAGGGGGACTTGAAGGGATAGGGAGCCTAATCCAGGCGGAGGAGGCGTCCCTATCCCCATAGACAGGATTCCTCGCGCCAGACTACGGCGCTAGGATATATCTGCGCGCTGCCAACATAGCATACAGCGCAACGCGCAAAGACAACAGCTGATAGGCAACAAGCGACATCTGATAAGCGCGTGCAACCACGCGCGGTATCTTCTCTTATCACTTTTGGTACGAGGTACAAAAGATAACAAAAGGAAGATTCACAAGGATCTCTGACAGAGTACGCGCCAATGAGGAGGCGACAGCTGGCAAGGGTGGTCCAACCACCACTGACAAGGACGGCGACATGGCTGTACCCACGCTCCCACCATGCCATCATCCACAGTGACAGCAGATATCCCCTGCTGATGTCAGAGGCATGGTCAACGACTGTAGCAGAGATGGGGGCGCCGTCCACCAATCAGAATTCGCCACGTGTCCGCCTCGAGTAACAACCATGCTGCAGAATGACGTCATCCACAGTGACCTGGTTTTCCCGCCGTTTTTATGGAAGGCTTGGACTTGGGCTTTGACCAGGCCCAAGTAAAGATAACTTCTCGTGGGCTTCTCTACTAAGCCCACGAGCTCTCCTATAAATAGAAGAAGATATCTCCTTGCGAAAGGATCCGAAAATACTCATGGTAACTTAGTATTATTCTCTTGTAATTCTCTCTACTTGATCATTAATAATATTCCGGCTAGTTACAGTGGACGTAGGTCACTCTTTGACCGAACCACTTATATCTTGTGTCGTTACTTACATAATCACACACACACCCACACTCCTTATTCTCATCCGGGTTTAACCTAGAGGTTTGGGTAAAGGATTACTCTTGGTGAACATAAGTATTAACCACACGGTGATTAGCGATAACCACCGTGGTACTTATTGTTTCTTCACCCACGTTTCTTCTTCTGACAAAACTCTAATTTCCATATTCAATTCCACCTTTTGAAGCTCCTCTTATAAAACCTTTTTTACTTCCGCTTATTTTTCAATTGTCTTCACATTCCATTCACCAATCACTTTCCAAAGCCATCTAAATTTCTGCATAAGCCTACAATCCGGGTTACCAACAAACACCTTATCCACCAAAGCGTTCCTCACCACCCCATTAAAATCCTCCCTACCCAACCAAGAGTTATAACATCTAAAGGGCCTTATGATCGAAATTTTGTGACACAGTCTTCAACACAAGCGGACAATGGTCTGATTCTTCTCGAGCAAGTGCCAAATACTCCGCATTAGGCCAATCCATGAAGAAGTTCCAGTTCACAAAAACCCTATCAATACGACTCATCTTATCTCCCACAACATAAGTGAATCTCCTACCCTTCAAAGAGTACTCGTGCAAATTCACATCATCAATAAAACCATTAAACTCTTGAGCCGCTGACAAAGAAAACTTCGAATTCCTTCTATCCGATTGTTGTCTCACCGAATTGAAATACCCCACGACCGTCCATAACCCATCCCCTACCCCAATGATACTAGATATCTCCGACCACAATTGTCTTTTTTCCACCTGATTCTGAGGAGCATATACATTAAGATAGTGACTCAAAACTCCGCACCCCTTAATAACACCCGACACAAGCAAGCAATGATCAAACTTTTTCATTTCCACCATAGAGAAAACCGACGTATCCCAAATAGTAACCATGCCACCCGAACGCCCAAGTGAACCCACCCACTCGAACTGAAAAGCGCCCCCACCCCAAAAACGTTCAATAACGTCTCCGTCTAAATTAGAATTCAACGTTTCTTGAAGCATTATTAAACCGAGCTGTTGCTGAACAAGAAGACGCTTCACCCACTCTGCTTTAGCTGGAACACCCATCCCTCGAATATTCAACAACATTATATTCATTGATCCACTGCTTGAAAACCTTCATTCGATAGAACCTGATGAACTTCTGGAACAAATTTATCTAAATGCTCAGCCCCTAATGCCCTCCTAATGAAACAGTCGCAGACACCTCTTGATCTTTCTCAATAAAATCGACATCCTGACCAATGTCCCTCCCATCACAGTTCCCTATATCTTCATCGGAAACACCACAAGCCCTTGCCGACTTATTCAGATCAGGAGTACAAAACCCCGTCGAACCGCTGATCTCCCTATCTTCACTAGTACTTTTTGATGACAGAGAAGTCATGATCCTAATAAATTTGTCGATAACGAACGGATCATTATCTTCCCTGGCTCGCTTCTTAGGTTTTTCATTTGACCCAAAATATCCTCTTCTATCTTTCCTCCCATTCTTTTTATGATACTTTTTACGCACCAACCTGGCCATGTTATTGTCAATCGCTTCAATGTTACATCATATAATAAACGCTGCTCCTTCCTTCAAAGAATTGACATTTTCATTACCTGCATTGTTTTGAACTATAACTTCCGGTCTTATTTCACCTATCTCTATATCAGCATCCACTTCAAAAGACGACATATTCCGAACCAAGTCATTACTCCCTTCATCGCCTTCACCATCAAAATCTTCGACACATTCTGGTAACCAATCTCCTACGTCTTCGTCGATCCAGACATGAAAAGATGCACCCCCGCCACAAAAGATCTAATCGGTCCGAAACTCTTGCATGAGACTTGCTCAAAACACCAATATAGACGTTAGAAAAATTGTTATCATCAGCAGACATAGAAGCTGATTGCACCATGACACCGTATCTTCCTCCTATCAAGTCGAACACTTGGTCTAAGGACAATTGCACCGAGACTCCATGCACCTACAACCAAACAATACGCTCATCCTCCACCTTATTGTTCCAATTCCATTTATCCAAAGTCCCAAACCAAGCTCTCCACATGCCCTCATCCTCCAAGAACCGATCACACTGAACAACATCTTTGAAAACTAATAGAACTGTAAGCCCCGAGACATACTTTATTGACACGTTGTTCCATCCTTTATCCCGCAATAACACACGCAAAGAAGTCAACGATTTGAAATTGACAACCTTACCAATTAGAGAAGTTCCATGCCATCTGCAAAATGCTTCCAAGTTATTTATTTAACTATATAGTGCATTGTAGATGGGCAACAATGTAATTTAACTTTATTATAGAAGGACATCATTGTAATTTACATCAAATCATTAATGTATTATTTAATATCTATACTAATATATAGTGCATTTTAGATGGACAACAATGTAATTTAACTTTATTATAGAAGGACGTCATTGTAATTTACATCAAATCATTAATACATTATTTAATATAAACTTCTAACTAATTAATACTTTATTTAATAAACTTATAATTATAATTAAATGAACTAAATGCATTTTCTCTAACAATACTATATATATATATATATATATATATATTACTTTTTTTGGACGGAAAATTTCATTCACAACGACCGGCGACTCAACTCCGAGTAGGAGAAGAAATCGACAAACGGCCACAACAATACAAACTATACAAAATCGATATTACACCACATAGTCCAATCAATCGAAACCTTTTTAAATCTACTTCTAAATCAAAGAAATCCCAAAGCTTTGATATCCGCCACAACCTCCGTTACCATATGTCTTTTATCTCAGAAAACCCTATCATTCCTAGCTTTCCAAATCCTCCAACATGAAATGATAACTATCCCTTGCGTCACCGGTAATTTAACTTTATTATAGAGGGACATCATTGTAATTTACATCAAATAATTAATACATTATTTAATATAAACTTCTAACTAATTAATACTTTATTTAATAAACTTATAATTATAATTAAATGAACTAAATGCATTTTCTCTAACAATAATTTTTATACTTTTTTTTTTGGAAGGTGTACTTCAGCGGTGAAACTAATCGACAGACAACCCCTCGACCCGAGTTCGAATCACTACCCACGCACCGGTGTCCACTTTGAAGTTATCTCAAACCGTTACAGGGAATTTTTTCGTAGTGTGCAGGATTCGAACTCAAGATTTTTATACTTATAAATAAAAAAATAAGGTAGAGATACATATATAATTAGAACAAAACAAAATTAAAGAAGTTTATAAAAACAACATGAGTAATAGTAAATATATAGACTTAAAGTTATATATTTCTAAATATCATACCATTTACACGACACGTAAAATTAAAAATATTATATTCTTTAAATTAAAATAACATTATTAATTATATGTAATAAGATTAAGTTACCAAACATTTTATCAAATGCATTATATTTCTTTAAATTAAAATAGCAATATTTAATATGATATGTAATAATATTAAGTTATTTAACTGTTTATCAAATGTTTAAAAACTATAATTTGTTGACTAAATCAAACTATAGATTATACTTCTTTTCCTACCGTCGGGCCTAAAAAGCAGTGTATTACTTATTAGGAACATTATATAAAAAATTACTCTTGCACGGAATATAATTTGAAGGTACGTGAGGAGATGAGTCCGTTGCAATTATTACTGGATATTCATATTGTTTCAAGTTCTCTATTCGTGCTTCCAAATAAATGAATTATTGAGACTAAATGGATATTGAAATGTTTTTTTAAGAAACTTATATTTCAACATATTTGACAACAAAATAGAAAAAAAAAAAAGCTCGAAAAGTGTCCATTACATTAAATTAGCCTAGAGATAACCCCTTTTTTTCTCAAACTAGTTTGGGTTGTTTTAAGTTCTTTGGCCAAATCGACACGGGCTAGAAACCACGATAGGCCAAAAATAAACCAAACCTTTTAGAACCGATTGGCATTGGGGAAAACTAAATAATTTTTTTTTTTGTTTTTACAATATTTTAGTTTTGGTTTTTTTTAGTAGTGTTATTATTACGATTTCGCCAACATTTCCATTTAACTTTCATTTAAAATTGATTTGTCCCGCTGCGTAGTGCGGGATCACTTCTAGTGATTAATAGTAAAGACCAATAAAATTCAAACTTATTTAAAACCAAGACTTGGATTCCACAAGAAAACAATCTCAAACTTATATAAAATGAGATTTCGAAAAGACCGTTTATTGTTTAGACTTTAGAAATGAAATTATATATTGCAAAGGAATTAATTTTACAAGATGATTTGGACCGTTCCCTAGAAATGACCGTGATACCAAGTGGGAAGCATTCTAGAATCCAATTAATATAAGAAATTAGATTATCTAATTGTTGGTCTCTACCATACCATTATCTGGTTATTACCAAAGGGTTTTGTTATCTCGCAGTATCATGATAACAGAAAGGTGTTCCTCTCTTTGAGGTTCAGTTTTCAAGTTACATGATGATGTAAGGTCCTGAAACCCATATACCCAACTAGATGGTAATATGGCATCACACCTAATTCCGGGCTAACAATTTAAACCAAAAAATTGGATGTCTTGACTTAAAAACCATTGCCACCCTAGGCACACCGTCACCTTGACGCAATGATTACCTAGAATGATTGACGTTTCGCAATTTCAACACAACTACTTGTCCAACAACGCTCAATACTTTGGCTTCTTCTATTGGATTATAGTGATCTCAATCAGGTGCTCAAGAGAGTTATAATTACAGAGTAGTACTGTTTTATTTATACCAATAGAGGAAAGTGTTGGTGACGTCACCATAAAAGTTACCCCCTTAGGGCATTCACAACCCATCCACCAAATCTCCTCCATCAAATTACACTAAAAATCACTACTTCACCCCTAAATCTTCTCTCTCCTAATTAAAATAATCATACTTTTATCATTACTTTTTCTCTCTCCTCACTCACAACTACTTACAAAAATATTAAAATATATATAGGGGTGAACAGTAGCTTTTCATATTTAGGGTGGAACAGTGCTTCCACCAAATATTTTCTCTCTCCTCTACTCACAACCACTTACACTCACCCCATATAATTTGGTGGACACACTCACATCCATTTGATGGATGGGATGAGAGTACTCTAACAATTGGTAAAAATGTAACTGCTAGAGTTGTAAAATTACCGGAAATTAACTAAAGAATAGCTGAAAACTAAAACAACTAGATGTATAAGCAAAACAGCTGGAATGATCAAACAATTGGAATAGTCCAACAATTTATCATCCAACACATCTAAGACCCAACAGTTGACTTGTTGACCAACTCTTTGACTTGTCGACCCAATAGTTGTAAATCCAGCATTTTATCTTGATAATTCAGTTGTTCTAGTCCAGCTCATTGGTCTACAACATCCAGTTGTTCTTGAATGCACTAGTTCAAATTTTGTTTGTTGAAGCTTTCAATGGAAGAATGTTGCAATTCTAATTGAAATTATTTCTTATTCTTCAGTTCTTATATAACCTATAACAACCTTAGATTAGGATTACTGACTCATGGACTCTAAAACAATGTTTAATGTCAAACTCATAGGTCTAAATTACACATTAACACGTTTTCATATAAATATAATCGTTATGCCTAAATCATTTGAAACCGTTCATCATTAAAATACACAACTGATCTTTAAAAAAAGTACACATTTGTATTAGGCCTAAAAAGGTTACAAGTTAAAAGGGGAACTATGGAACTCACCTCAAGCAAACGTCATAGTACTCTAAACTTTTTAACAACAACCGACTGCCATGGGGTGTCAAACTCTCAACCTGAATCAAATAGATGAGTCAACACTGACTAAAGAACTCATGTATAATCTATCATATTGACCTAGTACCCAAATCCCACTAGTGGGCCCCCTCTCGGTTCGGTACACCACTGAAATCTTCTCATGGTGACCCGGTCGACTAGTTGGAAATCTTACGAGTTCGATCCCCACTGACCCGATTGCTTTCTTTGCTGGCCGAATACTAACTATACTCCACCATCACTTACGACATCCCCTGTCATTGTCGACCACCATGCTACAATGGCCGACCATCCTAGTGCAAATCTTTAGTCAACCCTGTTGAGGTTTTTAGCTCCAACCACACAGATCGAATCTCAATTCAGCATGATAAAGATGTAAACTAGGTTTTACCTTCAAATTGCGAAGACTCGTGCATATCAAATCCCAAGTCACTTTTGTTCTACCGAAATCCCTAAACTCCATGAAACCTTAACACACGGATTTTCCAATTAGACTCACAATTGGTAAATCTTACGTGGAATTGAATTGATGAAGTGAAAATTACTTGAAACCATAGTTGTCAAAGCGCCTAGGCGCAATCGAGGCGCATAGGTCGAGCCCGGAGCCTAGGCGCATAAAAAACGAGGGTTTTTTATAATTAGGCGCACAGTATAAATTACATTTTTTTAGGGATTTTAGAGATGTTTTAGGGCTACATTAAGATGTTTTAGGCTTGTTTATGATTTGTTTATAACTCATTTAGGATGGTTTAGAGGTTTAGGCAACTTTTAGCCTGAATTTAGCCGGAAATCAGCCTGAAAACTGCCCCGATAGTGCGCCACAGTGCCTAGGCGCGCGCCTCACAGAGCGCAGCGCACTTGGTGCGCTTGGTTGAGCCTTGCGCCTAGGCGCGCTTTTGACAACTATGCTTGAAACAAAGAGCCGATTGTTGGAGTCACCTCGTCTCCTCTCCCTTGATAATTTCAGCCGTAAGATGTAAGTAGGAACGGCAACAAACGCTATAAGGGTCCCCCTTACCATGTTATACAACTTGGCATTAGAAAAGCAGAACAAACATTGAAAATTAAGTGCAATCAAGAGTAGGATTCACCATCAGCTATTTTGATATATTTGTTTTCTTTAAAAGTTAAAAAGCAAAATCATGAACATAGGCATGTTGACAAAATATGTTAGTAAAATGGGCAATGAATTCTGAGTATCGGCTACGAAAATGCTGTAAAGTTGGAGTGTGGACTATCGAGGTGCTGGTGGCTCTGAGACTATCTGTTGTGGCCTGCAAGCGAGCAGCCGCGAGCCACAATTTGGTACACGTGGATAGCTTGGACCATAACATCCTCCAGCTATCAACCCCGCGAGCTAGCCGAAGCTACCACACTCGCGTGTGGTAGTGGGTCAAAACTAGCCGTTGGCTGGTCAATGTTACTGTTTGCAGCCAACTCCCTATTTTTGGCAACTTATTAATATTTTGAACTCTCACATCACACAAACTATCAAAAAAAATTATTTCTCTCGACTACAAAATGGCTTTGCAATGGAATGATTTGTCTTCATTCGACTCGTCCGAAGAAGACGACTTGATTATGCAAGTGGGTAGGATAACGGTTGAGTACCTCATAGCACGGTCTCAGAGAAGAAGGAATCCCGTGCTAACTCGACAGCCGGCCCTTGACCGTGACAGAGAGGGAGCAAACGATACCTTGTACCATCACTAGTTCAGCCTAGATCCTTTGTATACTGAAAATCATTTAAGGCGACACTTTCGAATGACACTACAAGAAATTGGGGTGTTTACCTACACAAAATTTACCTACACATGTAAATGTGTGGGTAAATACCTACACATGTTTGAATATGTGTGGGTAATGGTAGATAATATCTTTTCCTAATATTTAACACTTAATATGTGTTGGTAATGCATTTTACCTACACTTGAAAAGGGTGGGAAAATTTTCCACCAAAATTGACGAGCAATTATTTGTTACGTTACCCACACATATGGCAAAAGTTTGTTACGTGTAGGTAAATTATCTACACGCATGTAAAAAACAATTATATGTGTAGATACTTATTTATGTTTACCAACACATAATATTTGTAAATAAATATGTAGATAAATTAAGTAAATAAATTTTTATTTTATTATTTTTAAATGACATGGAAGAACAAACATGGAAATAATTTATAATTTACTGTTTAAATATCTGTGGCCAAGTCAGCATCACACTAACGGAGTTAGCCTCAGTTAGTTTGGGTCCGTTGGTGGCCAATATGTCGAAAGTTGGGACCGCTAGTGGTTATTTTCGTAGTTAAGATGATTATCGACCAAATAGCAATACTTGAGATTATTTATTTCCATTACTTCTTAATTATAATTAAATTATAAATAATGATAAAAAGATGGTGACAAATACGAGAAATACGAGAAAGTTATAAAAAGAACCATGTCATAAAGCGGTCACAAAATGTCATAAATCGATCACAAAACTTATGGCCGTTTTTATGGTCGCAAAAATCTATGAAAAAATAAATAAATAAATAAATAAAACTAAAATCTTAGTAATAAAAATGTTAGCTAAAACATTAAAAAATAAACTGAAACAAAAAATATTGTAACATCTGACCCCTCATACCACAAATATTGTCCGCTTTTCCTCTCGACGGGTTGGCTATCCAAGAATTCATGGATTGTTTTTAGTGTCTCGATGAATAATTTCTAAGATGTCACCCATCATGTACTACTCTCACATAAGCACGCTTAAATGCGGCGTTTTCATATGCTCCACAGTCAGCTAAGCTCAAAACGCCTTGGTGATTAAAAGGTAGGAAATTCCTTATGAACAAAGAATCTCTTATGGCCACGGTCGATGTGGGATTTTCCTAAGGTGTTACAATGGACCATGTTAATCTTCTCGGTAGTCAGTGTCCTTATAATCACGCCCTGTTGTGGCGTTTCCATGGCGTGGGAGGAGGGGCTTGGAGTTCTCAACGGGCGTGGGTAATTGGGATGATGACTTGGCGAACGTCCATTGGTTGGGACAATTGTAAAGAGGTGGTTTGTGTCTGAAATTGGAAGTGCTGTGTAATAAGGTTGAGCTATCCCATGGTTCTTGGTGTAGAAGAATGCGGAACCTCCTCTATTAACGTGGCTGCCATGCGTTGTTCCACGATCCCTTCACCACTTACCACACTGTGTAGTCTAAAAGGCATAAGAATTCATGAAGTGGGCTCCCCATAATGCCTCCTCATGTGAATTTACTTGTAAGACCATGTGTAATGGGGTGAAAATTGGAGCTCCTAACATTTTTTTACATGTGGCATGTGGGCTACTAGGGGCTTGAAATTTATAAGGGGTGTAGTAGTGTGGTGTGAGTGTGTGTATATAATGGTATTAAATTTAAATTAAAAAAAGGAAAAATAAATAAAAATGAAGCGGCAGCAGCTGATTGGAGGAAGAGAGGAGAGTTCAGCGCGAAATATTTCGCATAGCCCTCCTTAGCGCCCAATTCACAAGGATGGAGGCGGTGTTTGCATGTTAAAGGGGCGTCAAAATTGGACATTAAGGCCCATTTTACAGGCCAGGTCTAATAAAATTTTGAAATCAAACAAAATTCAATTCATATCATTAGAACAAAAATATCCCGCCATCCCCACCAAAAATTATCCCGCCCGTGAAAATAACATCTCAAAACACCCAATTATCCCCCAAATTCTTATCTAGGTTTTCCCCTCTCCCTCTCTTATCTGCCTCCTCCATCGATCACTAAATCCGTGTGCTCCACAGCGTTGATTCTTACAATAGTAGGCTCTCACAATGGAACTATCACGACCAGCGGATTCTCACATGTATTTGTTTATATCATCATTATTTTTCTTAATGCAAGTATTTTCTTTCTTGTGCTGCTGTATTTAGTTGATTTCTTTACGACTTTATAATTGTGCCTTAATTCTACATGTTTTGATTCGTTACAGCTTATAAGCCATATTGTGGTCGATTATTTGAAGAATTCGAGCGAAATTCGGTTTTCAACTATGCGGATTTCATCGTTCTTTAATATATTTACTCGGATTTTGTTTAGAGGATCCCGAAATTGATTTAAATAAGCTCATTGTATGCTTATTTCGTCTTCATTTCCTTACACATATCTGATTTTTATAATTTTATAATAAATATGTGGATCTTGCAGGTGAGATCAGATTGAATGATTAGTTCCTAATTTTAGTTAGAATTTGGGCAACTTTTTTGTTTGATCTACTGAAGACTGCATGACTCGTATGGTGAATTGGTGTTTCTCGTTGATGTGGTAATGCAAGAAGTATTACTGTCATTATGTAACCGTGGAGAAGAGTTTGTGTTGTTTATGTTTTTTAGTCATAATTTTGATTTTTCTTTGTATAATGTTAAATTGACACCTTCAATTTTATAAATCTTTGATTATGATTTATGTTTTCATCTTTATCAAAGCATTATAAACCTTTTTTATGTTTTCTGGTTCCATCCTAAATGACACATTACATTGGTTTGGGATTATAGACAATTTTCGCATCACAGGCATTTGACAATAATCTATTAGTCAACATAGAGAAATCTCAGAATGACCATGTGCAGTTCTTGTTTTGGGAAGGTAGCTTCCTTAGCAGGGGGTGTTGAAGGAGGTACACAGTTGAGCATTCACTCAATCTCTTTATTTAATATGTTGTAAATCAATGCTAACCGTTTTTTCTTGAATGATTTAAGCAAATAACAGCGAAGCACCTTTGATCTTAGTATGGGTAAAACCAGCTACTAAATCTGTATTTCTATGCAATAATTTCATACTCTATACGCATGTTCTTACATTTACGACCTTATCATTCATGAGTCATTATTAACTTCTTTAACGAAATGTTTGCTAGGCATTCCAATATTAGCATTAATGGTTTCTGAGGTTCACAACTAACTAGTGAGTCATATTTGTCTTACTTATTAGTTTCTCTATAATATGTATTTTTTTTTTGTTGTCCTTGTTTCTTTAGACCTAAAATCATCATTTAGTCGCCCACATATATATTACAAAGGTTATTTCAATCAACTTGATTTGTTCCCTATATAAGTGCATGTTTTTATTTGTGTTTAAGGAAAAATAAAGGAATAAAAAATTAATATTTTGTGTTATATTGATCTCATTAACAAGTTAGCAACATCTTAGTAACTTCTGTATATTGGCTATTGCTGTTCTTTGTAGCATCTTTTGTTATTCATGCAGGGTTGAACAATAAATTACAGACCTTTATTTTTGATGATTGGATTTGTGCCAAGACACAATTTGCAACAGTGGCCTTTGAGTATGGTTAGTTTTTTACTATCATAACTTATTAATGACACAGATAAACATGAGGTGCTCATATGTAATTCTTTTTCTTTCTTTGTGTTTGTCTCTCACCAGAAGTATGTATAGTGCATTTTAAATTTCTTTTGTTTCATTTTATAGTTATATTATTTACATTTAAATGCTAAGTTTTGTTTTACCTTGTCGTAGGAAATAAGGAATTTTAAATTTAGTTCGTATGAGAATGCACATGTTGGTGATTGTTTTAATTTTAAAGATTACATTTGGTTAATATGGTTATAGTATTAAAGGAAAACACATAATGGGTCAAAGTCTAATTTTGTTGCCTTTATGTACGTGCAGGTAAACATGAAACTGAATGAAGAGCGGCATCACTTTCTAACCCGCAGGAAGCAAGAGAATACCTCGAAAACTAGAGAGAACAAAGAAAATACCTAGAAAGAATATGAAATTGTTATGTTGAATAGAGTTTATTATTATTATAATTTAAAAAAAAGAGTATTATTATTATGTTTGTGTAATTATTTTGTTTGGTTGTTTGAACACTTAATGTCAATTTGATCGTGTATCTTTCTGTTTTTGTATTTGTTTGTATATATTTAAAAATTATTATATAAATAAATCGTGATTATTATCTACCCATTTAAATATTTTTACCAACACATCAATATATATTATTTCTACACATGTTAAGATCAATGCCTACACATCTTTTACATTTACCTACACATTATTAGTTGCCACGTCATGCGTCACGTCATGTGCCACGTCACAGGCCATGTCGGGTTCCACGTCATAATCCATCTTAACAAGTTATTGTACTTTTAACCACACATATAACATACTTTTAGCTACATATGTATGTGTAAGTATAGCTTGTTGTATACCTACACATAATTTATGGGTGGTTAATGATATATATCCACAGTCCTGAGTCTACACATCATAACACTTAATTTATGTGTAGGTAAACGCAAAACCCAACACATTATAGCTTTTTTCCCACACATACTATGTGTGGGTAAAGACCTATTTTTCTTGTAGTGTGAGTAGACAATTATTCATGCGTATATCAAATGATTTGTCAGAGCGTTATCCCTTTTTTTCAACAAAGAGTAGACCAAAGGGGCTGACTCGGGTTCACCTCCCTACAAAAATGTACGACCGCTATTCGGCAACTAGCCTACGGGATTGCTTCGGACGCAATGGACGAGTATATTGCCATGTCCGAAAAAGTTGCGCGCGATTCTCTTCATTATTTTTGTCAAGGTATATCTCTATTTAATAGTTTAGTCACATTTTTTTACACTTTTATTATCATACGTTGTTTTAAAATATGTATATATATATATATTTGCGTAGGGATCATATCTATTTACTCACAACGGTATTTGCGTAAACCAACCATGTATAATATCCAACGCATATACGAGGTTCATGGTGGGAAACATGGCTTTCCCGGCATGCTTGGTAGTCTTGATTGTATGCATTTTGGTTGGGCTATGTGTCATACGGCCTGGCGAGGTCAGTTTCATCGGGGTGATCATTCTGGGCCGAGTGTCATACTTGAAGCAGTGGCCTCGCATGATCTTTGGTTTTGGCATGCTTTCTTTGGAGTTGCCGGGTCAAATAACGACTTAAATGTTATCGACCTGCAATCACCTATATTCGATAACATTATCGACGGGGTTGAGCCGCCCCAATCATTTTACACAAATAATGTAAATTTCAAGTACGACTACTACTTGGTTATGGTATTTACAACGAATGGACGACATTTGTTCAAGCTTTCTCGTCACAACTTGAAGACAAACGCAAGTAGTTTACAAAGAAACAAGAGTCGCTAAGGAAAGATATTGAAAGAGCGTTTGGCGTTCTTAAAAAAAGATTTGCTTTGATTGCCAACCCAATAAGGTTTTGGACACGAGAGAGGATCATGGACGTCGTCTATACTTGTATTATTCTACATAACATGATATTGGAGGACCGAGGCTTGGCGATTTGTCAAAATTACCAAGGTGATGTCCCACGTGCCGAATTAACAATCGATAATAACCAAAGACTCGACAACATAAGGAATCTCAAAAACCGTGAGATACACGGAAACCTCCGCCATGAATTAGTCGAGCATTTGTGGGCTAGACGTCCCGATGATGTTGTGTTAGATTAGTTTTTATTTTTTTTATAGTTTATTGTAAACATTAATCTAATTTGTAGTTAACTTTATTTTTGGTTTAATATAATTTTGACAAATTTAGAAAGTATAAAAAAATAAAAAATACAAAAAAACTAGATAAAGCTGCTGCTCACCTCTAGCCACAACAGCATCAGCTGAGTGAGCAGAAGCTTTATCACCCTGCCAACTGGGCGCTGATATGACGCAATATAAAAGGATAAAGCTTGTGCCCACCTCTAGCCACAACGGATAGTCTGAGACTTTGAGTGTGGGATCTCGAGTTCTGGAAAGTCGGAATTTGGGCTATGAAGGTGGCGACTGCTTTGAGTTTGTGCTATAGAGGTGTCTGAACCTCTACACACACAATGCCTTTTTTGCTAAACATATTTTCTTGATTTTCTCAAAATTAAAAGTCTACTATTCTAGATTTCTAGAAACTTTGCAATGGAAAATGTTTACTTAGATCAAAAGATATTTACTTTTTCGTGGCATATAAAAATCATTATAGTCCATAGCTTAACTAATTTTTGTATTAGTTAAACGTGAACAAAGAGTAATCGCTAATCTACTTTCTTAATTCTTTTGTTTTCAAGGTAATGTGTTAGTTAGTCGGTAAAAGAAATAAAAATATAAAGAAAAGCAAAATATCTTTAGTTTGATACTTGAATAAGAAAATTGACTTATATAATTGAGGAATTGCTCACATTCTCCGCAACTTTGTCAAGCCCCGTCCAATCCCTCTTTGCAATGTCATTCAAAATCCTCAAAATCACATCCTGCTGAACGGTAACAAATTTGACTGTTGCCAAAGGGGTGGCGGTGGTTTTGCCGCACGACAACCCTAACCGAGAGTGCCCCCCCCCCCCCTCCCCCCCCCCCCCCCCTATATCTGGATTTATGCCTAGTTAAATCTCTATTCTCCCTTGTTTTCTAGTAGTAATCACCGTTTAACATTTTTTTCCAAGGCTCTTTTTCCGACAAATTAATGAAATAGAACACCGAACACAGAACTTGTCAAGGAAAGAGAAGAAAACGTACATAAGGTTTGATCTAGAGGTCAAATCGGGGCATATAGAAATTCCAAGATAATTAATAGTTTTAACATCTATTTTTGGTTTGAAAGTAGAAAATTATATGCATAATATTCTAACTGAACATTTAGTGTAGAACTAACATATGGTCTGTGTTGAATGATTTAGTTTCAAACCTGTCCAAAATAAATTCTAAAAGTATATGTAAATTAAAGAATAATTATTATTATTGAATATGATTTATTAAGCCATATTGTTATAGGCTAGTCGGCTAGATATCCTAAGTTGTTAACTAGGATAACATTACTCTATTATATATAGCCATATAGGTTTGATATTATGTGTAATACTAGGTTTAGATATGACACTACTAGAAAACATATTAGTGACGACTACTAGCAAGCATATATTATGGACGAAAAAAAATCAGGGAATAATAAATAAAACAAGGTTAACTTTTTAAAGTCCGTGGATGATCCTATAGCATAGGGGTGTTCAAAAACATCCAAATCCGAATTCGAATCCGAAATATCCGACAATCCATATCCGAAATATCCGAAATTTTGGATATCCGAAAATTGGATAATCCGAAATTTCGGATTCGGATTTAGATATGACTTTTGCAAATTTTCGGATATCCGAAATATCCGAATCCGAAATCTTAAAATAATAAAAAAAATAAATACATATATATATATATATATATTATATAAACAAAGTTTTATCCTCATTCCAACCCTAACTCTAATAACAAACATCACCCCCTCCACTCCCCGTCTCCTCCAGGCGCCTCTATCCTATTCGTGTCCGACTTCTCCTCCCACCAACCAGGTAGCTACCCTCCATCCTCCATCGTCCTGACTTCCGACCATCAAGTAGATCCGTAATTTTTTTTCTGTTTCGTTATCGACCATCGACAAATATAAAGCCATCAATCATCAACAAATCCTTTCGTCTGTTTCCGAATATAAAACCACGAACAAATCCTTTCGTTTTTCTTTTCTGTTTCCGAATATAAAATCATAACTATATTATGAGCATTAGTTATTTATTATTGGCTTGTGTAATTTTGATAGTACGACACATAAAATCATATATAATTTGATCCATTAATTAAAACACTGTTTTCGTCTAATTTATCGTTGTATTTGTTTTGAATTTGATACTTTGAATTGTTTTTGGTTGGAAACTTTGAATTATTTGAATGTTTATTCGAGTTTGAATTAAGAAGCATTGGTTTGGTTTTAATATAAGCAGATTTTTTTTATAGATTCGGATATCCGATGGATAATCCGCATCCGAATCCGAAATTTTGGATATCAATATTCACTATCCGAAATTTTCGGATATCCGATTTTCGGATATCCGAAAACCGGATAATCCGGTTTTGAACACCCCTACCTTTAGGTAATATTGTCGACCATTCGATGAGACATCAGATATCACACTCAACAATAAAAAAGGAAACTTTTGTTCTTAAACACCACATATAAAATAAGAAAAATAAAAATATATATAATGCCGTCGAAAATTCAAAGGTAGGATTTTTTCTAAGGTTTGCAAACCATTATCATAATTGATATTATTATTTCAACTGAATAAAAATACCGTCGCTTGGTCAAGTCCGGCTTCTATATATGGTTAGCAATGCACTAACATTAAAATATTCTTATGTTTAAGATCCATTTGAAGCAAGAAACAAAGGAGGAGCCATGACTCGGTGGTGGTCTTTTAGGTGGCAGATTGTGGTGGTTTCGTTCATGTTCATGGTCTTTCTCACAGATATTGGGTGGTCACAACCACAAACAAACTTGCTAAGGCAGTCTTGTAGCCCGGTTAACGCTACCGACATTCCAAATTTCTTCAGCAATCTTAATGATACTTTTAGAGACGTTCGCAGACAATTATCCAACAATAACACCTACTTTGCCACCTCAAGTTTGGCAAGTAATTCTGCACCGGTTTATGTAATGGCTCAGTGCAGGAAGTATATGTCGACTAGCGACTGTGTCCGTTGTTTTGATTTCGCAGCTAGTTCGATACGAAGCTGCGCTGCTTTAAACGGTGCCCGATCAGTACTTGATGGCTGTTTTCTTAGGTGAACATTCTTCCACTTTGTTTCTAAGAGTATATATAGTTGTCCCATGCAACTCTTAGTGCATGTTTTGGCTCTCCTTATTTGCCTTCGTTGTATCTTATGACTTTTTCAAAAAGTTAATAAGAAGAAAAAAAGTGTTTGGGTAATAGTTCGAAAAAGAGTTTTTGTGCTTTGAAAAAGAGATAAGTAGATAAATTAGTTGGAGAGCCAAACATGCATGCCCTTAATTGGCATATTGCATTCAAAGACTTTCCATGCTAGCAAATTTTGTTTGGTCAGTTTTTTAAGTGAAAATTACAAAAATACACAATGTTTGTTGGGATCTAGTGGCTTTATGCCGGTAGCTAACTTGATTATTTAAAAAATGTCTATTTTGGGACCGTAGCTAACTTGATTATTTAAAAGATGTCTATTTTGGGAAACTCAAAGGTAACATAATGTATCCCATGTTTTCATGATCGGGAATGGAAGAGCCCCTTAAACTGGGAACCGGCTAGACCAGCGTTTTAATCTAATAAGGCCAAACAGGGTTGTTATATTAAAAAATCAAAAGCGGGTTAAACCGGTTTGGCATATGTGAAGTGGATCTGTGAGGAAGGGGTGTTTTAGACTATCAGTCCTAGTAGATCATTAGGGATGATAATCGGTTGGGTATATATACCTAATCTCAGTCCCATAAAAAGTCGTAAAATACTGTGGTATTAGGCATAGTAGAGGGTATTGGGTGCCTCATAGTGTTTAAAAAAATACTACTTAGGATTTTCATGTATATGTATATATATTTTTATTTTTCATTTTAATATTATGTTTTTAAACTATACAATATATTAAATTATCATAAATAAATTACATATCATCATCCTCATAAAAATATTTTAAAAAAAATGTAAATATTGCCATAATATTCTTTGACATAAAATAATTTCAAAACTTTATTATTGAAAAAAACGAATATATTAGAATGAAAATTATTAAAAATAGTCAAGGAGATATTTAAATAAAAGTTAGAAGTTTTTGGGCATATTATTCGAATAAATGGGTATTTAATTCCAGGTGGCCAAGTCTGGTACCAACCAATACTATACATGTCTTATAACTACGAAATAATGTTTTCCAATACCAAACCCTGTCTCAATCTTGTCGGGTGTCGCCTTTACCTGTCCCGAATGTTTGGTTTCGAGTACACCTGTCAGACTCGGGTCTTTTTACCGTCCCTCTAGATTGTTGAATCCAACCATCATAACAAGAACCAAAATTTGAAAACAAGTGGAATGAACCAAAAACTAAACTTTAATTCGTTGATAATAATTATATATGTCACATGTCATTGTATTTATACATAATTAAATTACATAATGCTTCACCAATCGTCACCTCCATTATTTTTAATGCAAGCGACGTAAACAATTTCTAATTTTTATAGTTGTCACATCGCTTAAATTTGCCTCGAACAACTTTTAATTTAAATAATCATTTAGCTTCGATGAATGAGTACAAATGATGATTCCCAACCTTTTGAGTATAATGCCTTGCACATCCATAAGTTTCGCCAGAATCAAGTTTCAAATCCCCTTCTTTAACATCAATGATCAATCAAAAGCAATTTTGTTGGCCCCAGAACAGTTTTGCAGCGGAAATAATCGAGATAATTACAACTATGATAGACACAAACAAGAACAAATGATATTATAGGATCGATTGAAATAAGTTTTGATACAAAAGAACAATACAAACACTTGATTTCTGGAAATAATGTTCGACTAAAGGATTGATTTGTGAACAATCTTGATAGCTGAAACTAGGGGTGTGCATGGGTCGGTTTGGGTCGGTTTTTACCATTAACCATAACCATAACCGCTATTTCGGTTATGGGATTTTCGTAACCATAACCATAACCAAACTTCGGTTATGGTTAATCGGTTATGAATTCGGTTATGGTTATTTCGGTTATGGTTATTTCGGTTATTAACCAAAAAAATCAACTAAAGCTAACTTTCGGCTAAATTATAAAATTAAAAGCCCATGGATCTTAAAAACTCAGAACCTACAATGATAGACTTAGCTTGGGTTATTATTTATAAGTTAATCAAGACTACACTGTGTAGTTAAAGTACCAATGCGGGATCCTTTTTAATAAGATATTAACAAAAAACATATTTAACCCCTTGGTTACAAGTTTAATTCATCATAAGAAAAAGAATACTACATCAATATCATTTTGTTAATAAAATACTTTTATTATAGTAAAAAACCTCTATATAGTTAATATAGAACATAAATCTATTACATAAACTTAACAATACAAGTTCGGTTCGGTTCGGTTATATCGGTTAACCAAAGCTTCATAACCATAACCATAACCGCTAGGTCGGTTATAGAAATTACATAACCATAACCATTGGTTATGTTGGTTATCGGTTAAAATCGGTTCGGTTATGTCGGTTATGGTTAATTTTGCTCACCCCTAGCTCAAACAAAGTGCCTTGTCCTTGATATATACACGTTTCGAATGAATGTGTCTGCACTTCTAAACCGTCGCAAATGCTTCTGTCCCACTGGTTCACTTTGAATTTTTGGCTCCAAGATAACAACTTTAACCGTAGGGGTATTTTAGTCCTTTTACTGCATAAACATTCTTGAAACATATGCTGTAACGTTGCCTTCTAATCTGATGTAGTGCAGCTATGTATTGATAATATAATCGTGATGTGCAGCCTTGTGGTCTTGTCGTGCAGCCTCATTTTGTAGTTAACCAAATCGACACATTTGCATTGTTCTTCATTCATATTACTAACTAATCTAAAATTCGCCTAATCTAATTGTTCTACTTAAAACATACAATACATACAAATATATTTACAAGTACAACATAATATAATACATATAGAACATAAATAAGTTATATTTATACTTCAACACTCGCCCTTAAATATAACTAGGGCTCATGGGACTTGTTGGTAGAGTTTCAATTGCTTCCTTGAGGGCTATTTCGGCTTGTGTAAAGTCATAGTTTCTTCGCTTCATGAATCTTTTTTGCAGCCCTCTAATCTCCTCCCATATACAATGCATAATCATCTTCATTTGGCTTTACTTCTTTGTTCAATGTTGGTGCATTCTTTGACATATTAGGCATTGTATCCACCCTTCGAATTTGACTACTTTCATGCCTTTCTTTTTCAATTCTTTCAACTGTTTTCGGGCATTTTTATGGACTAATTATTGCCAATCTAGGACATCTAAATATTGTGCATATAGAATCCTCATCATGTCCTTATCTTCATAGTCAAACCCCAATTCTTTTGCAATAACAATCCACACATTATACATAGATACTCTTCGATGACCACCTTCTTTTTGTACCATGATATATAAATCATACAACTCAACCTTCTTTCCATTTTCAAACATAGGAGGTATTGGTCTATTGGTTATCCCAAGAAATTCATTCAAGAACCATGACACAATTTTAGTGAAAGTTTCTTTAAGAACATTTGTATGTGCCCAAGGATAATCCATATCATGTATAATGTATAAAAACTCAATGCACTTATCAAGGGAATCTATGTTTATGTTATCCATAATATCATCAATATGTTTAATATTGATTTCGGCATCGGCCGATAATGATTCAAAGTAATCATTCAAGTATTTTTCTTTCAACCGTTTGTGATCACCATTATCATCTTCCAATATTTTTGATATTGTTTCCCTTGATTCGCTATTATTTTCCATAAACCGAAATTGCATACTTTTGTCTTTAAACATATTTTCAACAACACAAAAGTTTCCCACAATTTTCACTACAAAGCCTTGTAGTTTAAGTTGTGGAAGACTCAATATGTTGTCCTCTAAATCGGTTGAATAGAAAACATTCGGTATGACTAATGTTTGATCTTCAACCGATACACTCACAATACCAACCCCTCTAATAAACATAAAATCTTTCTTAATCCTACTTTCAACACCAAACGATTTCTTTAATTTAAGAAAGAAATCTAAGTTACCCAAAATATGATTCTGAATATTAGGACTAACATACCATATATCTTTCCACAAACCGTTGTCCGATCCTTGAAGAATATAATCTTCCCCATTACCAAATAATTTCTCGGGATAATATGAAATCTCTGTGTTTATGGCCTCCCTTATTAATTGTGCACCTTCATCCCTTTCTTTAATGCCACAAACACCAATAAGATGAACCGGTTGTTTACAATAATAGCACTTTCTTGTCTCGATTCCTCTTCGCCTTAGTGCAGCCTTTCTTTCTTTCTTTCTTTCTTTCGTCTGAATCTTGCCATGTCATGTGGCCTTGATCTCGTATATGAAATCCCGGATGAATCAGACATGCTTTATATTAATTACGAATTGATGAATCAGACACAAACGAACTTATTTTTCAGAATTCAACTATGATAAGACACTCAAGTATTATATGACTTTGATGATAAACTTATGTTTGTAATTTTGACGAAACCGGAAACGATTTGACACTTATTTGGACACAGGAATGGAAACAAACACGAATGATTATAAACACTAATCCGAAACAGAAGTTTGAATCAGAAACATAAGAATGACTACACAAACAGATAGAATATTGATTGATATTATACGAATGAAAACAAAGAACTAATCTGAACAGGAGACAAAAAAAAAACTAACACAGGAATGATGAAAAACAGAAAGAAATAGACTCTGAAACTTTGAACGATTTATTACACAAACAACCCGCTCTGATACCAGATTTGTTGGCCCCAGAACAGTTTTGCAGCGGAATTAATCGAGATAATTACAAGTATGATAGACACAAACAAGAACAGATGATATTATAGGATCGATTGAAATAAGTTTTGATACAAAAGGACAATACAAACACTTGATTTCTGGAAATAATGTTCGACTAAAGGATTGATTTGTGAACAATCTTGATAACTGAAACAATGTGCCTTGTCCTTGATTTATATGTGTTTCGAATGAATGTGCCTGCACTTCTGAACCGTCGCAATGCTTCTGTCCCACCGGTTCACTTGAGTTTTTGGCGCCATGATAACAACTTTAACCGTAGGGGTATTTTAGTCCTTTTACTGCATAAACATTCTTGAAACATATGCTGTAGCGTTGCCTTCTGGTCTGATGTAGTGCAGCCATGTATTGATGATATAACCTTGATGTGCAGCCTTATGGTCTTGTCGTGCAGCCTCATTTTGTAGTAAACCAAATCGACCCATTTGCATTGTTCTTCATTCATATTACTAACTAATCTAAAGTTCGCCTAATGTAATTGTTCTACTTAAAACATACAATACATACAAATATATTTACAAGTACAACATAATATAATACATATAGAACATAAATAAGTTATATTTATACTTCAACAAATTTAGCATGATCAGTTGTGATCAGTGAATCACTTTGGGCTGTTTTCCCGAATCACCAGTTGCGTCTTTCCGGAACAAATCGAATTTGATTGTGATACGACAAGCAAACTGATGTCATATTTAATTATGATGTTTAAGTATCATCCTATACCTAGTGGAGTTTGTGTTTAAGTTCATTATATATTTTAACAATAATATTTCTCAATTGTAGAACTAAAAAATATATGATTTTATTGGATTTACATGGTTATAAAACGATAATATGATTTGACATAGTAAGCAATGTAATGTAAACATTTAGTCAAAATATAATTTAGGAACTACTTTTTTTATTAAAATGTTTGTCCTATCATATAGATTTTTTTAACGGAAATTAACCGACTTCTAAATATTCCTACATCTGCATTTTATAAGTACAGGATATAACCTTTTTACATCTTGAATATAGGGGACACCATTCCACTAATGGCATTTATGGTGTACGTAAGTGCTTTTGGTAGGCGTGTTTTGCATTAGAAATTTTGAAGTAATAGGTTAATATGATGGAGATACAAGTTTCTATAGTTATGTTTACACATCATATAACTCATGTGTAAAGATGGTCATTTCCAAAATATAGCTAGGTTAACAACTTAAAAAAATGTAGTGGTTTTTGAATGTTGTGTAGTAACCTGCCCAATATCATATAAACTACAACTATGAGAGTAATAGTTAATTTGTTTTGTGAAGGTAGGTACGAGAGTGCTTCTTTCTACAATGAAACAATATTGCCCGGAGTCAACCCAGGCATATGCGGCAATCGTACTTCATCGGGACAAAGCATTTCAAAAGTAGATGTGGATGGATTATTGTCTAGTCTTTCTATCGCAACTCCAAAAATAAATGGTTTATATGCTGCGGCTACAACGCCTATAGATGGTACCAATACAAGTACTATTTATGCAATAGCGCAGTGTGCAGAAACAGTAACACCCGATGGATGCAAAAGTTGTTTGGAGGTGGCATACGATGGCATAAGCAGTTGCACCAGTGATGTTAGTGACGGTAGGGTTGTTGAATCAGGGTGTTTTATGAGGTATTCTATCACTCCATTTTTCAGAAACAACCAAACAACTGATATTGCACCATTTCTACGAGATGGTAAGACTTCTAGCATCCCTATGTTATTGTTTTTTAGTATATGATTTAGACATATGGCACAACTCTACAAGTAACAAAAAGTAGAAATGTATGTGGATTGCTAGTGTCATAAACAAACAAAGAAAAAGTCATGAGGAGCGAAAACAACTTTAATGTATTCTATCGTATTCACATATTTTTCATCCTTTTTCTACCACATTCAAGGTCTCATTACTTCGAGTATATATCTAGTCGTGTGCCAGAGAGAAATGTACTTATATGTTATATATAGATAACGCATGGCAACAGTGATGGTGGAGATGAAAGTTGACATGGTGCTTGATTACAAATACGAGTTAGGCTTATCGGTGGTGGTTTACATGCATAAAACTTTTGTTTTATAAAAAATACATACTAATAATTTAATTTAATAAATTTCTATAACTAAAATTTTTTATTTTAATAATATTTAATATTTATAGATGATACTAATTTCAATAAATTGCAAAAGTTATTGTTGTAATCAAATAGAGTTAATTGTAAGAATATCAAGTTATTATAGGGAATTTTAGTCAACCTTTTAAAACTAAACTAGAAAAACTAATGCATGTGTTAGTACCTTAATATGTTACAAAACTAAAACCATAAACCGTAAACCCTTAACATATTAAAAAAAAAGCTAGTACTCTATCATGTTACTTTCTAGAAGATACTAAAATGGAATATTTTTTCTTTCTTTTCAGAACCCTAAAACCTTTTAAAATTCTTTTTAAGAAAGAACCTTTACTCCTTATTGTCCATTGTATTTTTAGTTTGATACTCAATGTGTTTTAAGTAACCGGTTTTCGAATTTTTTTTTCAAAAGTATAACAATAGAGTACCCATATAAAGATAAAGACGCGCTTGATTTTATAGTATAATTTTAAAAAAGGATAATGCATAAAAAAGTTACGGAAATTTAAAAAATAAGAAGGAAATAACATGTGACTTTCATGTGCTTGTTTCCTGGATACAACTACTATTCTCAATTGTTTATTCCTTTGACACATGTCACTCCCTACTAACTTCCTACCCTTCTTATTTTTTAGTCTTTGTAGGATAACTCAACATATCACATATAAAATAGCATTGTCATACTAATCTATATCTATATCTATAATATATTATAAAGCATTTGATAAGGAGTTCTTAAACTTTAAGAGGTACGAGTTTAATTGCTTATGATACAACACATACTACATATAATAACTACTATTTGAGGGTAAATTTATCTTTAAAACACCATATTTAATCAATATGAAGTGAAGAGACAAGATATGTTTATGGGAGCTCTATAACATTTACTTTGAACATATTAAATTGAAAACATATAAAAAACAATTCATAATACTACATGTTTTGTTATAATCTTTTAAATATAAAAAAGTTAAGGTTTTATAAACTTAATAAAACTATAAGAAATCAAGAAACAATTAATGAAAGTTTTTTTTTTATTCATGATGTAACAATTTGAATTTTGAAATTATTGTGTTATATTCATACACGCAAACATGTCTAATCTAATGTAAAATTTACGTCAGTGGATTCCATGACCAAAGGATAAAGCTTTTGTCTGTAGTGAATTTCAAACAAAGGTTTAATTGACCGTGGTTAAACTAGATGAAAGTAAAATTTCTTCTATAAATAGTAGATGACATAATATAATAACTAAAAAGTTTGAAATTGAATAGTTATAATGATTTTAATACATTGTAAATTTGGTTGAACGATTATTTATAAAAAAAAATCATATCTTATGTTTAGAAGAAAAAGAAAGGTATGTTTCGTTTAAACCAGAATTGCGTGTGATAATGTACAAGTCATCTAAGTATATGGGAACAAGTCATTAAAGTTTTTTTTAGGGAAATCAGATTTAAATACCCCAAACTATTGTTGGTTAGCTGATATCACTCCCAGCTATCACTTTGACTACCCATACGCCCAATTTTACACTTTGTTTATTTATCACCCCCAAACTAAGATGCAAACACCACCTCATCATCAGAACTTGCCGTTGATTCCAAAGTAAGGGTGACACAACAAACAAAGTGTAACTGTGGGAGTGCTGGTAGTCAAAGTGACAGTTGGGAGTGGTATCGACCAATGAGCAATTGTTGGGAGTATTTAAATCCAATTTCCCCTTTTAAGTATTTTATGTCCTTTTTATGTGGTTTTCTTACGGTCTTGACTTGTTAAGATTTTTTTATGATATTTTTTACTTTTTTATAATATGGCGAGTTAACTCACAGCAACGCGTAAGGTTGATCCAATGTTTTTTTCCTATTTATTGTTCAGTTTATCGTCTCGTCGCAATGCGCGGGTTTCCCACCAGTGATAGATGTAGGAATGATAGAATGGTAATTTCATCAAATTTATATTATATAATTATATTATTCACTATTAATAAACAAAGTTAATGAATAGTAACTTAAAATGAATAGTAGAGTAAAGATCTTGTACAAAGTGTTTTGTTGGTAAGAACTGTGAGAATCAGAGGGTTTTTATTTTTATTTTTAGTTTTTTGAATTTTTTTTTCTCGTATTGTTAAACATGTATTATAGTATTGTAAACTAAAAAAACCAAAAAATAAATAAATTTTGGTGTTGAGTAATTACGTGTAGAGTAATTACATAATTACTCTAGTGTAAACTAATGTATTTACTTTAATGACGTAATTACACTAAAAAAAATTTAATTTTTTTTTTGTATTATTCATCTACAAAGTATGTTTAAGCACATGGGAAAAAAAATTCTAAAAAAATAAATTTTTTTTACCCCCTTTGATTCTTACAGTTCTTACCAAAAAAACATTTTGTATTTGATCTTTACACATGAATAGTAACTATATTATTATTTTATTCATATTATTTTATTCAAAAACTTTTTTTAACTATGTTATTAATTTATTCATATTACTTTATTTAAAAACTTTTTTTAGCAATATTATTATTTTATTCATATTATTTTATTCAAAAACTTTTTTTTAGTGCAAACACTTTTTTTAATTTTAAGTTATTTATAGGAGATTTTTGTTATAAACTCTACTAAACATAGATAGATCGTATTGTAATCGGCTGATGCGCGACAATGAAAAACTTTTGCTTACACTTTAAACATGTGATCACCAATGTTCATTTCTAGCTAATCTGAATTTCTATCTCATGTTTCTACACATTCCAAAACGCGCAACGCGCGTCTCTAGAACCGAATTATTTCATATATCTTATTTGGTGTGTTAACCGAATTATTACAGGTTTCCTTTTTATTCGTTTATAACCGAAATGGAATCTTGATTGTATAATTTTTTATGACGAACACTTCATTTGAATCTGAATTGTAAAACGCGCAACGCGCGTAATTTTATACAACTACAATATAATATTAATAGACAAACTTAATGAATAGTAACTATATTATTATTTTATTCATATTATTTTATTCAAAAACTTTTTTAACTATATTATTATTTTATTCATATTAACTATATTATTATTTTATTCAAAAAAATTTTTTTAGTGCAAACACTCTTTTTAATTTAAAGGTATTTATAGGAGATTTCTTGGGTTATACTATTAATAGACAAGTGATTTGAATAGTACTTTTATTATTATTTTATTCATTTTGTTATGTTAAATACATATGGTTCAATAAGAAATAACATAATGGGGTTGTGGTTGACTGGTTTGTGGTGCTTATGTGTTCTTTGAGGTCTTGGGTTCAAAACCCATTTGAGTCTTTTTTTACAACACTTATTTATATATAAATACATATGATTCAATAAGAATTAATAAAATGGGGTAGTGGTGGAGTGGTTTGTGGTATATGTGTGTTCTTTGAGGTCTTGGTTTCGAAACCCGTTTCAAACATGGCAGTTTTTTCCCAACACTTATTTATTTATAAATACATATGATTCTATAATAATTAATTAACTAAATGGCTTGGTGGTAGAGTGGTTTGTGGTGCATTTGTGTGGTTTGAGGTCTCAGGTTTGAAACATTGGTTTTTTTTTTAAAACAAATACGAAAAATGCGCATCGCGCGTATGTTTATACACCTAGTTACTTTAGTATACATGGATTATTTAATTCACCACATTAAATATTCTCTAATTTATATTACTTTATATTAAAATTTAAGTTTGAAGAGGTTTTTCTCCTAATAGTTTAATTGAAAAAAATATTTTCTTAAATGGGTTGTTTAAAACTTATTTAACAAAATTGGTGAAAACAATTATAACTTTTATCTTCTACTAAAATATCATTAAAAAAAGCCATGTTAAAGTCTGTTCATTTCATTTTCTCCATTGTATAACCACAGAGTACCGAACGCTCACATTCAAGATTCCGGTAAGGTCCAATTCACAGCCATGATTATTGTGTTTCACAACCAAGGTTTGGTCGATTCATAGTCAAAAGAAGTACTAGCATCACATGAAACCCCAACATATGTAACTACTATTCACAACCAACATTTCAACAAACCCCATTTCATAATCACGATTATGGCGAGTCACGCTTCTCCTGAAAGCACCAAACAATTCTTTTCCCATTTTCGTAAAATAGTTTCAAATAAACCATTTTGATAAATAATTTTCTCCACTACACTACTTTGAGAAAAACAACTCAAGTTTGAATGTACTATTTATATCCTTAAACTAAATAATATTTAAATTAAGTATTATCTTATTAAATACTTAATTATATACTTTAAATACTTACATAGTAGCAGCAACAACAACATCAGTAGCAGTAGTAGTTGTAGTAGTAATAATAATAATAATAACAACACCAACAACACATGCAGTTTAAAGTTGACAATACATTGGAAGCATTCATAAGTTTACAATCCCTAAATACCAATGAAACCGTTTAAGATTTGTTTAAAACATTGTTTGATAAATATGCAAAACCGAATGAGATGTCGTGGGGCTCAAGTGCGCCCTAGACCAGCTGCTACCTTAAAGACTTGAGATAATGTACTAAATGTGTTAACATATAATGCTTGTGAGTTCACAAGTTTTAGATAAAATGTGTGTTTTACAAGATCAATTAAGTTTACTATTTCATCGAACGTTAGCTAGACGTTATATATGTTACTTATGTGATTGGAACCATTGTTGACTGTCGTGTTGCTCAATGTGTGCCTTTCCGATTACCATTATTCCCAGTAACCGCTGTGTAGTTTTAGATAATATGCACTCATCCAACCTTCAAGTAACCCGGGTAGGGTTTGTAAGACCCAATAGCTCTATCCATATTTTCCCCGCTATATACCCGTATTAGTGGTTCCTTTAGGACTTAGATGAGTCGCAAAGTAAACAAGTGATAACAATAGTAATAAATGATCTTAAGAAAATCCGAGTCCGTAGCATGTTTCTCCCTCATGAGAAAGTATATAAAAGTGGGGCAGTGAAACTCATCATAGGTTGCGTCCTCTTAATAGATAATAAACCAGATGTGTGTGATAGTCTCCAACTACTGAAAACCTATCATAAGATTCCTATCAGTGTGTTGACCGACAATATGTTTCTCTAACAACCCATTGTTTTCTGATCAATGACTTAGTGTGTTTTTGCAAAACGTTTGTTGTGTATGACTACGCTAGACTCGGCATCCCGTTGGTGACTAGTTATATCAGTTCATCAGTCACGTATGAGTTTCAGATATTCGATCTGGTAAAAACATGTAATTGCTCATAATCATATCATAACAGATCTGTTTCTAGTGAATGGGACCCAACAAGGTGCAATTCGCAAGAACGTTCACATGAATGAGGCAAGAATCATGTCATTTGCTATAACAAAATGGAACTTGTAGCAAATGATTCAATGCAGACGAATGACACAAGAATCCTTTCATTCGCTAGAACTTTCTAGCGAATGAGAACCATGTCCCTTTCATTCGCTAGATCAAGCTAGCGAATGAGAGCTCATTTGCCCTTGACAAGCTGTTTAACAATTTAGATGAACAAAAACCTTCAAATCAGATAAAAAACTTATTAAATCATCACCTAATGATATAGTAACCTGTATCTAATCTATTAGCAAAATATCACATCTGATTGGGTCATTACTTTGTCCATTTTGTGAACAAAATCACATATTTCCTATAATGGCAAATATTGAAATCAACCGTATAACATCATTTTCCAGATTATTAAACACAGATTTAACCATCCTAATATGCTTCTAACATGTTATCATAACATGTTATTATCATCCTATAACATAACAAACCCTAGGTCTACACAAAACCCCCCAAATAGGTCAAAACTCATAAGCACTCATAACACATTAAACATCCCCTACACATGATTCTAGCACCCATACTATCATCAAATCAATAACATAGCATCATATAACAAGCAAATAACACAAAAACCCTAATTTCAAGGTCACCAATCCAACACCCAAGTTTATACAATGTGTTCTAGTTAGGATATGTTTAGAAAAGGGTTTTTTATACAGGAAAACACAATAATATCAAATATGTACACTTAGGTTTCATAAAACATTAATAAAATGGATCAAAAAGGGTTTTAATGAATTACACACCTTGAATCTTCACTTGATATTGTTTCTAAACGTGATTTGGCTCAAGGATCTAAGAAATGAGGGCGAAAGCTCGTTTCTACAGGTTAAGGTTTGTAAAAGAGCACTTGGAGGCGAGTTAGGGTTTTGAAAATGATGAAAATGAATGAAGGAAAGTATTTATAGGTTGTTGTCTTTAGCTAGGGCATTCTAGCGAATGAGACTCATTTGCTAGCGAATGAGTCTTTGAGTTCTCTCATTCCCCTAAAACGACAGGCGAATGAGTGTTTTCTTGGGTCATTTGCCAAACGACCTCAAATTGAACATAAAAAACATATTATCATATCAATTCGTGTAAACACATATTCACAAGTTATCAATTAATCACAGAACATATAATACTCGACAAGTTACCATTATTATGTTAATTCACCAACGAACGTGATATGAGACTCATGTGTGTTACCCGATGATTCCCGAATCACCGAAACCTTGACCATAGTGTGTGTAGACCTACTTAACTAACCAAGTTAAGTTTGTTTTACAAATGTTTTGCTAAGGTAAACTTATGTGTTGTAAGAAAAATTAACCTAAGTTTGTCGGGTGTCACAAAGTGTTGCCAACCTAGGGCTTGGGCCCTCTATAAAATATGCCCCCTGTTTAACATATATATTGAGAGAGAGAGAGAGAGAGAGAGAGAGAGAGAAGGAGGGAGAGAGGTAAAGGTTTAGGTACGAAGGCCATATTTAAGTATGAGAAGGATTAAGAATTGACATGTAGACGTCATCTTTATGATTTAGGCATGATGTTTTGCGTGGTTTTTGCTAGAAAAACACAAAACCCAATAATTTAATACACAATGCGATGTAGTATAGCCATGGAATTTAAAACACACAGCTATAACACAATAATTTGAAACACATTTATTAGCATGGCGTTTTAAGTTTTAAGCCTAAAATAAATTGTTTTGTGTTTTAAATTATTATGTTTGGTGTTATTTTAGACTAAACAATCCAAAACATCATTACTAAGTCTATAAAATGTTGTCTACATATCAATTATTAATCCTTCTTACACTTCATTTGTTGTGTCCGCACGGTATGGCTGAACACAAACGTGGTTCGGTTACTAGGCTCAAACGAAACCAATGTCATCAGTTAGTTGATTTTATTAACTAACTGGTTAATTGGTTCAGATTATTGGGTAATATTGTTGGTTTTTTGTTCGATTCAGTTAACTTTTATTATTAACCAAAGCCTAACTTTGGCTAAAAATTTTTCTTAGAAGTATAAAAGCTATGAATATATGAATTATTCGTTTTTAGTTAGGTTGATTTCCGTTAACTAAGTGTATAAAAAATCGATAACCGATTTTAAGTTGATGTTTTTCTTTAGTTAATTTAGTTTTCAATTTATTTGGTTTGGTTTCTTCTTCTTCCTCTTTTTCGCTTCGTCTGTTTTTAGTTATTTCTCACCCATAGATATCGTTAATCATGTAATACGTCATTTTTTAAAACTACAAATTAACAATAATATTATACTCAAATTAAAGAGAATAAATTATTTGTTTCTATGATATATTTCGTTGCTGAAAAGTATTAATATATGAAAAAATTATGAACGTTTATAAATCGTGAGGTAGTTGGCTTAAAATAAGGAGAAAAAAATGTAACTATTAATTAAATAATATAATTTTACTAGATTTCAGGGATTAGAGTGTAGCTAGGATAAGGGTATTAAAGTGTAAAAATGTTTGAAGACTCATTTACCCTCATTTTAGGGTTGTATATTATACATTATAGGAAAAAAGAGTTTTTAACTTTTAAGAAGGTGTTTGGGATTGAGTTTGAAAACAACTTATTGACTTATTGGTCAAAAAGTCAATAAGTCAATAAGCTGTTTGTGTAACCCAAAAGCACTTTCTGTTTTGACTTTTTGGCTTTTAAGAGTGGAAAAACTGTTTTTGAAAAGTTAAAAATCCTAGCTTTTGGAAAAAAATTACAAATTTACCACTCATACAACTAATATTCACAATAAGTTAAGCGAAACACTTAAAAAAACCAATGTATTGACTTTTTGACGTTTCACATCCCAAAAGTTAATCCAAACACTTTTTTTAAAACTCATTTTTAAAAAGCCATAAGCCAATAAAGACTTCTGACCAAAAGCACTTTTGCATTTCCAAACTCAATCCCAAACACCCTCTAAGTATCTAAATATACCTTTGTGAAATGCACTATATACAATATAGGTATAGTAGATAATTTTTTTTCTAAATAAATAGTTTATGCATAAAAAAACAAAAAGAAAAACTTTATCTAAACATATTCATACACACGAGATATAACTTCTGCCAACTATAAGGTTGTTTTGTCTTTTTTAAATGGGCACAACCGTTTTAGTCTGCTTTTTGTCACACCCTCACCATATGTGGAATTCACGGTGGTGACCTATTGTTTAATAGCAAAATCAAAGCATAAAGATTCAAACCCCAACATTACTATTAATACATTTAGTCAATTACATCATTTAAAGTCAACCAATAAAATGATAAGTTCAAACGAATTAAATAAAAATGGTCTTATTTATTAATTTAGTAGGTAACCCAAATTCGATGTGAACATGTCTTAAGCTTAGCTTTGAGCATTATCACCTGACACATATAGAAAAATGTACCAACTAAAATAGTTGGAGTAAATCATAGGCTTAATGATAAACTTTAGTAAGTTAATATAACTCACAGGAAAAAGACCATAAAACACATTAATATAATGAATCACAAGAAACAATAGATCACAATAAAAAATATAGCGAAGTTAGATGCAGCAGACCCATATCAGGTGTCCAGCAGATAATAGATGTGGGTTTGACTCTTACATACCCATAATATACTAACCATTGGATCATGCGAGTTAATGATTGTGTAGATAATAGATATTCCAAATAGATCATTATTGTGCATTGTTTCAAATAATAACATGCTTGTGAAAACACTTGTTATTTAATAATTGTATTGAATAGAGGTTTAGTTATGACTACATGTTCCACCCTAAAGAATAGAGGAGTAAAAAGGGGCTATGATTATCCCCTTAAGTATTGTGTTGGATCTCGGGTACTTGACATGAACGAGAGAGCTCAAAGAGATAAAACCTTAGTAGATTATTTAATAAGTTAATTAGGTTTTGTAAAGGTTTACTTAGTGTTTAGTTTGAGTTAAGAATTCTTTAAATTAGGTTATAAAAGTTTGAGTTCGTGTTAAAGTTTCAAGGTTTGTTTTAGGAACTTATTAAAAATAGTAAACCTTCAAATTTTATGAGATGTTTGTATATGTCTATAATGCTAGTATATTTTTTTAAGTCATAAAATATAATGGAAAAATTATTAAAATTCTCAAAATACAAAAGTTCATTTTTTTCTATCAGTTTACTAAAAACATCTTAATAAAATCTATATATAACTAATTGATCTAAACCCAGTGGAAAAAGATTAGTATTTTATGCAAGTATCTACCGTAAAATTTCTGACTTTTTAATTTAAATTGGTCAAGTTATGACTCTTATAGTGAACCCTAAATGTTTAAAAAACTAAGTTTGACCCATAGTTACATTAAATTCATAAGAATCTATTTAGGCTTTTCTAAAACTTAAGAAAAAATTTATGGATAACATGCACTTCCAGTAGATTATTTTAGACTAAAAAAACAAGTGACATGATGTTCATATCGCCATGTTATAATTAAAATAAAATCGGATGAACAACCTATAAATGGTTTTACTTAGTTAGGTTTGAAAGATTTTCTGTTGATGATATCAATGTTAAGATTTTTAATGATTAGATTAAAGGTTAAAACTAAAAAAACTAGAGGATGATAAATGTTGTACCGAAGACGATTGTTGGTTGCTTTTTGTTGTTCTTAAGGGCTTGGCCATTCTCCGAGAGTTAGAACACTTCAAAATGATTTGGTTTTAAGGTTATTTAATTGCTTGAATAATGTGGGGAAAGAACGAATTTGGAGTTGGTTAAATAGCAATGGAGATGGTGGAGTTTTAAACCAACTTGGAAGCTTCATGGTTATCTAATTTTGTTTTTGTTTTTTTTTAACTAAAATTCTTGCTAAATCTCATCCGAAAGTATGTGACAGTAAATTTAAGGTTGGAGGGAGTTGGAATTGGTTATGATGGTTAGAAATTAGGAAGATGGATTAAAAACTAAGATAAGACTCGAATAATTGTATTTTAGGGATATATACTAGGTTTTAATTCAAGAAGGATTATATATATTTGAGAATTCTGATTTTTTATATAATACATCTTATGTTTATTAATTAATTAAATATAAAACTTTAATTCATTAGCTTTTAAGTATCACCAATTGCGTTATTATGTTACATATGTAAAGTTTTGGTTGGGTTTTCAACTAAAGCTCCCCTTTAAGAAACCTTTTAATACCTTTGGATTAACTTTACTATAGATAGTAAATTTTGATGTATTTGAAGATTAAATTAGGAAGTTGGACTTGTGGTTGTCGATTTTAAAATTGAAGGTTTTATTTATTGAATTTTTTGCATGCGTTGATTTAACTTAGTTATTTATAGGAAGTTAGGTATGTTTGAAGTCCAATAATGACTAGTTACTATTCAATTCACCAATGTTCAACAAGATCGAGAAGTATTTAACAGGTCCATTTAGGGTTATAATTTGAACCTTCGACTATATTTGGTAAGTTTTCCTAGTTTCAAGTCTACTTTTACACCATTAAGGCTTTGGTGAAGTATCATGATAACAATAAGGTCATGGTTAAGGAAGTGGTTAACTTGATTTAGTACGGTTGACAAACTTTAGGGGTCCAAAAACATTGACCGGGCCCTGGGTCCTATAAAACAAACATAACATGGGTCTCATACATCTAAAATTGGTCTCATAGGACAAGAAGGGGCACATTGGGTAAAAGGAGGCTCGTAGGACAATCATGTATATTACTTGACTAACATATTGGGTAAAAATCCCTATATATATATATCCATGGTAACCTATGTAAAACGTTTTCAGAGCTCATGTAGTTTTTTGTTTGAAAACGACCCTAATGCATAAAATAAAAATATGAAACATGTTCTCAAAGAACAAATGATACATAAAAGTGAAGGGTTTCTGATCATTTGTACCTTAAATGATACTCATAATAGCATATACAAACCTTAGATCTTATCCATGAGACTATAACATCCTACAATTTTACTGTTATTCTATATTAGTGTCATGTCTCTAATTTTAATAATTAATTAGTAATTTGTTCGATTTTGTCTACTAACTAAGGTTTGACGATTTATTCGACAATGCTATTATGTGGTTGTTTTCACAACTTGTCTAAAGATCTAAACTCATAAAACTAAGATCTTTTAAAATTCATTTTTTTAATTTAGTTGTGAGTAGATAATTTTTCTACTATATTTTAGGTGTTACATACAATGTATTTGTTAATATCCGTGCTTACCTCATCCGTAATTGGACTTCCATGGATGAACGTAGTATCATCCGCCAACTCATTGTTGTGTTTTATCCTTAACAAATATATTCATTCTCATTTGCCCTTGTGGGCAGACAATGAATAATGTAGAAGAGGTCCAACACAGCTACAAAATGAGTAGAAAATGAATGTAGCACGTTATGACCAACTAAAACCTACGAAATTCATGAAATAATGGTCGAGTGGTGTTATATTTTTCGTCCTAAACAGTGGCATGATCTTATCTTTTCAAGTGAAAGGTTAGTTTTATTTAAATGTAAAAAATTGTTCAAAAAAATACACATGTTTGTGTATGCTATTTAAAAGGTGACATAATGAAAATATTCAAGTCAAGAAATATGTAGTCAATGTATCATATCGTGAATGGATCTACCATAGGATTTAGGGTAGCCCGGGCTACCTCTTAACTTTGTCGATGAAGTATAATTTTTTTTCTTTTTCGTTTTATGTGTTGGATACCTTAAAAAAATATTAGGATACACACAAGTAAAATAAAAGAATACCCTTGAACTTTTCTTCTAGATCCGTTAGTGTATCAGGTGCATCAATATCATGCTCACTTATTATTTTCATAGGAAGTTCAAGCAATAAGAGATCCATTATTGGAGGTGTGGTTGGAGGTTTAGGAGGTATGAGCTTCTTACTAATAGTTGTGCTATGGTGGTGTGGCCGATCAAAAAGAACAAAATCCAAAGGTGTGCATTATCAATTGCTTATATTGAGGAATTAAACTAGATTAACTAATTTCACTTCTAACTTACCAGGGGCAACTGAATTGCATGGCTCAAAGAACTACAACTACGTTGATCTTAAGAATGCGACAAACAATTTTGGGGATGAAAATAAGCTTGGAGAAGGAGGGTTCGGAGAAGTATACAAGGTACTCGTTACTGGTATTCAAATAAATCTTCAAGCTTAATGTCTTTTTCTCATCTGCAAATACTAAAAAAATATAAACTTGTTTTATGGATTTTGTTGTTTGTAAAACCTTTTTATAAAGATTAGACACTAATTTTCTCTATCAAAATAATTTTTTATAAAATATTTAAGTAAATTAAATTATACTGTAAGAAAAGATTATGCAAATTTATCGTAGACTACTACTAAAGTGATCAGTTTCCTCTAACATTTTACGATTATTTCGTCATAAATTCCTAAGCATTTATGATGCATTTTCTACAGAAAACAAAGCCTTAGTTTAAAATAAAATTGTGACACAAATAAAAACCCTTTTTTTCTTCATAATTTTGTCATAAAATGTGTCGAATGTAATTAGTGGTGGAGGATAGTTGGGGCCAGAATGAGTCTTGCCCCCCCTGTTTTCACCCTAAGACTGTGAATTTGGCACATAATTATATGTAATGGAATGATTGCAATAAAAAAAATAAGAAGGGTGACAATTAATACAATTACATGAATTTTGTTTAGCGATGGTGAAAATAGTCTTCCGACAGAGAAAACAATGAAAAATGAAGTAGATGATAGAATAAATAGTTAAATAAGTAACTTATGAGTCATAAATTTTGACTTTTTGAGTTTTTATGACACATAATATTATAAATGACAAGACATTATGCAAACTCTTAATAAGATTCATATTATTGTGATTTATCGAAAATTTGTTGTTTTTTTTTACTTTACATTGAATTAACATTTTTAAACATCTAACTTAATTTACAAAGAAATAACCTAGTGTTTCTATAAAGTTTCTTAAAAATCCATTTATCTATTGTTAGATTTAACTTGGTGTCCATTATTCTACATTTAATAATTTTACATATTAAACATTTCATGTATAAACAATGACGGAGCTTAAACATTAAATGTGTAAAATTGTAATTTTGATAATAGTATTATATCATAAATTTTCATAGTTCTTTATCATATTAAATAAAAACTATAATTTTTCTTACTTCTACCACATATTAAATGGTTATATTACATTTATTCAATCAATGTAAGACATAAGTTTATTTAGCTCATATAATAACTGTTTTTTTTATATATATAACATTTTTATTACTCATATAAACTTACATTTATTTACCATATGTAATACACGGGGTTCTAACCTAGTATATAATAAACCAATATAAGTATGTACATGTGTCTTTCACTAGAGCCAACTATTTTTCAGTTATCCATCATCTTTCTCCTATGTAATTATAGGTACTTTCTCTTTTGATTAAAGATATTATTTCTTTTTATCTTGCTTAATTACCAATTATTTATGAGGATGATTAGGAATAATTGGATGTATTTAATATTTTTCATAAGAGAATCACCAATAAAGTGTTTTGGGTGTGTCACATGGCACCAACCTAAAAACTCTTTTTTCGTTCTCTATTATCCACCTCACTCCTTCTCTCATCTACGTCACATTCGCTTTCCTAAAAACATTAAAAAATAAAAAACAAAGAGGCTCATTATGGATGCTTTGGTATTTTTTCTAGAAGCGTGACAATATCATCTAAAAATCTATATCTATATATATAATAAACGAAAGCATGGTGTTTGACATTGCATTAGATTAGGTGCTCTCATCCCTTAACTGACACATGACATTAGGTTAGACCCTTACACCACCTAAGTGACATATGGCACTAGGTGAGGCCCCCCGCCCCCTGTTATGGATAATTATTAACAAATCAAAGTTAATTCTCATGTGAAAAAAAAGTGTTTTAAAAAATAACTTAACAAAAATTATAATTGTCACTTTCAATGTTCCGTTTTTAAATGTATATCTTGACGACTGTATATGTTAACAACTTTAAGCTTCTTCAAGTCGTCAACCATTCAAATGAACACAAGTCCTAATACTCTAACAGGATATAGTATTCAATATTCACTATGAGAACAATTAATAGATTCAGATTGTTGTGTTAAATATACAGACTATAAAGGAAAGTATAAACAATTACAGATGATGGTATATTGTTTTTTCAGAAACACAAATAACTTAGGAATTAAAGTACATGCTATGGAAATTAAATGATTCTCATAACTTATTATTTTTTGTGATGGTTTACTAGGCAATTCTTGACGATAAGAAAGTTGTGGCAGTGAAGAAGCTTAAAGTTGGATATGCTGGAGCAAAGATAGGATTCGAAAATGAAATCTTACTCATAAGTAACATTCGTCATCGAAATCTTCTTAGCCTCCTTGGATGGTGTAGTGAAGAAAACAATCTACTTCTTGTCCTGGAATATATGCCAAATGGAAGCCTCGATAGGTTCTTATGGGGTGTGTGTTTATCCAACTTAATGTGCATTCATAAGTAAATCTTTCTCTATAAACATTTTTGCAATGATTATTTATACACGTTATAGGTGAAAGAAAGGGCACCCTAAAGTGGAAAAGTCGATATGACATTATCTTAGGGATAGCTAGGGGTCTCGCACATCTACATAAGGAATTGCATGTTAAAATTGTTCACAGAGATATAAAATCAAGCAACATTCTCCTTGATTGTGATTTTGAACCAAAAATAGCAGATTTTGGATTGGCAAGGTTTCAACCAGAGGATCAAAGTCATGTTACCACCAAATTTGTTGGGACACTGTAAGTTTAATTTACACAACATATCTAATAATTCCTCATATTGCATCGAATCATGTTCGTGTATACCAGGGGCTACACAGCACCGGAATATGTACGATATGGTGCTTTATCAGACAAGGTTGACACTTTCAGTTTTGGTATCGTGGTCCTTGAAATCATTAGCGGCAAAATCTGTACTTCCCAGAACTTTGATGGACCATCAACCGATTGTCTCCTCGAACATGTGAGCTATAATTTAAAACTTTTTCCCTTTTCTATTTCACTAACATAACTTCACAAATAGTAACTAGAAGTAAAGATGAGTAGCCATATCACTTGATGGTCATATACACACACATGTAATTTGGTGGTGTGTGATGGTGAAACAAGAAGTGTCATAAAAAAAACATTACATGCGCAAGTCAACCATGAGTTTATATCTAAGTTATTGTACCGAAATTCCATTTTTATTTATTTAATTTTTTTTTTGAGAAATACATTGAATTTTTAAGTGTATTGTCATCTTTGGTGGTAGGCATGGAAGCTGTATGAAAATACAAACCTTGAGAAGTTAGTTGATGAGACAATGGATCTTAACCCAGACGAAGAAAAACATGTGATGAAGATCATTGAGATTGCTTTGTTGTGCACCCAATCACCGGTTTCTAAAAGACCAACCATGTCTGAAGTTGTTTTGATGTTTCCAAATGATCTATCATCAGGGGAAAGACAACTCACAAGACCTAATTTCACTAATCAAAATAGGAGGATTAATATAGGGCCTTAATAAACTATAAAATTTAATTATCTATCTATTAATTGTATTTAAACACGTAATTTATTTAGTTTTGTACACATGCTTTTATTTAAAAATTCTATATTGTGTCTTATGTTTTTATTTAAACACATATTCCTTAGTTCCAATGATTTTTATTACGTTTAATTTTTTTAGGAATCATAACTTTCATTGAAAGAACATCATCGGCAAAAAAAATTGTTAGTAATTATTGTTGTCAACCGGAGAAAATTTGTCGGTAATCGGCCGAGCACCTTGTTAGTTGTTGGCGACGGGAGTAGACTTGTTGGCTATCGAAGAAGCCTTTTTAATCACTAGATAGAACTTAACGGTAATGCCTTGTGAAAAAATCTAATGGTATTTCTTTATAATCTCTTCTTAATTAATCCGTTAGAAAACAAATTACCCAAACCCATATTTAGTACCGACATATTTTCAACAAACAGATCCTCACGAGTAAATACTTTCCCTGACGGGTCATACTTATTTTGTGTAGCAGTGACATCTTAGTGTATCTAAATCTTGCATCCCTCTTTCCTTCTAGTAAAGTAACAAATATAATTTTGAAAGAACTATTGATACAAGAAATAAAGAGAATAAAACGTTAAGTATAGCCATTTATTTGCTTTCTTAAAATGATTTTTATATCTAAACCAAAACTTATTTTGTGGAGTGCAAATGCTATTCTACCAGACCACTAGGATATGGGTTGCAATCCTGGGGAACCCATTGGTAGGCGTGGGCGTAGCCGCCCCCTTAATTTTTGTTCTTATCACCCCTTGAACTCATGGGATCCATGAGAAAAACAAAAGGAGAACTTGTTTGCCAGTTTTTCTCCAACCAAATTCCGACGAGCAATGGTGAAGAAGGCAGAGCATGAAGAATAAAAAAGAATTGAATTGATGGGAAAAAGAACTTACTTTGAATCTTTTTTAGTTTTTTTAACCAATCCAAATATTTAATTAATATTTTATTACTTCTAGTAAAACAAAAGGTAATAAAAAATACTCACATTTTTATATGTTCAACTCTTTTTTTTTTTTTTTAAATTGCGCTCCATTAAAACAAGGGTCCGTCTATTGACACCCCTTTGATTTCTATTTCAACTCCCTTGTCAAACGCCTCGCTTTGGCCAAAGCAATGCGTTTCAGTCACATCAAGGTCAAACTCAGTACGAGGTTGCATGGGGGTTTGAAAAAAAAGGGGTCAAGCGTCTTGCTTTGGCCAAAGCGAGGAGCTTGGCAACAGGGGAGGATGAACCTGGACATTTTGGTGGTGGGAGGATTTTTTTTGTTTGGTTTGTTGTGTTTATTTTGAAGTGTTTTTTTTAACTTTTTTATTAAATTTAATTAACCCTTTAATTATTGTAATTTATTTTTTTAATTTAAAAAACAACGTAATAACCCTAATCAAACTATAATTAATCAACTAATCCTAACTTTAACCTATTAATAAAGTGTTAGATTGTCAATGTGAGTAGATAAATTATTCACGGAGAAGACCTCGTTGAGAAAGATTGAATGAATTCGCGAAACTTGATACGAATATGGTGGTTGATGGTCAAGGTGACGTCGTTTTGGTTCATAACATGCAAGTTTTATTTGGTTTGGGATTGAAAGGGTTGAGTGATATTTTAACGTTTATAATCGGATATTTACTGTTTGGATCTCATTGGTTTTACTGGCTTGCAATTTATAATTTGGTGTTAGTTCATTTATTATTTTATGGGTTTAATATTTATTAGACAATTAAACATTCAAACGGGTGATATACCTTCGAAACAAGCATTATAAACAATCAAAACAGACAAGATATAAACAAAAGATCAAGTGCATAATAATAATCAGTTTGTACATGCCAAAAAAAATACAACTGCAAAAAAGTCTAGTGAAAGTAAGATAGAAACATAATCACTATGGCGGTGGTGGTCCACGCCCTGGTGGTTGGCGTAGCTGTACCCTCATCTGCTGTGCCATCGCCTCTATCGCCACCACCGTCCACAACTGAACATCCTGTATCTCACCGATGCGGCGATCCATGTCCTCAGCCACGAAACGTGCAGCAGGAGTGAGGTCATCATATATATGCGGGGGGTACTGCTGCTAAGGTGGTGGCGGAGGTGGGGGGCCGTCATCGTCGTTAGCGTCATCATCGCCGCCGTCACCCGCCTGGTCCTGCAGCAGAGGTACTCCCGGAGACCGCTCATGGTAGACCGGTATATCATCGGGCGTTGGAAGGGGGCCGGCTCAAAAGGCCTCCTGGTGCCGAGAGATCGAAACCGATGTACTCCCTGCTCGACCTCCATCAGGATCCCCATGCTCCGGACATTGGCCTCACCGAGCTTCAGCGATGGGATCTTGGGCGACAGCTGAGGGTCAGTCTCTGACGAGAGGCGCAGACGACGCATGATGACGGTGATGAATGCCCCGCCATGATGACACTGAAAGTACTCCACCGGGGATGCGACTAGGTTGCACGGCCGCCGCATAATCAAACAGTATAAAAAGAAAATGTCACTTTGGTTGACCTTCTCCCGGTTGTTCCCCCATGCTGCGATAAAGGTGGCGATCGCATGCTGCAAATAATAATACAGGGGGTCCCTAATCGACGTCGCCTTCGCCATATTCTGCCCAAAGTGGGAAGTAGCGATGTACCTCCAAAAACTGACCAGGGTCGGCTATCCACCCTCTTGACAGCATCCCGGTACAAACTAGTATCAATCTCCGCGGGTAGGTACAACCCCAAAGCAACAGCAAATTCCTGCAAAAAATAATTGTAAATATTAACAACTTTTGGTAACATAATAATCAAATGACAGATAATTGAAATAACATACCTCATAGGTCATCTCCTGCCAATGCCTCGCCAACCGAAATCGGATGGGGCGAAAAGGCACAGCTGGGTTTTGAATCTCGGGCGGATCCAGTACCTCGAACGACGACAGAAACTCGATCGTCAACTCCCGGTAAAAATCCTCCTTGGTTATGTCAAAGAGACGCCGCCATGGAGTGTCAAACCCCACAAAGTCGTTCGCCTTAACGGTTTCGCCGACCCTCTCCAGAAGATCCCAACTGATGTACATCTGAGGGTCGACAGGCATTTGACGCAGCTTCTTACACTTGCGCCGCGCATCCTTAAACCCCTCCTCAAAATCCAGGTAAGGGTGGCCCCCAAGAGTGTTCACCGGCTCCCGTCGACGCCTCTGCGACGGTCCCACCACCGGCGCCGACGATCTAGTGTCATCCCCAGCACCAAACGCCCCCTCAAAAAAACGTGGGTCCATATCTATGTAAACAAAAAATTTTAATTAATAATAATAATAATAATAATAACAACAACAACAACAATAATAACACTAATAATAATAATAACAATAATAATAATAACAATAATAATCACAGTAGTAGTAGTAATAATAATAATAATAATAATCACAGTAATAATAATAATAAAAACAATAACAATAATATTAATAATAATAATAACAATAATAAAATTAGAAAAAAAACCAGAAAAAGTGCCTCGCTTAGGCCTCGGCGAGGCGCTTTGTTCTTCCTCCCCAAAACAAACCAACCGGCCATAGCCCAATCCAGACCCAAATCAAACACACAATCAACAATCACATGGTTTTGACATAATATAGATGAAATGGGTCAAAATATTAACCTTTGTCCGAGAAATCGTTGCCAAAGAACCGTTTGTGTGTGTGTGTGAAGAGCCAAGCGAGACGGCTGACTGCCTCGCTTTGGCTTTTAAATAGAAAGCTAAGCGCCTCGCTTAAGCCAAAGCGAGACGCCTAGGGTTTTTTTTAAAATTAATTCGTTTTAAATGGTTTCGATCGATAAAAAAACTTTTAATTCATTTTTAAGAGTTTTATGTTATTTCCAATCCAAAAAAAAATCGTTTTACGAGTTTCGGTTCGTTTCTTGCTCCTTTTGTGGTTTTCGGTTGAAACATCCGAGTTATAACAACAATCATAAATCATTGTACGTCATACACGGACTATACAGTCTATACCCGTTTTAAAAAAAAAATACAAATTTAAGAGTTTTATGTTGCTTCCAATCCAAAAAAAATTATTTTTACGAGTTTCGGTTCGTTTCTTGCTCGTTTGTGGTTTTCGGTTGAAACATCCGAGTTTTAACAACAATCATAAATCATTGTACATCATACACAGACTATACAGTCTATACCCGTTTTTTTTTTTAAAAAAAATACAAATTTAAGAGTTTTATGTTGTTTCCAATCCAAAAAAAATTGGTTTTACGAGTTTCGAAACCGACCGGCCCGTTAACGAACCGGACTGTTCTGACCCGACCGGCCCGTTATCGAACTGGACTGTTTCGAACTGACCGACCCATTAACGAACCGGACTGTTTTGACTCAACCGGCCCGTTATCGAACCGAACTGTTTCAAACTGACCGGCCCGTTAACGAATCATACTGTTCCGACCCGACCGGCCCGTTATCGATCCGGACTGTTACGAACTGACCGGCCCGTTAACGACGACTGTTCCGACCCGACCGGCCCGTTATCGATCCGGAATGTTTTGAACCGACCGGCCCATTAACGAACCGGACTGTTCCGACCCGACCGGCCCGTTAACGAACCGGACTGTTCCGACCCGACCGACCCGTTATCGAACCGGACTGTTCCGAACTGACCTGCCTGTTAACGAACCAGACTGTTCCGACCCGACCGGCCCGTTATCGAACCGGACTGTTTTGAACCTATACAATTTTAAAAAACATAAACACAACCAATACAATTTTAAAAAACATAAACACAACCAATACAATTTTTAAGAGCATAAACACAAACAATACAATTTTAACATTTTTTAAAATTTCACATATCTAATCTAGATCTTGTACTTCGGGACTTTCTTTGGGGTCCCGCTTCAGGAAAACTAATTCTTTGTACGTATCGATTTGATCTTTGAATTCAGTTTCCCATTCCGCGCCACCTTCAGTTCTAAAAGCAGTCCAAGCTGCATTCGGGGGAGGCATTGGATATGATCCTTCCAGCGTTAAGTTGATGTAATGCTGGCCCATGTAGTAAACTGCTACCGTTAGAATAGGTGGTAGAGAACCAATTGGGCTTAAAAATAGAGGGAAAACTGTATCACTACCATTAATGTCGAGTCTATGAAAAACAACACCAAACCTCTGTACAATGAGAAATCCCGCCTCCGGCGTCGTCATCCACTTCGAACTTGGGGTTTCTCCCACCCCTTTAAAGTATATACTATTGCAGAGACGCTGATAATGTCTTTCGTTTTCTGGATCAAAGATTTGCCTCCACAAGGCTTCGTTGTTGCGCAACTCGAGTAGCATTTGGGACCGGACATACGGAAATGAATTTTGATCTATTCCTAACCCCAGAGCTACCGCTCGAAACCCGCAATGACCATCTGGTTTCACATCCGTTATTTTGGATATATATGGGTGAAATACAGATGGAATTCTATCCCCAAATTGCCTTACTAAGTTCTCTAACTTTTTGTCCGTGGAAGTAACGGGAAATAGAATTTATCCCAAATGCTGCCCCCTGGGATGTTGACGGTATGTAAGAGTTGTGATGGTGAAGCTCGTAATAAGGGCATGGCTGGGACTGGGAAGGTCGTACGAGCTCCTCCTGTGATCGTACGAAAGAGCTGTGCCGGGGAAAGTCAAGGTCCTCGTCGGACCCACTTTCTTCAACCGGCATATGTAAGCTCTTTCTCGCAAATTGTTCTCTCTTGTGTTCTTGGTGCTTCTTGGTTGGACGACCACATATTTTATTTTGCACAACAGGCGGTTTATTGGGGGAGTAGTTGCCTGTGATGATTTGTGCAAATTTGTCCAGGTAGTTTAATTGGGCAAAAACTGATTTTATATCAAGCGTTTCCTTTAATTCTTCCCACACCTCATCTACATTTATATCTTTGCAACCAATCTTCGCAGGTTTGAAGTCAAGCTTCCTCCAGAACACGTCTATCGAGAACAAATGGATTTCCTGACCTGAAAACGATAACATATGTTATAAAGTTAAATCATGTAATAAATTATGTAGTAAAATCATATGGACACTAGTACTAATTACCATTAAGTTGTAACTGCTCGAGACGACCGGCACATGGCAAAACACAACTTTTATAAAGCTGGCATCCACAAGTGTTATGGTAACGGCGCATGGACGTTTCAAGACGCTGAATCTCTTCGTATATTAGCTGAAGAGCATGTTTTCTAACCTTCCGAAGTAACAATTTATCAAGCAATGGCTGCCTCTTGTGGTGTTCATTGTTTTTCTTGGGCTTTCTTCAAAACCTTTTTTAATGTCTCTGTATTGCTTATCAACCATTTGATCAAAGTACTTCACAATTGTCGACAACGAGTTGCGATTTCCTGGAAGGTAACTTTTAATTTTGGCATGCATGCCCTCAACTCTGTTGGTAGTAGTCTGGCGGAAGTTCAGCGTTTGGTTAGTCCATGCAGACACAAACTTTTGACGGTACCGGTCCAACCAGTTATTCTTCGTGTAGTAAAAAATGTCTGAAAAATATAACCAAAACTAGTCAGCCACCAAAACATTCGAACAAATTCCTTCCACTCCTTATCCGTGAACTGGTTCTTGCTGTTCCTGTTGATATTCTGCGAAATATGAAATCGGTAGAAATACTTGTACGCATTTGGGAAAACCTGATCACACGCGTTCATCAGCGCAAGGTCCCTGTCGGTCAAAATCACTCGCGGCTCCATACAGTGGTCCAACATAGACTTTATCATCTCCAACAGCCAAAGGTAGCTACCAATCTTCTCAGAAGAAATAAACGCATGGGAAACCGAAAACGACGGGTTTGTCGATGCCATACCCACAACCTGAACAAACACTATATTGTACATGTTTGTATTGTAGGTGGCGTCAATCATCAACACATGCGGGAATAAGCACCACATAGTAAATGAATGTTCGTGAACGAAGAAAATATCTGTGAGAGCCTTCGTGGTGTCATTTCCACGCGTGTAGTAGGTGAATTCTCTCTCCGTCAGAAAGTATTCGAGGTGTTGCATTGCACCTTTGGGAATGACTGTCTTTTCAGCATTCATCATCTGAGCCGCATTGTGTATATCTTTCAGGGTAGTCTTTTTCTCTGGGTTCTTTGAAATGATCCTTCTCCAGATGCTACGCTTGGGAACATCATTCTCTGTCATCTGCCCGACCAGTTGTCTGTCATCCACAGAAAGCCTTCTGGCATACGGGTGACCCTCTAAGTGTTCAAATGGAGTGTGGTTGTGCGCCGGGTTTTTCACCTTTAACCACCAAACCCATGTCTAAGTTTCAAACACCCCTGCCATCTTAAACGGGCAGCCAAATTTTTTTGTTACCCGTCTTCCTCACCAAAGCCACACTCTTATGCTCCCCCCCCCCCCCCCCCCCGTCTCAAGAGTGCATTGAAATACAACCTTAACAAAAATAAGTTTATTAGAAAATAAGTTTTTTATAAGTTTTTTAAATAATAAACTATAAAAAAAGTTTATTAATTAAAAATTAACAATACTCTTATCAAAGGAGAAACGTAATCCTAAAGGTGTGTGACCCGAACACCACTGGTGCACCAGTAGGGAATTAACCATCACCGAGGATAAAACACGTGCTTTTAGTAACTAATTTATAAGTTAAGTTTTTTGTTGGTTTTTAAATAACAATTTATAAAATACGTATTTGTTAATATCTTAAAAACAATAGTGACTGAAATATATACCTTCACGAAATTTTCTCCTCTTTTCTTTGATCCTTTTATGACTATGACGTCACCATTTGCCATTCCCGTATCTTGTACCCAGTTGATCAACTCATCGCGTGTAGAAAATGTCCGATCAGTCTCGAACCAAAAGTTGATCGGGTTAGATCCTTCCTCCTGATCTTCTACCTGCTTCTTCTCGACAGCGCTGTCTTCATGGTGTGTATAGTCTTGTTCTTCAAATGTGTCATCACCATCGTAACCGTCGTAAGCATAACCGTAGGCGGGTTGACTAGGCTCGTCTTCAAATTTATACGGGTCCTTCCAGTGTGTATTCAAGTCGAGTTGTACCGTATTGTCACGGTAACGAATGCCAGACTGACCCTTCTCGACATTACTAGACCGACCCTCCTCGACATTATATGAATTAGACTCATATGAATCACCGAAAATTAAGTCGTAATTATATGTTGTGGATAAAGAATTGAAATCGAATGAGTTTATAATGAAATCGAATGAATTTATAGCCAAAATCTGATGTGGACAGGCGCCTCGCTTTGGCCAAAGCGAGGCGCCTGGGTAATTTTTTTCAGAGAATCTAAGGCTTTACGTTTAATCAAACTCTCAGGCGCCTCACTTTGGCCAAAGCGAGGAGCTTTGCAGTATGATTAGACACAAAGTCTTAGATTCTCTGAAAAAATTTACCCAGGCGCCTCGCTTTGGTCAAAGCGAGGCGCCTGTCCACATCAGATTTTGGCTATAAATTCATTCGATTTCATTATAAACTCATTCGATTTCAATTCTTTATCCACAACATATAATTACGACTTAATTTTCGGTGATTCTCCGCGGGTAGGTACAACCCCAAAGCAACAGCAAATTCCTGCAAAAAATAATTGTAAATATTAACAACTTTTGGTAACATAATAATCAAATGACAGATAATTGAAATAACATACCTCATAGGTCATCTCCTGCCAATGCCTCGCCAACCGAAATCGGATGGGGCGAAAAGGCACAGCTGGGTTTTGAATCTCGGGCGGATCCAGTACCTCGAACGACGACAGAAACTCGATCGTCAACTCCCGGTAAAAATCCTCCTTGGTTATGTCAAAGAGACGCCGCCATGGAGTGTCAAACCCCACAAAGTCGTTCGCCTTAACGGTTTCGCCGACCCTCTCCAGAAGATCCCAACTGATGTACATCTGAGGGTCGACAGGCATTTGACGCAGCTTCTTACACTTGCGCCGCGCATCCTTAAACCCCTCCTCAAAATCCAGGTAAGGGTGGCCCCCAAGAGTGTTCACCGGCTCCCGTCGACGCCTCTGCGACGGTCCCACCACCGGCGCCGACGATCTAGTGTCATCCCCAGCACCAAACTCCCCCTCAAAAAAACGTGGGTCCATATCTATGTAAACAAAAAATTTTAATTAATAATAATAATAATAATAATAACAACAACAACAACAATAATAACACTAATAATAATAATAACAATAATAATAATAACAATAATAATCACAGTAGTAGTAGTAATAATAATAATAATAATAATAATAATCACAGTAATAATAATAATAAAAACAATAACAATAATATTAATAATAATAATAACAATAATAAAATTAGAAAAAAAACCAGAAAAAGTGCCTCGCTTAGGCCTCGGCGAGGCGCTTTGTTCTTCCTCCCCAAAACAAACCAACCGGCCATAGCCCAATCCAGACCCAAATCAAACACACAATCAACAATCACATGGTTTTGACATAATATAGATGAAATGGGTCAAAATATTAACCTTTGTCCGAGAAATCGTTGCCAAAGAACCGTTTGTGTGTGTGTGTGTGAAGAGCCAAGCGAGACGGCTGACTGCCTCGCTTTGGCTTTTAAATAGAAAGCTAAGCGCCTCGCTTAAGCCAAAGCGAGACGCCTAGGGTTTTTTTTAAAATTAATTCGTTTTAAATGGTTTCGATCGATAAAAAAACTTTTAATTCATTTTTAAGAGTTTTATGTTATTTCCAATCCAAAAAAAAATCGTTTTACGAGTTTCGGTTCGTTTCTTGCTCCTTTTGTGGTTTTCGGTTGAAACATCCGAGTTATAACAACAATCATAAATCATTGTACGTCATACACGGACTATACAGTCTATACCCGTTTTTAAAAAAAAAATACAAATTTAAGAGTTTTATGTTGCTTCCAATCCAAAAAAAATTATTTTTACGAGTTTCGGTTCGTTTCTTGCTCGTTTGTGGTTTTCGGTTGAAACATCCGAGTTTTAACAACAATCATAAATCATTGTACATCATACACAGACTATACAGTCTATACCCGTTTTTTTTTTTTAAAAAAATACAAATTTAAGAGTTTTATGTTGTTTCCAATCCAAAAAAAATTGGTTTTACGAGTTTCGAAACCGACCGGCCCGTTAACGAACCGGACTGTTCTGACCCGACCGGCCCGTTATCGAACTGGACTGTTTCGAACTGACCGACCCATTAACGAACCGGACTGTTTTGACTCAACCGGCCCGTTATCGAACCGAACTGTTTCAAACTGACCGGCCCGTTAACGAATCATACTGTTCCGACCCGACCGGCCCGTTATCGATCCGGACTGTTACGAACTGACCGGCCCGTTAACGACGACTGTTCCGACCCGACCGGCCCGTTATCGATCCGGAATGTTTTGAACCGACCGGCCCATTAACGAACCGGACTGTTCCGACCCGACCGGCCCGTTAACGAACCGGACTGTTCCGACCCGACCGACCCGTTATCGAACCGGACTGTTCCGAACTGACCTGCCTGTTAACGAACCAGACTGTTCCGACCCGACCGGCCCGTTATCGAACCGGACTGTTTTGAACCTATACAATTTTAAAAAACATAAACACAACCAATACAATTTTAAAAAACATAAACACAACCAATACAATTTTTAAGAGCATAAACACAAACAATACAATTTTAACATTTTTTAAAATTTCACATATCTAATCTAGATCTTGTACTTCGGGACTTTCTTTGGGGTCCCGCTTCAGGAAAACTAATTCTTTGTACGTATCGATTTGATCTTTGAATTCAGTTTCCCATTCCGCGCCACCTTCAGTTCTAAAAGCAGTCCAAGCTGCATTCGGGGGAGGCATTGGATATGATCCTTCCAGCGTTAAGTTGATGTAATGCTGGCCCATGTAGTAAACTGCTACCGTTAGAATAGGTGGTAGAGAACCAATTGGGCTTAAAAATAGAGGGAAAACTGTATCACTACCATTAATGTCGAGTCTATGAAAAACAACACCAAACCTCTGTACAATGAGAAATCCCGCCTCCGGCGTCGTCATCCACTTCGAACTTGGGGTTTCTCCCACCCCTTTAAAGTATATACTATCGCAGAGACGCTGATAATGTCTTTCGTTTTCTGGATCAAAGATTTGCCTCCACAAGGCTTCGTTGTTGCGCAACTCGAGTAGCATTTGGGACCGGACATACGGAAATGAATTTTGATCTATTCCTAACCCCAGAGCTACCGCTCGAAACCCGCAATGACCATCTGGTTTCACATCCGTTATTTTGGATATATATGGGTGAAATACAGATGGAATTCTATCCCCAAATTGCCTTACTAAGTTCTCTAACTTTTTGTCCGTGGAAGTAACGGGAAATAGAATTTATCCCAAATGCTGCCCCCTGGGATGTTGACGGTATGTAAGAGTTGTGATGGTGAAGCTCGTAATAAGGGCATGGCTGGGACTGGGAAGGTCGTACGAGCTCCTCCTGTGATCGTACGAAAGAGCTGTGCCGGGGAAAGTCAAGGTCCTCGTCGGACCCACTTTCTTCAACCGGCATATGTAAGCTCTTTCTCGCAAATTGTTCTCTCTTGTGTTCTTGGTGCTTCTTGGTTGGACGACCACATATTTTATTTTGCACAACAGGCGGTTTATTGGGGGAGTAGTTGCCTGTGATGATTTGTGCAAATTTGTCCAGGTAGTTTAATTGGGCAAAAACTGATTTTATATCAAGCGTTTCCTTTAATTCTTCCCACACCTCATCTACATTTATATCTTTGCAACCAATCTTCGCAGGTTTGAAGTCAAGCTTCCTCCAGAACACGTCTATCGAGAACAAATGGATTTCCTGACCTGAAAACGATAACATATGTTATAAAGTTAAATCATGTAATAAATTATGTAGTAAAATCATATGGACACTAGTACTAATTACCATTAAGTTGTAACTGCTCGAGACGACCGGCACATGGCAAAACACAACTTTTATAAAGCTGGCATCCACAAGTGTTATGGTAACGGCGCATGGACGTTTCAAGACGCTGAATCTCTTCGTATATTAGCTGAAGAGCATGTTTTCTAACCTTCCGAAGTAACAATTTATCAAGCAATGGCTGCCTCTTGTGGTGTTCATTGTTTTTCTTGGGCTTTCTTCAAAACCTTTTTTAATGTCTCTGTATTGCTTATCAACCATTTGATCAAAGTACTTCACAATTGTCGACAACGAGTTGCGATTTCCTGGAAGGTAACTTTTAATTTTGGCATGCATGCCCTCAACTCTGTTGGTAGTAGTCTGGCGGAAGTTCAGCGTTTGGTTAGTCCATGCAGACACAAACTTTTGACGGTACCGGTCCAACCAGTTATTCTTCGTGTAGTAAAAAATGTCTGAAAAATATAACCAAAACTAGTCAGCCACCAAAACATTCGAACAAATTCCTTCCACTCCTTATCCGTGAACTGGTTCTTGCTGTTCCTGTTGATATTCTGCGAAATATGAAATCGGTAGAAATACTTGTACGCATTTGGGAAAACCTGATCACACGCGTTCATCAGCGCAAGGTCCCTGTCGGTCAAAATCACTCGCGGCTCCATACAGTGGTCCAACATAGACTTTATCATCTCCAACAGCCAAAGGTAGCTACCAATCTTCTCAGAAGAAATAAACGCATGGGAAACCGAAAACGACGGGTTTGTCGATGCCATACCCACAACCTGAACAAACACTATATTGTACATGTTTGTATTGTAGGTGGCGTCAATCATCAACACATGCGGGAATAAGCACCACATAGTAAATGAATGTTCGTGAACGAAGAAAATATCTGTGAGAGCCTTCGTGGTGTCATTTCCACGCGTGTAGTAGGTGAATTCTCTCTCCGTCAGAAAGTATTCGAGGTGTTGCATTGCACCTTTGGGAATGACTGTCTTTTCAGCATTCATCATCTGAGCCGCATTGTGTATATCTTTCAGGGTAGTCTTTTTCTCTGGGTTCTTTGAAATGATCCTTCTCCAGATGCTACGCTTGGGAACATCATTCTCTGTCATCTGCCCGACCAGTTGTCTGTCATCCACAGAAAGCCTTCTGGCATACGGGTGACCCTCTAAGTGTTCAAATGGAGTGTGGTTGTGCGCCGGGTTTTTCACCTTTAACCACCAAACCCATGTCTAAGTTTCAAACACCCCTGCCATCTTAAACGGGCAGCCAAATTTTTTTGTTACCCGTCTTCCTCACCAAAGCCACACTCTTATGCTCCCCCCCCCCCCCCCCCCCCGTCTCAAGAGTGCATTGAAATACAACCTTAACAAAAATAAGTTTATTAGAAAATAAGTTTTTTATAAGTTTTTTAAATAATAAACTATAAAAAAAGTTTATTAATTAAAAATTAACAATACTCTTATCAAAGGAGAAACGTAATCCTAAAGGTGTGTGACCCGAACACCACTGGTGCACCAGTAGGGAATTAACCATCACCGAGGATAAAACACGTGCTTTTAGTAACTAATTTATAAGTTAAGTTTTTTGTTGGTTTTTAAATAACAATTTATAAAATACGTATTTGTTAATATCTTAAAAACAATAGTGACTGAAATATATACCTTCACGAAATTTTCTCCTCTTTTCTTTGATCCTTTTATGACTATGACGTCACCATTTGCCATTCCCGTATCTTGTACCCAGTTGATCAACTCATCGCGTGTAGAAAATGTCCGATCAGTCTCGAACCAAAAGTTGATCGGGTTAGATCCTTCCTCCTGATCTTCTACCTGCTTCTTCTCGACAGCGCTGTCTTCATGGTGTGTATAGTCTTGTTCTTCAAATGTGTCATCACCATCGTAACCGTCGTAAGCATAACCGTAGGCGGGTTGACTAGGCTCGTCTTCAAATTTATACGGGTCCTTCCAGTGTGTATTCAAGTCGAGTTGTACCGTATTGTCACGGTAACGAATGCCAGACTGACCATTCTCGACATTACTAGACCGACCCTCCTCGACATTATATGAATTAGACTCATATGAATCACCGAAAATTAAGTCGTAATTATATGTTGTGGATAAAGAATTGAAATCGAATGAGTTTATAATGAAATCGAATGAATTTATAGCCAAAATCTGATGTGGACAGGCGCCTCGCTTTGGCCAAAGCGAGGCGCCTGGGTAATTTTTTTCAGAGAATCTAAGGCTTTACGTTTAATCAAACTCTCAGGCGCCTCACTTTGGCCAAAGCGAGGAGCTTTGCAGTATGATTAGACACAAAGTCTTAGATTCTCTGAAAAAATTTACCCAGGCGCCTCGCTTTGGTCAAAGCGAGGCGCTTTGCTTAGGGAGTTGAATTAGAAGTAAGGGGTTTAATTAGAAAGACCCTAAAACAAAATAAGATGACTTATTTCCAAGCTAGAGATAAGCGCTCAAGCAAAATTACAGTGTTTCAATCACAAACCAACACCACCCTTTCTAATCTACCGTGTTATCTTTAAACTTACTCCTATACCACAAATACCCCAACGACTTAACATCCGACAATATTTAAACTATATTACATCATTATTTATGAAAATCTTCTTGTTTTATGCTTTCTTAATACGCCAACACGTCAAAATGAAGACGCCATACACGATCTCCTTTTTCTTCTTGGAGCCGTCCATATGTTCAACTTTATTTTAACCACACCTAATAATAAAGTAATATTTTATTACTTCTAGCAAAACAAAACGTAATATTTATTACTCACCTCTTTGTCATACTTTTAAGGTAATTATAATTATAGTTATAAAAAGTATATCTATAGCTGAGTAAATTGAATAGTAACTTTATTAATATTTTATTTAGATAACTTTTTTTCTAAGGTTCAAACACTTATTTAATAATAAATATAAATAATTTCATAATAAATCACAACTCGGTTTAGTGGTGGAGTGGTTTGTAGTCAAAAATTTAAAAATAATCCAAAAGATAATTTAAAGTTTTTAATTTTTTAAAAGTTATTCCTTAATAAAAGAATATTCTAAAAATAACCCAAAAACTAACCTATGCCAGTACCGTATAACGGTTCAAACCGGTATACAGGATTTTACCGGCGGGATAAAATCGATATCGTCTCCCATCTTTACCGGAATGTTTTGTACCAGATTTCCATCCAAAAACGGTAATACCGGTATAACCGGCTGGTATTTACCGGTTTTTAAAACATTGCTTAATTGCCACTTTGATCTGATTTTGAAGATTATGAAGATATCATTTGGTAAAATAACCTTTAAATTGGAAAAGATTATTGTGGAATTTGCTTTGTTGAATTGAATACAGATCAATGCTTACGAGATCCGGTGAAGTTGAAGTCATAGAATGCAATTTATTGGAGAAAGAACAAGTGGTGGGTGTGTTACACACATGCGACATGTTTGGAGATGTTGGTGCACTTTGCTGCAGACCATAGGCGTACATCTACCGAAACAAGACCCTGGGCTAACACTTACTGCTCAAAATCATAGCTCTCATTGAAGCAATGCAAACCAAGCTATGTCAGAACACGTTACAAAATGTTCAATCAGTTGAGGCTTGATGCTAAGGCCGCTGATCTCAAGGTAATGCAAATTCTGAGTTTTTCAGTTGGTCGCTGGCCTGAGCATAACTTTCTGATTGTTTTAATCAGTAGTAGTTTTCTATAACTATTGACGCTTCAATTGCAGAAGCTTAAAGAGGGTTGCCTTATAGAAACGAACCAATGTGCTTGGGGATTTGGATCCTTTTGGTTTAGGGAGAATGGGTCAAGTTCGCCATGGGTATCTATGTTATGTATTTTATCCGTATTGTGCCACTAAGAAGTTTAAAGGATTATGGTGGACCATTCACAATATTTGTTTTTAATAACCATTTGTTATGATCAATTTGGGATGTTACTGGATGTAGCTGGATCTTTATTGCACCTTCAGTTTTTGTTAGAAAACATTTTTTAATAATCATGAGCATTTGTGTTCAATCACTTTTTATCTGATTTGTAAAGCAAGAGATCCCTACATAATAATGTTTCTTGTTACTATAAAAGTCAAACTTAATATAATATTTCCTTATAATGGTATGGTGTCAACTTTAGAGGCCATTTAATGGTAAAGTTCAAATCTTGTTTTCATACTACTGTAGTGGTTTTACATTTTGCATATTATGTGTATGTATATTAAACTTGCTACATAGTAGTGAAACTTTTATTATTTATTTATAGAATTTTTAGTTGTATAGAGTTATCCACAAACCATAACGAATCATCCACAAACGTAATACAAACATACCACACACCACAAACCCAACAACTACGAGGCAACAAAGCAAATGTACCCGCAGCAACGCCCGGGCATTCATGCTAGTTTCTATAGGTGAGTAAATTGAATAGTAACTTTATTAATATTTTATTTAGACACCTTTTTTTCTAAGGTTCAAACACTTATTTAATAATAAATATAAATAATTTCATAATAAATCACAACTCTGTTTAGTGGTGGAGTGGTTTGTAGTGCATTTTTATTGTTTGAGGTCTCAGGTTCGAGACAGGGGTAAGGCAAGGGGCGCCTCAATTTTTTTCATTCACAACATGTTATTTAGTAATAAATATAAATTATTTCATAATAAAGGGCTTAGTGGTGGAATGGTTTGTGGTGCATTTCTATTGTTTGAGGTCTCAGGTTTGAGACATGGGGAAGGCGAGGGGCGGCTCCATTTTTTTCATTCACAACATGTTATAAGTAATAAATACAAATAATTTCATAATAAATCACAATTTGGCTTAGTGGTGGAGTGGTTTGTGGTGCATTTCTATTGCTGGAGGTCTCAAGTTCGATTTTTTTTTTGTGAAGGGTGATATATTTATAGGAGATTTCTTGGGTTTGGTTTTACACCATTTTTTCTTCTGCCGCCTTCACCCCTCAAATCTTGAGGTACGAGCAGTTCACGTGCCGGAACACGTAGCGTCGCCGCCGTGGGTCAGTTGATTTTGACGTTCGTCTCCGTTCGTCTGCAACACCCAATCTTTAACCCAAATTCGTCTACGTTCGTCTACATTCAATATGTATCGATAACCCTATAAACCTAACCACATGTTCGTTCTTCTTCTTCTATAGCCCTATATACTGACTTTTTTTTTATGTTTAGAGTGTTTTGATGCAGATCGGATACTTGATATAACGTTCAACAAAGTTTTGAATTGTAAGTGTTAGGTTCTTGGTTCAACATTCAAACTGATACCGTCGCGCATTGCGCGAGGTGTTTTCATCAATTATGATATATATATATATATATATATATATATATGAAATTTGTGTTTGAATTCTGCTATGAAAACTGTTACTTGCTTGATTTATCATAGCTTCCTAATGTTTTAAATACGATAAAATTGTAAGGCGCAACGCGCATCTCAAATCACACTAGTATTTATTACTCACCTCTTTATCATACTTTAAATTTTTATGTAAAGCTCACTATATAGGGTATGATCTTTGAGAGATTATTTTTTCTAACAAGCTGTAGGCGAAATATTTATATAAATTATAAGAGTTCTTGTTTTTAATTTCTTTTGAATTATATTTTTTAGTTATTTGATTTCTTTTTTTAGAACAACGAATTTTTCAGAATGATCGGGTGGCCGCAGGTCGACTTATGAGACCTACGCAGTTCGAGAACCCATAGAGGGCATAAAACTTGCGTAACGAGCTGAAATCGCATCTTCAGATGAACAATAACCCCTGATATCACTTGATACCAGTTGCGGCACAACAAGAGTCGAAACTCTTGGCGTAAAGCAGGTTGGACAAAACCCATGAGTGGCTCGGATTCGAATTAGTGACCTCTAAAGGAAGCCTAATTCTTATCTTCATTGCCTTTCCACTCCACCAAATGGTGGGAATAGTTATTTGTTTTAGTTAAAAACGAGTTTTCTATTTATTTTTTTTAATTAAAGTTTATGTTTATGATTTTGTTTATTAATGATAGATTGATAAAAAATATCCTATAAATCCTTGATTTTTTTATAACTTATATATATATATATATATATATATATATAGGATAGGGATCATGCGAGAACCAACTTTAGGGAGAGAACCAAAGAACCAATGTGAACATGGGGTATTTTTGTAAATATCACTTAAAGCCGTTTTAAACCAATTAATTTCACAAATGTTGTCATTAACGGTTCATCCTTATCTCTCTGATTTTTATGCCTTTCATATATGAACTTTCAAGCAGTTGACCTTTTTCTCATCCAATTCATTTCACAAATCACATACGTTATCGTCATCATCGTCTGTATGTTTTTCTATACGTATCCTCATTCCTAACATCCTAAATAACCGCCTATCAAACCTCCAGTTTCATATCCGTCACCGTAATCGTCACCGTGAATTACGACGTCGTTTGTGTTCGCTAATCGAACTAGGGATAGGAGTTTGTTGTAACAAGTGTGACATGGCGGCGTTGTTGACGACGCAGACGATGATGGTTTGAATGTTATTGATTTCGTTGGCGAGGTGGGTGATGGGGAGGTAGTGGTTGAAGATAGAAAAGTCAGGGAACTTGTTGAGGATGGTGGTGATGTTGTAGGCATTGACGGTGGCAATAGGAAGGAGAAGGATCTCCGCCGTGAGCGCCGCCATGGAACAGATTTACACTTTGGTTTCTGGTTAGTGCAAGAGAACAGAGAAGGAAAAAAAAGATGAGTAAAATAGTTTCAGTAGCATTTACACTTTAATTAGTTGATTGACTACTTGTAGTTTCCTAGGTGTTTAATAATGTCAACGACCTTTTTTGACTTTTTTTTTACTGTTTTCTTATTTTCATAAAATTTCACACTTTAACTCATTATGGTTTCAATAGAGTTTAGAACTCATGAAAAAAAAAGTAATTTTATGACAAGACTATCATTTGGAAGTTTGATTTTTAGCATCGAGTTTATTACTTGAGGTGAATATATATCTTCTTACTAGTTGCACAAGTTGTAAATATGTGTATTCATTGCATTATGTACCATTAAGGTCGTTTATATTGATCCACATGTGCATAATTTATATAGTAATAATAAAATTAATTTTAATGCACATGTGCATTAATGTTTAATTCTTGTTATCATTAAGGTCTTTCGCTCTATGTGGTAATGAAAAAAATAATGTTAATGCACATGTGCATTAAGATTCAAAATTTGGTTTTCTTATGTGTTGTTTATTATTTGTAGTCAATGATGGAATAAAAATCAAAGAATGTAACTTTTGTGTTATAACTGAGGTAGAAAGGGTCGACAAAAGCTGCCGGATGCGATTGAGAATGATGACATAATCGTTGATCAGGAAGTTAAAAAAGGTCATTATTAATTATTTAAGCAATTTAGATATATATGCACATGTGCATATATGCGTATTTTTCATGTTAACTAACAAATGTTAATTGTTAATTGTTTAAACACACGAGCAGTTTGATAAATTTGATAAGTATACGATGTTCAGGTTGACGGATGAAAAAACAAGGGAGATGTTAGATGAGGCATCAATAAAGTGTGAAGAGTGTTGTAAGAATATAAGTAAAACGGGAAGAAGATGAAAAGGGGACAACTAAGCAAATGAAAGGGACATTGTTGGTGATCGTGAGGTTGTGAGATAATTAGAAGTTTGTAGGTAAGTGGTTAGTTGTAACATAGTTAGTTTGTAATATGAATATTTTTTTTTTGTTATCGTTTGTTTTATTGAGTTAATATGTTTGGTAGAAAGTAGAAACTACATGTAGTTATATGATAAAAACAAATTGATGTAAAAACTTTGTTATTTGAAGGATGATGTATGCACATATGTATATTTTGGGTGGCCTTATATGGTGGTTGATAGGTTGATTATGTTTGTAATTATTATTTTAGTGTATGTAAATTGGTATGATAATGAAATTGACATATGCACATGTGCATGATTATAATTAAACCCCACCACCCAAAAACCTGAACACACCACACCACCCCCATCCCACCATACCTAAAAAATAAGCCCGAAAGTTAAACCGCTAAAAAAGCTAACTATAATAGTGAAATGCACATGTGCATGCAGTACACGTTTCTATTTTATATTTCTTATATAGAGGTGTTTTAAGTTTATTCATGTTTGTTGTCATACACGTGTTTTATTTTCAATTTATGTTATAATATGCATGACTAAACACTTTACGAGTTCGGTTGTATTTTATATCTTACTTTGCGTCCATTTAATGATCATTGAATAAAATTTGTGACCTCTTATATATCTGTATCGCGTCCATTTAATAATCATTTAAGTATGATAAACTGACAATTCATTTAAAAGTGTGATTTAATAGTGAAATGCATATGTGCATCAGGATGACGTCATATGACGTCACAACAGCCATTTTTTTATTTATTTTTTATTTTTTTTAATTTTTTTTAATTAATAATGCAAAATAATCATTTTGGTGTTTTTACTTTTTTTATTTATTTAGGTTATATAATTTTTTTTAATTTTTTTATTTTTTGATGGGGGTTTTTTGTAGACACCTTCATATTTACAAAAATGCCACATGTTCACACTGGTTCTTTAGTTCTCTCCCTAAATGGTGGTTCTCAAATGATCAAAATCCTATATATATATATATATATATATATATATCTATACATATAATATTTAGAAGCAATTTTGGACACTTGGCAATCATTTACCCCCTTAGCAATTATCTCTCCTCCATTTGTGAAGCCACATGGCACCATTAGAGAATTAATAAAATTTTCTTTTTTTTAATCAAAATCATTAATTAAATTAGGTCAATCAAATTAAATGAGGTTAATCAATTATAATTTACTTCTTTGTTAAAGCAAATACGTTTTCTTCTTAAAATATCATATGCCTCAAGATTACTCCATCTTCCCCAAATCTTAAAACCCTAATCCTATACAAATCATCGCCGCAGTTCAGTTCTTCCTTTTCAAAGGTATAGTTTCCATCTAACCCTATATCTTCTTATTATTTCCATTCTTCTTTTTCAAAGGTAATTTTTTATGTCGATACAGAATCCATACGCCTCAAGTTTGTCTTCTTGATTGGGTTTTTTCTTTTGAGGTTTTTTCTTGATACGTAATCAGGTATGATTTAGGGTTTTTAAAGTATTTTTATTCAATATTAGGGTTTACGAATCATTTTATGAATGTTCTTTGTTTTTTCGATTCTATTGTTTGAATCATTCGTCTCCTTTATTCTTCTCCGTCAATTATCAGGTAACAATCGTATAACTTCATCTTCTTCCTATGTTTTCATATGTTTGTTGCTATGTAATCGTGTTTAATCTATGGATGTGTTTAATCTAAAATGGGTAAAATGGTAATATCACAGAAATCAGCTATAAAAGATAATGTTTTTGAATGTATTTGTGTAAAAAAATGAACATGATTGTTTCTTGGCTTAATGCAGGTTGTGAGAAGTTTTTCATCCGGTAAAAGAGAGGGTGTAGATTTTGTTGCAGCTTGTATATCACCTAAAGGCGAATGGATATATTGTATTGGTGAAGACATGTATTGTCTTTACTATAAACGTGGCATGGGTGGATCAAGAGGGTTGGGTACCGGGTCAAAACAGAAGGAAAAAAAATAGATTTTACCGGTCAAAATGGGTTGGTTACCTAATCGTTTTCTCTTCTTTTTTCTGTTTTACCCATCTGACTTTTTTATACTTGATGGTTATGGCGTATGAACTTACCATTAACTTAACCAGATCATATGGGTTGATTTGGGTTTCTTTGTCTCTTAAATCAAGCCATTGTTGATTACCTATTGAATTTTTCTGCAGGAACTTGTACTGTTTCAGCCATCAATCTGGCAAACTTGAGCACTTGATGAAGGTACGTTATTCGTCTTATTTACAATGATTACCGTGAATTAGAGATGGCAAAGTGGGCGGTCCGCTGATGGGTCAAAAGACTCAGAATAACGATTTGGGTTGAGTGGTTGACCCGCCAATGCCTTCCTATTTATTTTGTCTAAATTTGTAAAATAACTTATGTATTAGATATGCATTCCATGGTAACAATACCCCTTTCGACTTATTATTCGACCACCCGCCCATTTTGCAATCTTTATGTACACCCCATTAATGTGGAAACCCGGGTCAGTTAGGGTTTTAATTATCACTACCCTCAACGGAATCTTGTATGTATCACCTGCAGGTGCATGAAAAGGACGTTATCGGTATTTGTCACCATCCTCATAGGAATCTTATAGCCACATACAGTGAAGACTGCACCATGAAACTATGGAAGCCATAAAGCCTTTCTTTTTCAAGTACCATTTTAAGTTTATTCCCTTTCTTGCATGAGCCGTATTTCATTAGCCATTAGTGTAACATTATTCTAATTCATGATAATTTAATATTCTGCTTTGTTTTACCTCAACTATATGATGAATTGCTATTCAAGTATTGTTTTATTTAGATCAACATAGAATGTGTCATCATTTACAGGTTCTTGAAGTAAAAGCCTTAAGTGAAAGCCATTGAAATGTGAGAACCGTATACTTATTGTTTTAGACTATAGGGAGTGGAAGGGGGGTGAAGCGTCATGTGGCACATGTGGGGCCTACGTGTGAAAGGTGAAAATTGTGGGGAGTGGAAGGCGGGGAAGAGAATAATATTATATTGTGTTAAAGTTATATGGTAACAATTTATCCAAACTTATTGAATATTAATATACCAAATGTTATAAGTATACAATTGATTATTTAACTTAGGGGTGTTCTCTTCATCCCTAAATTACTGTTCATTTTACTGTTTGTTATGTCTGAAAATAATTGTTATATTTTTCTCTTTTGTGAGTCATTACTTATTGTTGTTGCATAACTTTTTTTTTTATTAAAGTGCCTATGCAAAGCTAACATGTTCGCAAGGGTGGTTTTGGGCTTCACTTACTCATCCATCTTCATGGTAAGTATTCATAGATGTTGTATCTAAGCCATTTTCTTGCAGACTTAGACAAGTTTGATTAGTAAAAAAATGGTTGTGTATTTTTGAAGTTGGGCAATGAAGACGATTTACGGTATGATTAATTCGTAATTAACTTATCTATTTAAGAGGCCGTGTATAGTTTATTACATAAATGCTTCATTAGCAGGCACTAACGATGGAGCTTCTGTTTTATGGGAAAACTATGGCTTTAAAGTAGGTAAAAGTCTAATTGTTTCTTTGAATTTCTTACTTTATTTTGCTATAATTGTTCTCCAGTTAGGTAAAAAGACAATGCAACTTCTTTGTTTTACAAATATTTTTGAACATAGCAATTTAAATGATAAATATGGTTCATGATGATAATATTAAGGATAAACAGTTTGGTGCTTTGAAGTTCTTTAATATGAATTGAACCCTTATCTAATTAACTGATTTTTTATTTATCCACCTAATTTTATTATTACTTTAACTAATAATCTTCAAGTGTGGTTTTATCTTTGACTTTTACCTTTATTTAGTATTTTAGCATGAGTAATTGTTTAAAAAAAACAGCAGCATCAGTTAACTAATCATTTTGTTTATACTGGAATCAGAATCCCGGAGAACTGGATAACTGGCTTGATGATTTAAACCCCGAGTCGAAAGTGATAATACCATGTGCCTATGCTGTACCACCACTCAAATTTGCAGAAGTAGATGATATGTTTCAGTTTGAAAGGCTTGGTAACTTCTAGAACCTTTTCATTGTTGCATACTTCATTGTTAACAAATTTTGTTTTCTTGAATTATGAATTTGTTTGTCGCAGGATATTTTGTGGCTGACAAGGATTCGACACCTGAAAAGCTCATATTCAACAGGACTGTGACACTACGAGACAACTATGGTAAAGCGCCCAAGTAGTTTAATCGTCTGAATTGTCTGTGTACTTACGATATTCATGCCTTTTGTAAGTCATATTTAAGGTATTCCTAAAATTCTGAAACAAAGTGTTCTCGACCCGTTTCTTTGGTTCTGTACATAATTACCCTTTTTTACCCGCTACCCTATCTATAATTCCACCTATATTGTTGTCATATTAAACTAACGTAATAGTGTCGTCTAATTTTTTTTTTCATTGTGCGCGTTTCTAGGGTGGTTATGGGACTGTTATTTTACTAGAATCATCATGTATCCTTGATACAATCACCATGTCTTTAATATCTAACATTTCTATCATTATCTTCAAGTTTAATGACTTTTTGCTGATATCAGTTTTAAAAAGTGCATTTCAGGTGTGCCTAAGCGCCCTCAACCGAGAGGTTCATCGCTTAACTGCTTGAGGCGACTCCATGAGGCGTGTTTAGATATCCAAGAGGCACTCACCTCGGCGCCCTCAAGTGAGAGGTCTATCGCTTGACTGCTTGATGCGACTCAATGAGGCGTGTTTAGATATCCAATAGGCACACGCCTCGGCACCTAGGTTTATAAACTATTCCTGGTGTGATTATAATAGCTGCTATATCTTCTGATGAATATGAATACTTACCTTTTGTGGTCTAAGTTCAAACGGGTCGCAAATATAAACGTTAAAGTATACCTATGAGTAATACGTTAAAGACACAATCATTTTCATTCTGAATTTGCTACTAATATGACTTAAGATATAATTGTTTAGTTTGCACTTTTGATTTGCTAAAATTGTTTTGTTCCAATACCTAAGTGGTTAAGATAAGTAATTATGTAGTCTATTGTTGTTTAGTTGTTACTAATATTACTATAATCATTATAATTTTGTAACTTTTTAGGCATTTAGCATATAAAGCTCCATAGGTTGAATTATGGCATCTGGGTATCGCACAAATGAGTTTATTGACACAGCCGTAAGTTGGTTTTTGCTAATTGCATTGGCTGCTGGTGTCAGTCTGCTTGTGAATGTTGGCATCTATCCAATCTGGGCTGGTGAAGAATTGCATAATTTGGTAGTTAAGAATTTCTATGGTGTTGCTAACTCCCTGGAAGGTAAATACTTTTGATCTTCATCTTGAATTTAGTTCAAGACTCTTTTCTTTTGAGGTCAAACATAAAAAATTCAAATTAATAGTTCGTATGGATTTCATCACAATTTAACACAATTTCTTTTTTGGTATTCTGATATCTAAACAAATTGAAGCATACCTACATTTATTTTCCTGGAAATACAAAGAATCCATATGAATTTTGGAACTTAAAAAGTCTTCTTTTGGCTTTAAAAGTTAAAGCACACCCTTTGTTGTGTGAAATTTTATATGTTAAATTTCTCTTTTTGCCGTTTTTTTTTTCAGGTTGTATCAATCAATATCTTGATTGTGTTGAATATAAATTCAAAACTCTTTACTTACCAACCTCATGAAGATCGACTTTATAGTGGCTACAGATCGGCTGTGGAATCTATCGGTCAAGAGGATACTTCGGTATCAAACTACAAATGTCGTCTACAAAGAAATAATTAGTAATTTGTGAATAAGTATGCAATCATATTTTTCTTAAATTGTTTAATTTCATTTTTTTTGTTGTATTTTTTTGTTAAACTATGTTTATTTACTAAAAATTTTCATCTTCATTTGCATGTCGTTTATATAAATATAACGGCATCTTCATTTAATTATTTGTTTTTAGTGACGTCAAATCAGACATTGCATAATTCATATATCATTTATTGGGTAAACATTAAACTTTTTATGATATTTTTCAAGTAATCGAAATTCATCGGCATTGTAATATGTAAAGTTCCAAAAATTAAAACTTTGTACACAACAATCTTTATAAAACTCTTATTCCTAGAATAAATATGATACCATCTGATAACAAGATTCCAGTCAAGTTCCAAAGGCGCCAATCCCCAATAAGCGTATATTTCGCAATGACCATCAATAAAAGCCAAGGACAGTCTCTATCGAAGGTTGGATTGTATTTAAGAGATCCGGTATTCTCACATGGCCAGCTTTATGTCGCATTGTCAAGAGTTAAAAGCAGGGCAGGCGTGAAGTTACTTATACTTGATGCTGATGGGAAAGTGAAGACTAAAACAAAAAATGTGGTGTATAAAAAAATATTTAGTGATATTTGAATAGAATGTGTATTGCTTTCTTTTAAATCTTAATAAAATATTTCTGCTACATTTTTTTATATGTTTTACCCCTCAAAATAATTGTACGTTGGTGAGCCGCGTGTAACGCGGGCAAAGATCTAGTATATATATATATATATATATATATATATATATATATATATATATATATATAGGATTTGGTTCAAATGAGAACCTTTCCCCAAATTGAGAACTGAGAGAACCATTCTGGGCCACACATTTCTCTAAGGCAAAATTTTTTTTTTTTTTTTTTTTTTTTTTTTTGCAAAAATCGCTGCTTTATATGTAAGAAAAATTTTTTTTTTATTTTTTTTGTATTTTTTTCAGTATACACATGTGTATAATTGCATTATACACATATGTATAATGCAATATACACATATGTATAACTGAAATATACACATATGTATAGCTGAAAAATGCTATATACACATATGTATAATTGCTATATACACATATGTATAATTGACATATACACATATGTATAAATGAAAAAAAAAAATTCAAAAAAAATAAAAAAAAAATTTTTCCTTGCATAAAAATGTGCGATTAAAGCAAAAAAAAAAAAAAAAAAAAATTTTTTTTTTTTTTGCCTTTATATGAAATGTGTGGCCCAGAATGGTTCTCTCAGTTCTCAAATAGGGGTTGGTTCTCTTAGGATCCCTACCCTATATATATATATATATATATATATATATAGGGAAAGGCTATTTTGGAAACCCACTTGAGTTGAGAAAACCTTTGAAAACCCATGTAAAAAACCATTATTTTCAAAACGCAATCCCAAACACCCTCTTAGTTTTTTTTTCTTTTGATTTAAATTTAAAATTTGATTGTGGCATGGGAAGCATGTAAGATTTCTGGTGATTTGGTAGGATTTGACAAGTAATGAAAAAAGTTGATGTGAAGGAAAGAGGAGTTATGATGAGTTTGACAAATTTGGAAAGACACCTTCCACACTTAAGGTAACCAATAATACCATGCAATTGATAATTTTTGCACTCAAAAGGCATTTTAAAATCCCATTACCCATGGAGCAAATTTCTTCATTATTATCTGGTCTAATATCCATATGATCCCCACAATATTGATTCCATTTAACTTGAAGATTAAAGCCACCGCTCATTTGGCCATCAATCCCTCTATAAATATGTAAATCCCACTTATGGTAAAAAAAACGTACGTCATCCGATGGAAATAACTGTGTCGATTAAACTGTCAATTCCATCCATGTGTTTGATCACCTTTGTAAGTTTTATCCAAAGGTTTTTTTCCACATCTGGGTCCTTATGGTTTTCAAATCGTGGTCCTTTTGTCCAACTGACTAACCCTGTCTATATTTTACTCATAGTTCAGGAACATCTGGATCTTCATTAGGCTTCTCAATTCTATGAGTCCGTCGTGTAGGGGATGAGAGGCAAGGTGTTTGATACACCAAATGTAATCACACTGTAATTCGAATTTAATTTTGAATATAACATCGAATTTCATCAATTTGATTGAAACCCACTTTGATTGTGATTTGAATCTGCTTTGACTTTGTGAAAATTCACTGATCACAGTCCAAAGAATTTGCACCGATACAAAAGATCACGTGCTTTTGATTTAATTTCTTGAATTTGATGCTTTGATTCACACTTTTAGAGACCGGGTCTGGTGGTGGTGGTTTCGTAGGTGGGGTTATAGACAGTTAGTTTGTACAATATGTGTTATAAACTTGTACCTTAGTTAGAAAGACTAAAATATTCTTCAAGTTAACAGAATAAACAAATGGAGTTAATGAAATGGACGAAATCGGAAATATTTTGAAACTGCCATGTTCCAAAAGGAATGAAAGCATTTAAGATGGAACTCGCAAGAGTGATCAAACCACAGAAACAAAAATACAGGTTCACTCTTGTATCAAACAAAAACAGCAACACGGGTTTTGGAGGCAACCCATCGTTAACTCTTTATTAGCAAACATGAAACCATATAAAACTAAACGAAAACTAATCGTCATCTAATACGAAAATTAAATAAATCAACAAAACAAATAGACTAATAATCCTAAAATTCAAACTAAACCTTTTAAATTTCACATCTTGATTTATCGGCTTCCACTCCTTTTTTAAATTCCAGAATTAGCCCAAGAAGAACCCGAGATCGAACATGTGCTGGAGACACAACCCGAGCACGAACCCGAGAGCTCTCAACGTGGAAGACGCCCTCATAAAAAGAAAAGAAGTTTCCACGCCTCGTATGAGGAGGGTCCATCAAACTTGGATAAAAGACGAGGAGTACGCACTCACACGGGCTTGGCTAGACATCTCGGAGGATCTTGATGTTCGTAAGTGTTATGTTTTATAATTCTATTTACTTTAATAAAATAAAGCATAATAATATATATGTTTTAATTTTTATAGCCAACTATCGAACGCTACACCTCTTTTGGACGAAGATTCGAGGAACCTTTTTTAAGGCCATGGGTAGAGGGGAACAAAGGGAAAATGACTTGATTTCAAGCAAATTGATCGACATAAACAGGAGATGCCATGGTTTCAAGAAGTTTTCCAACGTGTGAAGGACAATAGGTAGCGGTTGTAGCGATGCGGATATATTAAAAAAAATGTTGGATGAGTACAACACATTGTGTGGGACGTTCGCCTACATGAGGTGTTAAATGCTTCTAAAAGGAAGTCCTAAGTGGGCTAATGTACCAGCCATGACGTCTACTAGTAGGCGTAAAGCAAAACGGTCGAAAACCTCTTTTTCGGTTGACCCAGAGATACCCACTTCCGATGCTCAAAATGTCACTTAAATGAGGATGCTGCAGAAGAGGAAGAGGAGTTGGTCCAACCGCGTGGTAGAATAAGCGCGCGAAAGGGGGGAATGGCGGAGTCATCTTCGACGGGTGTCAAAATGAAAGAAGACTTTGAAGAGATGAACCGAAGACTTTAAGATATACGAGACCTTGGAGCTAGGCGTTCGGACACAATGCAAGAAAGAATCGTCGAAAACAAAAAGTTAGTCGCGATCCTAGAGACTTGGCAAATGGAGAAAGGCATCGAGTTTATATCTAGATTGATCAATCACCTCACACGAGAAGCGTTACTCCTAGCACAAATGCCTAGGCAACTAATACATGACAAATACGGACTTCAGATTTGGTTTTTTATTTTATTTTTTTAGTACTTTTGCATGTTTCGTGTTTTATTATTTTTATTTCTATTTAGGATATTGTAATTTTTATTATTTGTCTTTAATGAAATATTATTTGTTTTAATTTTCCAAAAAAAAAAAATTAAATAACTGGGTAATAATCGCATTGTGCATTATGGAGCATTATACCACTACACCCCTTTTTAATTTGAAGTCCCATAGTGCCTCATTGCTGACTAGGATAACACATGTCATACAATTGAAGGGACTTGAAATTTGGTTAGCATTACACATGGTCTTAGGGTGCAATAGAATATTCCCTACCCTAAAGAAATCAATTTTAGGCTCCTTGCAAAATGGTGGGGGCGATATAAGTCATCAAGCGAGCAAGTGTGGACTGAAGTAGTAAAAGCTCTTTATGACGGGGTAGTAACACGAGTTTAATACCATGTAAGAGAGGAGCAGCAAGCATGTTGAGTGGAATCGGTAAAATCAAGAAGGAGTTTGCTAAAGAAGGGATTGATTTGGAGAACAAGATGGAATGCTCGATCGGCAGGGATGAATCTGCCTTATTTTGGTTTGATAATTGTGGTGGGGGAACGCTTAAAGATAGATTCCAAGGTTAATTGAGATATCCAAGGACAAAAGGTTGCTGGTCAGGGATGGGTATAGGGTGGAAAATGGGGTTCTGTGTTTGGGGTGGGATTGGGTGAGACAACCACATCTGGATCGGAAGTCGAAGACATATGGTCTTGCAATGGTATGAACGGAGCAACGGATTTCACGGTCAAAATTGTTAGGTCCGAGATTGAAGAAGCAGCTTTACAAGTAAGGCGGGCGGAGTGTTTCTAGTGGTGTTCAATAGCGGTTTTGAAAGTCAACTGTTTTGCGTGGAGAGAAACAACTAATAAAATACCTAATACAGAAGGGTGTTTCTAGTGGAGTTCAATAGCGGTTTTGAAAGTCAACTATTTTGCGTGGAGAGAAACAACTAATAAAATACCTAATATAGAAGGTTTAGCCTCGAGAGGAGTATTGGTGGGAGACGGTAGCTACCCGATGTGTGGAATTCAACGAGAATTGACAGATCATTTACTAGTTTCTTGTATTGTAGCAAAATCAGTACAGTGGCAAGTCTGTGCGTGGTTAAATGGGAGTATCAACAAGGAAGAAAAGGGGGGGGGGGTATGCAGTCGATTTAATGACACTTTGGCGATTATGGAACAAGAGAAATGATAAAGTCTTTAAAGGTTGTAACATTTCTATACAAAAGATGGTGGAGGACATTAAGGAAACTATCTATGGAGAATATGCAGAGTGGGTGTAGAAGTTTATGGGTCAGTTTGTATATAGTCAAAGTTGTTGCTTGCTAACTTGTACTGAATTTTGGGTTAATAAAAGTTCCGTTTGCCGTTTAAAAAAAAAAGAATATTGCGTGCACTAATAATATCCAAGTTATTGGGAATACACACGTATTTGACATTCAAATGCTGTTAGACCACCCGTAGTGGCAGAATCATTAGCACCCCTCCACTCCAAATGTGGCACAACCATTGGCTCCAAAGAAACGGGGAAAAGCATCCTAATTTCACCCCGTGAAAAAATTCACACCCAAGACAATTTTTCCAATTTCAAGCCTAAGAGGGCGGTGTGCACCCAAGAAATGAGGCATTAAATGCCCCTTTCACACTTATTAACTCACCATTACACATGGGCTTAGTATGAACACACTTTTAAGACTACGACATTAGAACCAATATTTTTAAGGCTTTTTTTTTAATTCTTTATTTGTATTATATTAAGTTCTTACTTAATTGTATATTTAATGTTATATATACGTGTGTATAATTTAAAATATAATTTTGTTAGATACGTAAGCAATAAACTTTTTTTAATTATTCTTCTTTGTTTGAATGGGGGTAAAGGAAAAGGATTGTTAGCTATAAAAAAAAAATCCGAAACAACCTCAAGTTTGAATTTCGATTATGCTTTGACATTGGTTGAGTAATTTGAAAAAACCGGGCCTGGATACAGTAGTAGTTGGATCTACATGAGGATCGTGGGCTTAAGCAAAAGTTTTGTACCAAAATGTTTGGGATCTTTAAAGTAATTATAAAAAAAGCATCTTAAAGCGAGCTTCCCAAATGACATGTTGTATGTCGACTCTAGCATCCTGCATGACATCCGAATGTGATAATTAGAACCGAAACCTAAGTCAATTTAAATTCAAAATACTAAAAAAAATATATAATCATATAAATATATAATGACACATCTTCAATGCAAACACATTATTCTTACTCTTAGAATCAAACTGACACATTATAAAAATGAGGGATTTAAGCAACATTGAAGAAATTGAAATCGAATTGAATGAGTATTGAAGAAGTTGAATTGAAATCGAATTAAGCAACATTGAATTTTTAACCAGCGTTGAATTCATCTTGTCAAGTAGGGGATGTACAAGTAGTTTATGCACATAGGGTTAATATTGGAAAAAATTACATGACATTGTGGGTGTAAAACAATAAATTTTTCATATGCCATGTTAAGTTTGACAATTAAGACATATTTGCTCATGCCTCCTCCTTATAATGTAATATAGATTATTGTAGGAAAGTATAATGCATTTACTTTCATTTTCATTTTATGAAAGATTATTCTTTTTTTATTCATCCGTACATCACAACATCAGCATCAACATCATTTCCATTTACTTTCATTTCCATTTTCTATGCATTTACATCACAACATCAGCATCACATGTGTTTTAATCTTATTGTGTTTTTATAACACAATGATGTTGTGTTTTGCTTTTTAATCCATGGTGTTTTATCATACAGTAATATTTGTATTTGTTTTTCAATCGATAGTATTATATGTATAAATCATATTCAATATTCTTAAAACATAAAAAAAATCTGAACATACCTTCATATAACCTATGTGTATAAAACACAACAGGATGATCATGATAAAACACAACATCCCCAACCAATAAAAAATCAAAGAACTTTAAACAATCCCGATTATCACGAATAAAAAAACAAATCAAAAAGGAAACAAATAAAACACCATGTTTGAAACCCGACTAATACACAAAGAAACCTAAAAAACTATCGTACAACTAATGAGCGTAAAACACAACATGATGCAATATAGTGATTCTAGATGTTTAAAAAACAACGGCCTGTCCTTTTTCACCCACGATCTTTGACATTTAGGTTTTTTTTTTGCGACGTCACGAGAAAACATCACAACACCCACGCATAATCAACTAAGAAACGAATAAGAAAATCATTGAAGAATCAAGTTGTGGATATTCTTAGAAAGTGTTTTATGGGTGGTCAGAAGCGGCATAATATGGTGGTCAGAGATGGCAGAATTGGGTGGTGGAGGGGAGAGAGAAGTGAGAGAGTTTTTCTCTCACACAATAAGTGTGTTTGTTTTGACTGCAATTAAATAAAAATTGGTGGTCACCAATTTGACATCCATTCAATTGACATGTTTACCCCTAAACAATCAAATCGATTAACTAAAATTAAAACATTAATTAGAATCTTGCCATTGATCAACCTTGACCATCTATTAATTCATCCAATGGTCCAAAACACTTCTTATCCATTGATTCAACCACTGGTGGCTGGTGGTTGAACCGGAGAACGGTCACAAATAACGGTCGGGCCAGTTGTTCTGCACAGATGGATTGCATTATGTTGGGTGCCGTTGACTGATCTAAACATGTAAATGAGATATGCAAGAGAGATGGTGGGGACTAGGTGATGACAGATTAAAAGAGGATGGATCTATATAGAGTCATAGAGCAGAAGTTGTTTATGAGTTATTGTTTTCTCTTACATGAGAAAGAAATGTAATTTGAGATAGAAAAGAGAGTGAGAACTTAGGATAATAGATCTAAAAAAGATGGAATTGGTAATAACCCTAATAAGTTAACCAACTGATAACAATTTAGTAACCAAATTTAATTATTTTAGGTTTAAATTGTGTATTCAGTTTTATGAATGTATTAATCTGATGTTCATTAATTTTTCATTAAAAATATATTATTTAAGCTATTTTATTATTTTATCATTTGATTTGTTACGGTCTTTGTATCTTTGTATATTGTTATGAATTAAAAACCAATAGTATTAATAATGTAACCCGGTTCTCAAGTCCGGTCTGATCAGTCCAACCAGTTTGACCAGTGAACCAGTAAGAAGACCGGTTCAATGTCTAGTCTGATTAACATTTAGTTTTCATGTCCTCAATTCTAGATATTCTTTTATCTTTTCTACAAGTTATACCTTATTATTATATTAGTTGATCCGACTCGATCTGAGTTGAAGGAAACAAAGAAAAAAGTTAATATATAGCTATACACAACCGACGCCCAAAACTCCCAACCCTATAACAAAAAAAATTATGGGTCTCCCTCTGATCACAGGTTAAATATGTTAGCGTTACTCAAAGTTCGGATTTTGTAACAGTTCAGTTCGGTTTTTCGGTTTATGGAACATAATTATGAAAATTTGAAAATGAAAAGTATAATCCAATATTTAAGAATCTTTCTTAAATGTTTACATTTATGTTAACATATTTAACATTTTGATATTGTTCATATAAACCGAATATTCAAAGCTATTTTTATGTTTTTCCAAAGTTTTTAGCAAGGTATTTTCTTATGTAATACTTTGAAAAGTAGTTAATTTTATGCTAAATTATAGTACTCTTGTAGGCAATGGTTAAATCATTCCAAAACTAAATAAACATGCAATGTTCTTATTATAAATAGTTAACATTCATGAATAAAACTAATAATTCCTAAATCAATGAATAACAAACATTTAAAAAATATATTTTTTTGGGGTTATTTGGTTTGGTTTAGTTTTTTACGGTTTCCAAATGCAAAACGGAAACCAAAACGCTAATTTTGGTTCATTTTTTGTGTGGTTTGGCTTTCCATTCAGTTCAATCATTTTTTTGTTTCGGTTGGGGTTTTTAGGTTTTTCTGCTCACCCTTAACAAGAATAACACATTGATCATGGTATCAGAAAAACTGCTAGAACAATTCCTCCTGCTAAACCTTACCACAAGGAATAAGTTTTAAATCTCATAAATATCACTAAGTTTTCGATAAAGCAATTTTTTGCTATTATGAAAATTTGTCAAGCAATAAGTTTTACAAATTATCTTTGTAAGAGCATAATTAGCTTGTTTCAGGTTACAACAAAAAACGCACCTCCATCTATGTCTTCAAAGCATATGATTATGCCTCAACTTGTTTAACATGCGAATGTTAACAGGGAATATGCCATTACGCACATAGATTGTACAAATAGGGACCAGAATGGTTCATTCCAGAAACTTTGAGGACCAGAATGGGCCATTCTCCTTAATATTTTAGGCGAATGACCCCATGCGCCTCATTAAGTGGAGAATGAGGATTGAAATGTAAAATTTTAGAAACTGGAGAGATTGAAATGAGTTATTCACCAGTAATAAAGAGGTGAATGTGTTCCATTCGTCCCAACGGTTAAAACTCTGAAAATTTTGTTTAAGTTCGTATTTTTGTTGTTTTTAATATGTGTTGTAGTTTGTCCAGGCATGGATAATCTTCCTGCAGGTTTCAAACACAACATATGTGCTCATCTTGATTCAACGGCAAAGTTTGAAGCTGAATATGCAAGAATCATCAATAATTCAGTTTGCCTTTTTCGAGCAAAAAACAGCCAACCATCCTCACCACAACCTGAACAACAACCAGAACTACAAGCACCCTATATTCCATCTTCATAGTAACCAGATTATGATAAAGCTGAAGAAGATGTGAATCGAAAAGTGAAAGTGATTTTGATGAAACTAAAAATAAATGTAAGTTAGGTCTACGTCTTAGTCACAAAACTGAAAAACGAAGGCATCTGAGACTCCATGAAATCCTCCCAAGATATCAAAGCTAACTAAAGACCAAGAGGAGATCTCCTCTAGCAATGACAAGCGAAAACGGAAAATATTCAAGTCTAAAGGAGGGGTTTGTAAATTCAGTGGTTTATGTCCCCCAATTGAAGAATGCAAGATTTTGAAGAATTGAAGACATGAATATTTTGAAGACCGAATATCACTAGCTAGGTCTAAGGAGAAGTCTGTTAATAAATATTATGTATGTCCCCAATTGTAATAGGTTAATATAATCGTTTGCTTTATTTCTATGTAGTAGGCATGGTTAGTTTGGTTATCTTTATGTTTAGTGTAGAATGAACAGTGGCGAAGCTTGAACTTTTAGAAGGCGGTGGCCGAAAGTCACGAGACCCATTTTTTATTCAAATCGGTGGGGGCTGGCCTCAGAAAAATGCAAAATTTTTGGATAAGAAAGATGAAATTTACACTACTGAGCCATAAATCGGTGGGGGCCGGGTCACCCCCGGCCCTCACTAAACTTCGCGCATGAGAATGAGTACAGGGCGGATGGACCTATTCGCCTAGACCAACAGGCGAATAAGTGTCATTTGTCTGGTACTATACGGGCGAATGAGCGTTGCACTATAAATATGTGCCTTGTGTTTCTCATTCCCCAACTTGGTGCTCCGAATTGTACTTGACGGCGAAGCCTTACTGAAATTGTGTTAGAAATATTATTGCGTGTTAAACGTTATTTTTATTGTTTCTAACGTACTATCAAATCGGTGTGTGTAGCTTCCACAATTCACGTGTCCACGTCGAATGCGTTTTCTCACAGAGGGGTACTGGTCTTTTGTGAGAGTTGAAAAGTTAATATTTAATTAGATAAAATCAAGTGTCACTCAACCGGATCCAAATCATAAAAAAACTTATTTATTCTAAAATCCCTTTGACACTCTTTCTCCTTAGGTCGCAATCGAAATCGAATTTTGCCTGTCGTAGTAATATCACAATTCTTGAGATTCACATGTATTTGACTTTTTAAATCGGTGAAATGTGTATCCAGCTGTTGCTTTCAAATGCCGTTGTATGAACTATGAACACAATATTGAGGCTAGGACAAAATTTTAAAGGACTAAATTTTGTTTATATTTTATCTAATTCTTTTTGTTATATTAATTTATGATTTCGTAGGTGTGTGTAAATTATAATACATTGTTTTTATTTTTCACTAAAACAACAAATGAAGTTTGGATTTCTGTTTAGAACCTGAAAGTGGTTGGGTGCCCGTGATGTAATCGAATATCATTTCACTACTAGCTAGAAAAATGAACAATATATTTGGCTACAGTTTGCCTTTTACGGCCATTTTGGACTGAAATGCGGTACCAATGTTAAAACTTATGTGAAAAAATTACATCAAGATATCTATCTTTTTATATTTTTTTAAATTATATCTATCTTTATTTTCATTCCAAGACTGAAAAAATTACATCAAGGTAGCGGCAGACGGGTAACAAGCTGCCCGCCACCCCATATTGTGTGCGACTAAGGAATATTTGCCGCCATCCCATATTGTGCGCGACTAAGGAATATTTTGTTGCAACGTTTAACGATATCTTGGACTCAAATCTGGTGACCGGACTCAAATATGGTGACCGGTTTACGAGCAAATATCTGGCAACCAATTTTGCGAGCGAATATTTTCCAACCGCTATGTAGCCGTATCTTAACGAATGTTTTGTGTTTGCTTTCATTTTTTTATTCACTTTTTATTTAATTTTACTGGTTAAAACTTCATATTCATACTCACTTATGATTACATATTCAAAATCACTAAATTTTACAAAGTAAACAAAAATATACTAATATTTGGCTTTGCTATGTAAATCTCATAAAAAAACACAAGGTGAAGATACTCCTAGGCTCATCATTCCACACCCTTGAACCATCATGATGATGACGTTCTTAGATCATTCCCATTGGCAAACAAACATGTAGAAATAATATTAAAAAATTCAATTGTTTGCAAACAAACCCCCAAACGGTTTGTGGTGGCAACCATGTTTGCAATCAAATAAACCACCCCACTAACTTAGTTACTTAAATAAATTATAATATTTAAGTTTAAAAAAAAACTAAATACACTGTATTTCTTAATTTTTTTTTGTGAACATCCTGATATAAATTTTATTAAAAACCGAGTTCTTTTAAAAAAAATATTTTTAGGTTGAGTTGGGTTGTGAATGTGTGTTAAGGTTGGGTTGTGTAGATTGAAGAGAGAGAAAGTACTTTTTATTTGAATGTTTGTTTGTGAATGTGAATGGTCTTATGGCTTCCTGATGTGGCAGATGAGGTCGTCATTATTCATGATGGGCCTCCTTCATACCCACCAGCCTTATTTGTCTTGTTCTCACTTTCGTAGACTCTACTTTATGTGTGAGATATCACTACATCCATTTCTTTTTATTCTTTATGCAATTTAAATTTAAATTTAAAATATATATTATGTTATTATGTTTTTCTTTGAGATTTGCGCAGTAAAGCCAAAACCTTAGAGAAGATTCAACATTTAATGGATCGTGTTGTTACCAGAAATCCTAATTTTCCTTTATCCAATGTTAAAGTATTACCTGACCTGCCCATTTATAGAAGGCCCGGTCTATTTCAACCCCCTACCTTCTATTTTCACCCCCTCTCAAAGCGCCTCGCTTAGGCCTAAGCGAGGCGCTTTGCCCCCATTTCGAGGAGGTCAGTACGAGGTCAGAAAAAGCTGAAATTTTAAAAGCGAAGCGCCTCGCTTAGGCCTAAGCGAGGCGCTTCGAATCTAACTTTATTTTTTGATAGTTTTTTGGTGTTTTAAAGTTTAAAAGCGAAGCGCCTCGCTTAGGCCTAAGCTAGGCGCTTTACCCCCAAAGCACCTCTCTTTGGCCAAAGCTAGGTGCTTTGGCCCTTTTATTTAAAAAAATATATATATTGTTTTAATTAAATTTAAATGATTTTACTTAATTAAAAAAATATTTTAATTCATTTTTAATTGTTTTAACTAGTTTCCAATCAAAGAAAAATTAGTTTGGCGTGTTTCGGTTCGTTTATTGCTCGTTTGTAGTTTTCAGAACATACAACCGAGAATGAACAACTTTCATAAATATATGTACGTAACACATGAAGTGTGCAATCAATACCATGTTTTACCAAATTTCAAATTTTACATCTCTAATCGATATACTAGACTTCCGGACATTGTTTAACGCGTTTTGGTTCGTTTAGTTGCTCGTTTCAGAGCAAACAACCGAGTATGAACAACTTTCATAAATCAATGTACGTAGCACATGAAGAGTGCAACAAATACCATATCTTATCAAATTTCAAATTTTACATCTTTAATCGATATACTGGACTTTCGGACCTTGTTTGACGCGGTTTGGTTCGTTTAATTGCTCGTTTGTGGTTTTCAGAACAAACAACGGTGAATGAACAACTTTCATAAATAATAATATAACTTTTAAAGTCAGGTGCTTTACCCCCAATTAAACTATCATTAATAACTCTAAAAGTGTTAATTTTTTATGTTTTATTTTAAAAGAAATAATAATAACCTACAAATTGTTGTGTGTTAGGTATACTCCGAGCACCACATGTCAAGAAATGATAATTTTCAAATATTGCAGATCAGGGTGTTACCAAGCATGTCAAGAAATGATAATTTTCAAATATTGCAGATCAAGGTGTTACCAAGCATGTCAAGAAATGATAATTTTCAAATATTGCAGATCAAGGTGTTACCAAGCATGTCAAGAAATGATAATTTTCAAATATTACACTCGTGTTCAGCCTTTATCAGGTTGCCTTCATCGTTGACAGCTATCTCTCCGATAACAACTAAATTTTACTTGGTTGCCTGAAAAGTTGTTTTACTAATTTCATAGTCTTGATACTTCAAGGTACCATGTATCGTATCGACCCGATCAGTTTCGGTAACGAACCGTACCGGTTTTGAACTGACCGCCCGGTAACGAACGTACCGGTTTCGAACTGACCGGCCCGTTATCCACCCAGACTGTATCGACCCGATCAGGTCCGGTAACGAACCGTACCGGTTTCAAACTGACCGCCCGGTAACGAACCATACTAATTTCGAACTGACCGGCCCGTTATCCACCCGGAAATGTATCAACCCAATCAGGTCCGGTAACAAATCGCACCGGTTTCGAACTGACCGCCCGGTAATGAACAGTACCGGTTTCGAACTGACCGGCCCGTTATCCACCCGGACCGTATCGACCCGATCAGGTCCGGTAACGAACCGTACCAGTTTCGAACTGACCGGCCCATTATCCACCCGTTGAGATGCTTAAGAAACGAGCAATTTGACGAACCAAACTGCGTCAAACAAGGTCCGAAAGTCCAGTATATCGATTAGAGATGTAAAATTTGAAATTTGATAAGACATGGTATTGATTGCACTCTTTATGTGCTACGTATATTCATTTATGAAAGTTGTTCATACTCGGTTGTTTGCTCTGAAACGAGCAATTAAACGAACCAAAATGCGTTAAACAATGTCCGGAAGTCTAGTATATCGATTAGAGATGTAAAATCTGAAATTTGGTAATACATGGTATTGATTGCACACTTCATGTGTTACGTACATATATTTATGAAAGTTGTTCATTCTCGGTTGTTTGTTCTGAAAATCACAAACGAGCAATAAACGAACCGAAACACGTCAAACTAATTTTTCTTTGATTGGAAACAAGTTAAAACAATTAAAATATTTTTTTAATTAAGTAAAACCATTTAAATCTAATTAAAACAATATATATTTTTTTAAATAAAATGGCCAAAGCACCTAGCTTTGGCCAAAGAGAGGTGCTTTGGGGGTAAATCTAGAAAACATGTCCAGATTCATCCCCCCTAGAAAAAAGGGCCAAAGCGCCTCGCTTTGGCCTAAGCGAGGCGCTTTGAAGTTGCTTTTTGCTTTTCCCGATAAAGCAGTCAACCTAGTACTACGATTTGACCCAAAGCGCCTCGCTTTGGGCAAAGCGAGGCGCTTTGAAGGGGGGTTGAAATAGAACCCAGGGGGTGTAAATAGAATGGTCCTTTATAGAAATACCAAGACTTCGATGGAGGCTATTATGTGACATTATCCTTTTTTGTATTTTGATGCGCAGCCATGGAGATTAATGTCAACGCTATAATGGGGCATTGGTGGGCCTCTACTCCTGTGCTCCATACTGTTGTGCGCATGCCCTACATATGGTTGACCAAACTCCAGTCATGCAAATCACAAGATTATATGAAATCAATGCACGGCCATACAAATTGCACGATTAATATTAATAGTGAACGAGGCTTGGTGGGCCTCTGTTGTAAATATGTTTGTTGACAAAATGTTTGTTATAATAAACTATTGTTTTAGGTACCCGCACTTCGATGCGGGACGTTAGTGTTGCTATTGGTTTGGTGGACATTAAAAATAACATTATTAGAGATAATAAGTTTCGTAGCGCTATCTAGCAATTTTCGTCAATTACGTGGACCAATAATCTTCAATTATGTCAGCAATCCTCTTCAAATAGGTGGCCCAATTACGTGGGTCAATAATCTTCAACCACGGGATCAATAATAACGAAGAATATTATGTCGGTCTAAAGATTTTAATACTCTACAAAACCTATATATCCTAAATTTCACATCCATTCTTCTCTCTAATAATAAAATAATATTTAAATAAGAAAATAATAAAATATTAAAGACACTTTTCAAGTGTCTTTTACTTAGTATATAGATATAAATATAATGATTATGAAAGAAGCAAAGTTGTATAACCATTACACATTATCAAGTTCAAGAGATATCACTTTTTTCATTAACAATATCGTTATTTTTATTTTTTTTAGAACAAATACATCGCACATGCACTCTACACAATTTGAAGCAAGAAACAAAGCAAGAGTCATGACTCGGTGGTGGTGCTTTAGGTGGCGGATGGTAGTGGTTGCCACCCTACTCATGGTGTTTCTCACAAATCCGGCGAGATCACAGCCCCAAACCGACGTACTAACGCAGTCTTGTAGCCAAGTTAACGTCATCAACTTCCAAATTTTTATGAGCAATCTCAACGAAACTTATAGAGACATCCGTAGACAATTATCCAACAATAATACCTACTTTGTCACCTCAAGTTTGACAAGTAATTCGGAGCCAGTTTATGTAATGGCTCAGTGCAGGAAGTATATGTCGACAGACGACTGTGTCCGTTGCTTTGATTTCGCAGCTAGTTCGATACGTAGCTGTGCTGCGTTCAACGGTGCAAGATTAGTGCTTGACGGTTGTTTTCTCAGGTAAACACTCATCCATTTTGTTTTTAAGATTTCATACAACTCTTTGTTGCCTTCCAAAACTTTCCATGCCAACATAATTGTCCTTTTCTAGTTTTCCATTGAAAAATGAGTTCAACAATTTAATTCTATTTTCAAATAAAATGTTATTGTTTTTATAATTTGACTTCGGATGAGCGGATTAGACTGCAATCTGATAGATTTATGTCTCTCTGAAGATATGGTCCACGATAGAGTTCGTGCAGATATAGAAATAAGGTTAAAGACTTATAGACCGAAATCACATATGAGTCTTAACTTTGTCTTGGAGCACCCACAATAGTCACTCGCGGCACTCGTTCGGAATTCCAGACTAAGACAGTCCGGAGTGGGTGGGTTGGGGGGGGGGGGGGACATGTGGCAAGCGATGATTGGTCTATTCCTTTTTGACTTTTTGACCGTTTGATTAAAAAAAAGTATAAATTTGCCAAATTGAACCGTTAGGATTAAAAAAAAACAAATTAAATAAATAAAAGTAAATGTTAGGTATAAAAAAATAAAAAAACATTACATAATTAACCCTATTAAATAAAAACATTACATAAATAAAAACCTTAACATAATTAAACCTAAATAATTAAACATTACATACCTAATCCTAAATTACTTTTATTCAATTAACATTACAAATCCTAAACATAGATAATTAAACCTACCCCCCCCCCCCCCCTACGGAGAGTAATTATCCCAGTCCTCGATTGTATACTCCGGCGAGGACACGGAACGATCGCTATCACGACCGTCGGACCTGCCATCCCAGCGGATGCGGCAACACTCAGGAGTGGATAAATATTATCGTTCCTCATCCATAACAGCCCTAGCTGCTTCGTACTCCTGCTTAGTGGGCTCCCGAGCAGGAGGGTTTGGAGTGTGGATGGGGTTGGGGTTCGGTTGGGTCTCCACCAACCGTAGCTGGCCCATTCCCAGGGTAGCCATAGTATACTCCAAAGCCCAGATGCATTCCTCATCAGTTAGCTCAGCATCTGGTGTTGGGGCAGTGTACCCTGGTAGAGGTGGAATGGGGGTGGAGAGTAGTTGAGTACAAGGAGGAGGAGAGAACATTGGTTGAGTAGAAAGAGGAGGAGAGAACATTGGTTGAATAGGTGGAGGAGGAAGAACATTGGTTGAGGAGGAGGAGAAGAGAACATTGGTTGAGGAGGAGGAGGAGGAGGAGATGAAAATGGTATACGACGCCTCTGGCGAGAGTATCGCTGGAGATCGGAAGGTCCGACAGTCCCCACAATTTTCACCCTTCACACTTGGGCCCTACAAGTGCCACATGGCGCTTCATCCCCCTCCCCACCCCCCCTCCACTCTGTATAGTCTAACATCACCATTGGAGGAGGAAGTTTGGAGTTTGGGAGGTCAGCTTGACCGGACCGGTCCAGAAATGCAATTGTGGGCCCCCCTCCATTAAATATTTGTTTTAATAAATAAAAAAGATTTGTAATTTTTTTAACCACATTTATATATAAAAAACACATTTAAGACTATATAAAAATAACGTAAAATTAAAAAATATAAATATAATTTATAAAATAAAATATACAATTAAAATTTAGCATAAAATTTAAAATTAAAAACATTAAAAAGGCTACATAATTAAACAAACTACATAATAACACTAATCATCAACCACCAAACAGTTAAATTGGAATTCGGATAAGCAACTATTATTCTTAGTAATTTCTAGGAAGACATGTGAGTAAATATGCTATTGTGTTGTATTTGGTAAAGGCAAAGGGCCTAGAAATTGCTTCACCCCCCATTCCGCCGACACCGCGAGCCATCATAGTGTTGAAGAGTTGCTTAAACCAAGTAACCTTCATTCTCAAAACCTAAAACCTCGAAAGAGCTTGGACCCAAGAGCGATCAGTTTCACCTACACGTTGTTGGAATTCTTGAAATAGGGCTTCAACAAACCTTTCATTTCGTCGCAACTCGTTCTCAGAGAGGTGAATCCAAGAGTTAACCAAAGTCATGTCTTTATCTTCAGCTCAACATCTTCTTGTCATTTTTAAGTGTTTGTGGTGAATTGTGTGTTGAAAAGTGGAGATTTTGGTTCAATTTATAGGCATTAAAAGTCGTTGGAAAATAACCGTTTGAAAAGAAGCCGTTGGGAATATTAAATGTTACTTTTTTTTAATAAATATATATATTTCAATCATAAACGCATAAACGCGACTAATTACATCAAGATAGCGGGCAGGCGGGCAACAAGCTGCGCCGCCACTCCTTTCTGGATGGCAAACCCTAACCTACTTTTATTATTTAAATTTTATTTTTTATTTAATATACTTTTATATAATTAATTTATTATAAAAATTTATTTAAAACTAAAAAACGATAAAAATAATACAATAAAAATAGAGTATCTAAATTACATATAGTTTGTAAAAAGGAAAGTAAGTGATGAGGTAGATAATGAGACGGAGGTTTAGAATAGTTTATTTTTGTTGGAATGGTTGTGGTTTGAATGATGTGCCAGGTTTGGATTCCAAACCACTAAACCATTGTGGGGAGAAAGTCACCGAACCCTTAAAACGGTGTGGGCTTGGACCTAATACATATAATGTTTTCAGAAGAAAACGCATAAATTTACATTACAGAGCAAGAAAACAACGGGGGCTGGGGCGTGCATGGTACTATATGCATGTGATTGTCTCTCTTACTTATGATATACGTTGTGTTATGATGTAAAAGTTGTTGTTGTTTGTTGTTACTCTTTAACCACTTCTTTTGTTATTGGTAGTTTTCTAATTCTATATTTCTAGAATTGTTTGTTTATCTGGTATTTGTTTTGGAGTCTGTGTGGTCTATCTATCCTTATAGATAGAAGTAAGGTTTGCATATATCTTAACCTTTTGAGACCCCACTAATTGTATTACTATTTGTAAGTTTACAATTTATAATTTAGGTGCAACTGGTCATTTTGTAATATAGTTTTGGAAAGAGCGAAGCTAAACTTAGCCCCTTATATGCTTAACGAACCCCACTGTGCGAAAAAAATAGAGAAATGATGTAACCTACTTTGTAGAAGGTGATTGCATATATTAAGTTAAAACTAAAGGAAGTGGTTTCATTGAGCAAAACCCTTGCTAATCATACTCTTTAGTTATATTCTGTTTAGCAAGCTAACCAATGTCATATATCCAGTAGAGGCATGTATAAGATCAATAGTTATATTGTTTTGTGAAGGTATGAGAGTAGTCCTTTCAACGATCAAACTACATTGCCCGGAGAAAATAAAGTCTTATGCGGTAATAACACTTCATCACAAGATAGCGTATTTGAAAACACGGTGGATGGACTATTGTCCAATCTTTCTATCGCTACTCCAAAAGTAAATGGTTTCTACACTGCAGCCACAACAACCGTTGTTGGTACCAATACAACTACTACTTATGCTATTGCGCAGTGTGCAGAGACAGTGGCACCCGGCAGTTGCAAAAGTTGCTTGCAGGAGGCGTATGCCAATATAAGAACTTGTGTGACTGATGCTAGTGATGGGAGGGCTGTTAATTTAGGGTGTTTTATGAGGTACTCAACCACTGCATTTTTCAGAAACGACCAGACAATTAATATAGCACCATTTCTACGAGATGGTGAGACATCTTGCATCCCTAAATTTTCTTTTAGAATTATAAAATTTAAAAGGGGAATGATATTTAAGTTAGGAAATCTTTAGTCACCATATCAACTCCATAAAACCTAGTTTTCTTTTTTTTAAAAGAATATTGGTGAAAAAAAAACTATTTATTATTTTGGTGTTTTCTAAAAAAATATTTACCAAAATGATGTTTGTCCCTTACTCCCTTTTATTTGTATTTACCCTTTATATTTGATTTTTATATTTACCTTTTACTTATTTTTTATTGAAGACAAGATAATGTATGTCATTTTTATGCAAAAACATTTGTTTTTCCTCAGGAACATACATTTTCCATAAGGTAATAGATCTATATGTTATTGCTTTGCATTTTTTGACCAAACAGAAGGTACATAATTGTTAAGGAGCACCAAAATGGTAAATATGTTACCACTAACACCATTTTTGGAGGAAAAACTCATCATAACCATTATAACAGAAAATTCAAGCAATAAGGTAGCGATCATCATTGAAGTTGTAGCTGGAGGTGTAGGTGGTCTGATCATCTTGCTAATAGTTGTAATTTGGTTGTATGGTCGATCAAAAAGAACAACGTCAGGAGGTACGTATTGTTATTTGCTAGTCACATAAATAAAAGCACAGATCGCTCAAATGGGTTAACTGGTTTCATTTTCGGCTACCAGGCGGGGCAACTGAAGTGAAAGACTCAAAGGATTACAGCTACATGGATCTAAAGAAAGCGACAAACGATTTTGGGGACGAAAATAAGCTTGGAGAAGGAGGGTTTGGAGAAGTGTACAAGGTACTCATCACTTCGATTCCCCATGTTTTCCCAATTTTGTATCTTAAAATTTATCAACATGAAAAAATATTAGAAAAGTCACTAAACTAATACTTGTATATAGAGAAAATTGCTTGAATAGTCCCTATGGTTTGCTCAGATTTCACCTTTAGTCCCTAACTTTAAAAAATTACATCTCTAGTCTTCATTCCTTAACTTTTGGTGTTTCTTAACTCGGATAATCCCTGGAATTAACGGAGGTTAGATTATCCAGTTAAGTGGGTGTGCAATTACTAAACTACCCTTACTTTAATAAAAATATATAATAATAAAAAATAATACTAATTAATGCGGGTCCCACACTTCATCTTCTCCACCTCATCACCTCCACAAACTACCACCACCCTTCACCACCACCGACATCCACCAACCACCACAGCCACCTCCACCGCCACCAACAACTTAGAAACCTTGAGCTTTCTGCCACCGTATTTAAAAAAAAACACACACACAATATAATCAGTCTTCCCTAACCACCACTCGAAACCCTGTATCCTCGTTGCCTACCTAACCACCACTCGGAACCAGCACCTGCACAACCACCGGTCACCATTACCATACGAGCCACCACCACCATCTCCGTCGAAGACCAACATCACAGACGTGACTACATAAACCCCTCCCCGTCGGACCATCCATAACAACCACCTAACCCCTCACCGACCCAGAACAACCGTCACATCACATCCACCACGAAAACCACTACCATCGGACCAGTACCTCCTTTCTCGACCACTATCACCGCCTCATAGCCCTTTTGGGCCTATTAATACTGCATCGCCACCATCGAGCTTGATGGTGGCCGATCGTTTCTGTACCAGAGGGGGGAAGAGAGTCGTTTTAATTTTTCAAGAGGCTCGTTTCTGTACCAAAGAGGGATTTTTCATAAAGTTTATCAATTTTAAATCTTTAATGAATCTTGGTGGTGGATATGATGTAATTGGAAGAAAATATGGTCTATTTGATGGTTTTAATTTTTCAAAAGGAGTTACGTGGCAGTGTTGGTGGTGGTTTCTGATTGTGGTGGTGGTTGTATATGTGGAGGCGGTGACAGAGACCGGAGATGGTTGAGGTGTTAGTGATTTGTGGAGGTGATAGGTGGGGAAGATGAAGTGGGTGGTGGCTGTGGTGGTTGGGATGTCGGTGGTGGTGGTGGTGGTGATGGTTTGAAGAGGTGATGAGTGAGGAAGATGAAGTGAGGAAGTAGGTGGGCACACATAATTTTTAATTATTTTTTTAATAACAAGGGTAGTTTAGTAATTTCACACCTACTTAACTGGATAATCTAACCTCTGTTAACTCCAGAGACTATCTGAGTTAAGAAACACCAAAAGTTGAGGACTACAGATGTAATTTTTAAAAGTTGAGGGGCTAAAAGTGAAATCTGAGCAAACTGCAGGGACTATTCGAGCAATTTTCTCTTGTATATAAAAATAAAATTTCTGTCACACACTAAACAAATGAAAACTAATAATATCTAATTTTTATCACATATAAATTTCTGTCAAACACTAAACAAAAGGCAACTTGTTAAAAGAAGAAAGACCTTTTTTTCCCAAAAATGTGCATGCTACTTAGACTAAGGGGTGTGGCTCGGCAAAGGTGGTCGGGGGCCTGATGTGGAAGGTGTTTTTTTTTCATTATGTAGCATTGATTGATTGATGGAAAGGACAATTGGAAATGAATTGTAACTTTCCTATCGAAAACTTTCATGTCTAATAATTTTGAAATACGTTTCTTCTAGTTCGTGTACATAAATTTAATTGGAAATTCTAGTGGTATTGCATTTGCTATAGGTAACGGGATAACGTCCCTGATGAGGTGGTCTTTTGGGGCGTGAAACACCGTCCTTTGGGGCGTTAGTGAAGGAAATAGGATTGGAGGTGTGAACCGCCTGTCACCGGAAAAGGAGATGTTTGGTGGGCTCCAATGCCCTCAACCAATCAAATCCGCATTATTTATTTATTCTTTTTGAAGTTACAATAACTTAAAAGAAAAGGGGAGTGTATGATTATGTGGATGTAATGCGACATTGAAAATCAATGAAACTATTACACAACTCCTGACACTAAATAAACCAACAACCAAATATATTATAGGGAAATTTGGTTTTTGTGAGATATTGAAGTAATAAGAAAAATATGATCTGTTAAAAAGTAACATTGATAATAGTATATTGCTGATGTACACATATCAAATGCTTTTTATTTGTAATGGTTTAAGTGAAGCAGGTAATATAACTACTAGTTTTTGTAATGGTTAAATAGGCAATTTTGGTTGACCAAAGAGTTGTGGCAGTGAAGAAGCTTAAAGTTCACTATGCTGGAGCAAAAGTAGGATTTGAGAATGAAATCTTACTTATAAGTCAAATTCGACATCGAAATCTTCTTGGTCTCCTTGGATGGTGTAGTGAAGGAGCCGATCTACTTCTTGTCCTTGAATATATGACAAATGGAAGCCTTGAAAGGTTTTTATGGGGTACGTTTGTTTTGACCATTTGATGTGCATTCATAAGAAAAAAATTTGCATCCCAACATTTGTAGCGTGTAATTATGTTCATTATAGGTGAAAGAAAGGGAACCCTAAATTGGAAAAAAAGATATGACATTATCTTAGGTATAGCTAAGGGTCTCGCTCATCTACACAAGGAATTCCATTTTAAAATTGTGCATAGAGATATTAAATCAAGCAACATTCTCCTTGATGATGATTTACAACCAAAAATAGCAGATTTTGGTTTGGCAAGGTTTCAGCCTGAGGATCAAAGTCAAGTTATCACCAAGTTTGTTGGGACACTGTAAGTATGATTTCCAAGACATGATTACGTCATTCCTTATATTGCATATTGACACATTCTTGCATTACAATATACTAGGGGTTACACAGCGCCAGAATATGTACGATATGGCGTCTTATCAGATAAGGTTGACACATTCAGTTTTGGTATCGTGATACTTGAAATCATTAGCGGACGAAGGTGTACTAACGAGAACTTTGATGGACCATCAACCGATTATCTCCTTGAGCACGTGAGTTACAAATTTACACATTTTCCCTTTTCTATTTCATCAACATAAACTAAAAAAGTAGTAACAAGAACAAAAGAAGGGTAGCCATGTGGATGGTGGGAACAAGGGTTTTAGGAATGTAGGTAAGCCGATTATACCTAATTCTCATTTTTAGATAACTATTTTGATCTCTTAAATTTTTTGTTACAATTGGTGACAGGCATGGAAGCTTTATGAAAATGAAAAGGTTGAGATGCTAGTTGATGAGACAATGAATGTCGATCCAGAAGAAGAAAAACATGTGATGAAGATCATTGAGATTGCTTTGTTGTGCACCCAATCACCAGCTTCAAAAAGACCGGCGATGGCTGAAGTTGTTTTGATGCTTTCAAATGATCCATCGTACGAGGAAAGACAACTCATCAGACCTAATCTCCCTGATCAAAATCGAAGGATTCACGTAGGATCTTGATATAATTTTAAAGGCATTCTTCGCAAAAGTCAATGTAATTAGAGGTGGATGACAAAGTGCATGTGATAGAGAACAGGATAAGTGTAGCATAGATATAAAATAAAAGTGTTCATAAGGCTCGAGCTAAAAAAAGATCGAAGCATAAGAAAAGTATGTCTATAATAGTAATTTCATATCCTTTTTAAGATGGCATTTGAAAAGCCACATGCTTTAAACCCATAATGTCATATAAATCATTCCTATATTACCCCTATTATGCATTACTACTTGTACATTGCCTTCACTCCTCTTTTCACATAACTCAGTCTTGACAACAACCTCTTCAGACCCATATCATCCTTATTAATGGACAATTTCACAAAGTTAAACCACTAATAAAATTTTCCATAAGTCACCTCTTCACAGCCATAACTCACCTCCTTTCAGTTTTCATTTCATCTATTAATAAAGAAGTTTAACCCATTTGAAAGCACCAATTACAGTTATCTAATTCCTTCATTTCATTCGTGTTCCCAAATCCCAACTGCTCGAGCAATGGCTTAAGCTTATGGAAACCACTCAACTGGTAAGTATTGTTATTCTTACTTTCTTTTTCTAGAAACACAATTTTTATAGGTTCCTCAACTCTTTTCATATGGATGGTTCCTTGGCACTACTTACGGTGGACTTCTCCAACGCCTTCAACACGGTAGACCGCACAGCCTTTCTCCAAGAGGTCCACCAGCATTGCCCGTCTATCTATCGGTGGGTCTAGTTCCTCTACGCCCAGCCTGCCAGGTTGTACGTGGGTAATGATTGTATTGGGGCTACTACCGGGGTACAGCAAGGAGATCCTTTGGGGCCACTTCTCTTTGCTCTTGCATTGCACCCCTTATTCTACGAGTTCAGAAACGTTGTAACCTCCCGTTCGTGCTTGGTATTTGGATGATGGAACGATTATATGAAATGCATCTCAGGTTGCTAAGGCTCTAAACATCATCAACACGAAAGGGCCATCTCTAGGGCTTCATCTCAATATTAAGAAAACAGAGGTCTTTTAGCTGACATGTGACGGGCTGAAAGTCCAAGATGGGCTTTTCCCGAGAGGAATTGGTAGACCAGAGAAGGGGGTTAAGCTCCTTGGCGGAATGGCGGGGCTGTTAGCCGAGACCCAAACTTTATTGGGGAGTTGGCAGGGCGGCGGGCCTCGGGTGCCGTTGACCTTATGAAACTCTTGCCTTGCCTTAGGGATCCCCAAAGTGAACTCCTCCTGCTAGGGCATGCATGGGGATCGCTAAGCTACTTTTTGGGTTGTGGACTTGTCAGCCCCATTTGATGGTGGACGCAGTTTCTCTTTTCGATGATGGCCTCCGGGAGGCTATTGAAGACATAGTTGTGTGTGGCGGCCCCTTCTTCGGTGACCTCCAGTGGCGATTGGCATCGCTGTCGATGCGGCTAGGTGGTCTGGGCCTCCTTTCAGCTCGAGATGTTGGGGTTTATGCCTTTGTGGCATCTAGAGCCCAGTCATGGAACCTACAGGATCATATCCTTCGAAACAGTGGGGTCGTCGAGCTTGACTCGGACTATCAGCAAGCACTTGAACGCTTAAATGTCTCTCTCCCGGACTTGATATTGGCGGTTTTTCAAATAAGGACACCGCCCCTCGAAGCCACAAAAAACTTTGGTGAATGCCCTGTTTAGCAAAATCGCTCAGAACCTAGGAGAAGTGTTTGAGTTGTCCCCCGTCAGAAGGCGGTGATTGAATGCCTGAAGGGTCCCACGCTCAGGATTTTTTGACCGTTATCCCAATTGAGGGTTTGGGCCAATGCATGTCTGCAGTAGAGTACAGGACTATCCTCAAATACCGGTTGATGATCCCTATGTATCCGGATGATGAAACTTGCCCGAGCTGTCGTGAATCTTGTATGGATAAATATGGGGAGCACGCAGTTCATTGCAAAGAGCTGCCCGAGTTCAAATACCGGCACGATTGGTTGAGAGACGTTTTATGGGACATCTTAAGAAGAGCGGGGATTTCTGCCAAGAAGGAGGCCCTGTGAATTTTCCCACGGACCCTACAGAAGGGAGATCTACTCTGCGACCAGCAGATCATCTCGTCTTTGGTTGCGTCGAGGGGAAACATGCTTGTGTAGACCTCACGGGGGTATCTCCTTTGGCTGGTTTAAGAGAAAACGGGTTTGTTGCTGGACATGCATCAAGAAAGGCGGAATCGAAGAAAGTAGATAAGCACGCTAAAGCTTGTGCAGAGAACCAACATGTCTTTGTCCTCTTGGCCTTTGTTACCTTCGGCTCCCTAGCACCAGAAGCTATTCGTTTCCTGCGATGCAACAGCAGCGGTGATCTCTACCCTCTGGTGCTCGGGTCCTCCACTACTTCACCCACAGCTCTTGCCGCCATCTCTGCTGACCTTTGGCACCAACGTCTTGGCCATCCTGGACGTCAAGCTTTAAATTCTTTTAAGCATATTTCTTCTGTTTCTTTTGATACCTTAAACAATAAAGTTTGTGATTCGTGTGTTTTTGGTAAAAGTACTAGATTGCCTTTCTTTGCTTCCACTTCTACTGTTTTACAACCTTTTGACATGATTCATAGTGATGTTTGGACTTCTCCTATTGTTAGTTCGTCTGGTCATAAATACTATGTTTTGTTTTTGGATGATTATTCTAATTTTTTGTGGACTGTACCCCTCACTCATAAATCTAACGTGTTTCAAGCCTTTACACAATTTGCCACAAATATCAAAACCCAATTTGAACGCACCATAAAAACCTTTCAGTGTGACAACGGTAGTGAATACGTTAATAATTCTTTTCAAAAAATTTTCACAACCAGTGGCATACAATACCGTCTTTCATGTCCTTACACATCTTCCCAAAACGGTAAAGCTGAAACGAAAATCCGCACCATCAACAATATTATTCGTACCCTTATGGCCCACGCCTCCTTACCCGCACACTTTTGGCATTTTGCACTTGAAACCGCCACATATTTACTCAACATCATTCCCAATAAAGTCACCAAAAACAGAACTCCCACCGAACTTCTTTACCTCCTAACTCCCACATATGAACACCTTCGTGTCTTTGGTTGTCTTTGCTATCCCCTCACTCCTACCACCACTATTCACAAACTTGAAAACCGCTCTCACCCGTGCGTCTTTCTTAGCTATCCTCCTACCCATAGGGGGTACCGCTGCCTTGACTTGAATACCAAACAGGTCTATATTTCACGAAACGTCGCCTTTGATGAAACCACTTTTCCCTTTAGGCAAACCGTTGGCCCCCCACACACTTACACATTTTTAGACGAACCCTTCCCCTTTCACCTCGCCCCCCACATTCAACCTACTTACCGGCCCAACTCTAATCCCAGACCGTCCGCAACCAACCAAACAACCGGCCCAAGCCCAATACCTTCACCCCATAATACCTCGGCCCACACAAACTCCACCCCAACCACTGAGCCCAACCGTAACCTGTCTCCAACACCCCTGGACCACACCGCTACCCCGTCACCTCCCAACAGTCACATTCCCACCCCGCCACCTCCGCCACCTACCCGTACCATGCACACCCGGTCCATGAGCGGCATTTTTAAACCAAAACATCCCTTTAACCTACACACTACTACCACCCCACCCGTTGTACCAGTTCCCAAAACACCCACTGATGCCTTGTCCATACCGGAGTGGTACTCTGCCATGACTACAGAGTACAATGCATTAGTTAGAAATGGAACCTGGGAATTAGTGCCCCAACAACCCGATATGAATGTTATACGCAGTATGTGGTTGTTTAAACATAAATACAGGTCGGATGGTTCTTTGGAGCGGTACAAGGCCAGGTTAGTCTGTGATGGCCGTACTCAGCAGGTCGGTATTGATTGTGGTGAGACGTTTAGCCCGGTTGTTAAGCCAGCCACTATTAGGACAGTCCTTTCCATTGCTTTATCTAAGCGCTGGCCTATACATCAGCTGGATGTGACCAACGCGTTTCTTCATGGGAATCTCCATGAAACGGTTTACATGTACCAACCGATGAGATTTCGTAACAAACAATTCCCGGATTACGTCTGTTCTCTAAAGAAATCATTATATGGGCTCAAACAGGCACCCCGGGCATGGTACCAACGGTTCACTGATTTTGTCTTGTCTATTGGGTTTCATCACAGCAAGAGCGATGCCTCTTTGTTTACTCTTCATCAGGGCACTGACACCGCATATCTTCTCCTCTATGTTGACGATATTCTTCTTGTTACTTCGTCTGACAGACTCCGTCACTCACTCATGGCCAAATTAGCAGGTGAATTTTCCATGAAGGACCTTGGTCCTCTCAACTATTTTCTGGGCATCTCCGTGTCTTGCCAGCGTGACACAATGTTTCTTTCCCAACAAACATATGCTAATGAAATAATTGCTCGAGCCGGCATGCAGTCTTGTAACCCTGTTGCTACACCAGTTGACACTAACAGCAAGCTCAGCTCTGCTACTAGCGAGCCGTTTCACGACCCTACGTTGTTTCGCAGCCTAGCAGACGCTCTCCAGTACCTTACCTTCACCAGACCAGATATCTCTTATGCTGTCCAACAGGTATGTATGCACATGCACTCTCCTCAAAATGACCACTCGAATGCTCTGAAATGCATAATCCGTTACATTAAAGAGACGGCAAGCTTTGGTCTTACCCTTCACGCATCCCCGACCCAATCTCTCGTCTCTTACACAGACGCTGACTGGGCGGGATGTCCTGACACTCGCCGCTCGACTAGCGGCTACTGCATTTATTTTGGGGACAACTTGATCTCCTGGTCGTCTAAACGCCAGTCCACAGTTTCTAGGTCCAGTGCTGAAGCTGAATATCGTGGGGTTGCTAATGTAGTCGCCGAAATTTGTTGGATTCGGAATTTACTTCTTGAGCTCAATCACCCGTTATCTCGCGCAACCCTGTTTTACTGCGATAATGTGAGTGCTATCTACCTGTCTGGGAATCCAGTGCAACATCAACGGACCAAGCATATTGAGTTGGATATTCACTTCGTACGTGAACAGGTGCAACGAGGTCAGGTCCGTGTCCTACATGTTCCCTCTCGTTTTCAGGTTGCAGACATATTCACTAAAGGCTTGCCTCGCGTTCTTTTTGAAGATTTCACGGACAGTCTCAGCATCCGGTCTCCTCCCGCTTCGACTGCGGGGGTATAATAGCACATGTATATTTAGTATAGATAATTGTCATTTATTGTATATATCCCTAACCATAATTATAGGGATCATGATGTATTATAAATATTTGTAAAGTTAATGAGAAGAGATCAAGAGATTAATCTCTAATAGAGTACCTAATGGAAATGGGAAACAAGAAAAAGGATCGGCTGGTAACAATAACGACAACCCATTTAGGCACTCTTAAGGACAACAAGTAAACAAGGCCAGGAAGATTCACAACAGCATAAATATGGACTGACTACACACATCACTAGAAATGTCCCTCTCATACTACATTACAAAATTATTGTCATTCCCTGTATGTTTTCATCGTACTACAAACCATTTCAATTCCATATAACTTTCCATAGATCACTTGCCTTCTTTTGCGTTAACAAATGTACATTATATATATCATACGATTTCAATGGTTGTGTGTCACGCGTATGTTGTAACTTTAGGGCCCAATATTCACGGACCAACATGTAAAAATAACACCTATTCATGAACACCAGCCTAATAACAATTACCTACAATCAAAATCATTTTTACTTTATTAATAAAAACTATATACCGTATTAATATGTATCTAACACCATATATGCATACCCTTTATTGTTACATCAACTAATAATGCTACATGCTACACAATAAATCAGTAACATAACATCCATGTCCGGTTGTATAACGCAAAAGTGAACAATGTACATACGTACTCCAAATGAATACTTCATCTAATTATTTCAATTTCAATTCTGACAGTAAAATATCACTTTCATCACTTACAGACATATTAACTTGGGTGTCTCGATTTTCATATGAACAACCAACTTCTCACTTTTACTCAATCGTTGGAATATATCAAAATGAAAAAAATAGTGTGTATACATAGTAAACTTCAATATAGACTACCTACATAGATTTCCTGGTTAATTCAAGCCAAATCTGAAAAAAAAAAAAAAAAAAAAAAAAACCTGTTGAATGATTAAAAAGAAACTTTCTTTACTACTTCAACCATGATTCTTTTACTTTACTAAAATTAAGATTAAATACATGCATTTTTTTTATAAACATTTGACATTATTTGTGTAAGGTAAGTCTAACGTAAAAAGTAGTTTATGGTGAGAAGCGTAAGAAGGAATAAAAGGCTGACACATGTCCCTACCAAAAAAGGTATTATTGTCTATCATCATAATTGTTGACTTTTTTCAATTTTCATCCCCATTTTTAAAACGGACATAACTTTTTCGTACGACATTATTTTAAAAAAAAATTACACCATAAAAACAGTTTTTCATTCTCTTTCATTTCCATACCATATTGATATACTTTAAAAAAAATTTACTGGGTTGATAACTTGCGTTTTATTGAGGGTATACTTGCGTTTTAGAAACGCAAGTTATACCTGATAAGACGACCTGATCGAACGTGTAACACCCCGGACCTAGGGCCCAAAAATTTTCGCACGATATTATTATTTTATAATTATTAAACAACCAAAGATGAATAATAAACCATATGTTTTGGTACAAAACTGAAAACCTAACTATTATTAGTAAGTATTATACGTGGGCGTACGATACGTAACCGAACTAATACCCGTCAACGGACCCACCCGATAATCTTATGATTAGTCACTAGAGGGGGGACACTTGTCCACCCCTACATTTGACAACACACTTGTAAAAAACCATCAAAGTTGATGGTTTTTGTTAGAAACCATTTATCTACACCTATTATAAATAACCCAACCCTCCATCCCAATATCCCTGATGAAAACATACAAACACATAACACACACACTTAGACTTATGGGGAACCAAGAAGAAAGAGAGCCGGTGGTCCACGGAGGAGCCACGGCGGAGCTCCGGCGAATCACCCCCAAATCACATGAACCCCTCCCCTCTGCTTCTATTTTTAACCAACACACACACCCATACACCCGATTACCTAGAGAGAGGAAGAGAACCCGGACAAGAAGAGAGAGAGAGAGACGTGACAGAGAGAGAAACAGAGGAGGAAGGAACGACGAAGACAACAGCAGAGCTGGTGGTTGACAAACAGTGAGCAAGGGTTTAGGGTTCGGATGTTGGTGACAGTGACGAAGGGAAATAGTTAGGTCATGAGACCCGTTTGAGTCAGATCCGAGCTTCGGTAAGCAACAATGGACCCCTCTTCTTGTATTATTTTGTAAAGAATGGGTATTGTGGATTGATGGTTAATAGATGCTAATTGTAGGGGTGACTTTGGTGGTTTAGAACAACCAAGGAAATGTGGGTTTGTATGGTGGCAGAAGACAGGGGCGGCATTGGAGGTGGAATTGTTGTGGTTATCAACGGTGGTGAGGAGGTGTTCTGATGTTGGTCAGAATTGTACAGGCTAGGTGAATGACGAGTGACGAGGGTTGTTGTGATGGTGGTCTCGGGTGATGATGCTTAGAAGAGGGAGTTGTAAGCAGTGGTGACTATTGGGTGGAAGATGAAGGGTTTAGACACAAGTCACCCAGTTGACTCGGTCAACAGAAGTCAATAGCTGGTCAACGACCAGTTAACCCGGTCAACAGCAGTAGGGAACGAGGTATAAAACGACAACTCGAAAATATAGTTGTATATATATATATATCTTAAGTATCGTATTACACGTGTGGGACTAACGAACGAGCATTTCGGACAAGGATTTGACCCGTTAAATAGACCTATACAAGTAAAGAGCTTACATAGGAATGAACCAACAAATTGGACTAATATATATGTGTGACTTGGATGTATATAAATAGTAGGATAATATGGATTGGATTATGAGATACATGATAACATAAAGGATAGTATATGGTTTTGTTAAACAAATAGAACATGTAAATAATGTAGTTGACTATTGAGACCTTCGGATATGAACCTTAAGTATTCGACTAATGTGACGGCAATGGTAACAATTAGAATGATACGGACACTATATACATAACACATAAAAGTGGACATTAGACAATTAATATAGTTATGATAATGAATTGGTTAATTTATACACAAGATATAATAGTCTTGATTAATGATTAGATCGGATAAGTGAAATGGACGATTATTGGGACACTTGGATATTAAGAACATTGAGCACTTGACCGATGTAACAACGATGTATGAATAAGAACCATAAATGGACAATTAGAAGTTGAATAATGAGCTTTAGAAGACGCGTTATTGATTGATGTTAGAGTGAACCTAACTATGACAAGAAAAGAACCTAAGCGTGCCCACACGTGTAACCATGATATTGGTTACACGCACTAATGTGTATGAATTTGAATAGGATTTTGCCAAGTGATCGATAGAAGGAAACTTGACGTGGGATATTATGTGACTGTGTGAAACGCTATCGAGGTGAGTTCGTGTACTTTCCCTTTTTCGTGTTTTAACTGTTTTGGGGTGAATGCATGCTTCCTTTTTATAAATTATTGTGATGTGACAAGATACTGGCTGCCGGATTATACTGACACTCATTAACTCAGAGGTGAGCCGCCTAATATATGGGTAGTACTACTTGGGGAAACCCCCACGCAAGGTGGACTCGGGACGTAAGGGCCCAGGAAACCCTCCACCTAGGTTGCGGCATATATTTTGCCAGGACCTATAATGGCAGTAGATAGAGTCCACGTTAGGGTTGAGGTGTTGCTTGTACATCACGTGTGTTAAACTGTGCAAACTTGTTTATGAAATGATAAACTGTTTTTGGATCCACTTATTACTTACACGGACTCACCGGCATATTTTGCTGACCCAACTCTTTTTAAGCATGTGTTCAGGTACTGCGGATGATTGGATGGCAACACAAGGTATATGATAGCTAGTAGCAGATTAGAGGTTATCTGGTTAGAAGATTCGGCTATAAGTGTGTTGCAGTTAGAGCATCTAGAGATAAGCGGGATAGAGATTGGATCGACTAAGGGACTACACTGCTTCGACGACCGCCGCGCTTCGTCTTCGCATTAGATTTAGGTATATTTTAAATTGTATTTGTATTAATTTACGACTAAAACTTGTACAAATATTAAATATTAGTCGATGTTGCTTCCGTTGTGCAAGTCTGTTACCAAACTGTCGTAACGTCCAGGCCCCACCTGGTCGGGTTGTTACAGTTGGTATCAGAGCAACGGTTGTGGCGAAATAGGATATCTCCGAATATCCTATACCACACCAGGACAACTTAGAGAACTTAGCGTTTAAGGCTCTAAGACTACCTAGCTAGGAAATGCCTTGAAATTACCTAAGACTGACCAAAGTAAGAAACGGAATAAGTCGAAACTCGAGTACCTGAACACACTAGAATGCTTTCAAAGACTTAGAACCGGTGTGCGAAATTTATTTGATATGTGAATGATGACTACGACGGAGATTACTAGAATAATTTCGTGAGGTAAATTGACGATTACACTTGACGTCATGTAATTGTGAATTTACAGGCACGAAAAAGTTCTAAGAAATCCGAAGAGTCGCCTAGGTTAGAAGTGTCAATCCGGATAACCATAAACTTGGGTGAGGAAACGAACTATGAGGCATAGACGAATATGTGATATACTTGTTTGACTATGATAAAGGCTTCGAATTGGATACACATGGTACGGCTTGGCATATTACAATAACGGACCTTGTTAGAGGTGTAAACAAGAATGCGATAGGCTTGCGTGCCGTAATAAAGGTTGTTGAACTTAAAAATAGTTGATACAATTTGGTGTATATCGAAAAGTATATATATATATATATATATATTTATATGCACCAATGGCCACTCTAATACTTATCATCCTAAGTTTTGTATATATATATATATATATGTGTGAATCTACATAAATACTATTAGTTGTAAATAATTTTTCTAACCAAGTTGTGAGTATACATAAGCTAGGTACATCGCCAGAACTTGGCGCTACACTCTGGAAAGCACCCAAAATGCCAAGGTAAATTTTGATCAACCTAGCGAGTGGATAATCCAATAAGTCTTACTTTTAACCAAATAGTTATTATCAATTGTATGGTGCAACATTAGAGGGTTCGTGCATATGTATAAGTTGAATTTTAGACATAAGATAAGAAGCTAAAACCATGGGTCACTAGAGCATTTTTATTTGGACTTAATGGTACCGACCTCCGCAGACTTAAGATAAATATAGTATGTTGGAATTATGATCGTTTAACAGATTTTAGAGATGATTCAAGAATGACAACCGGAAAGACGGTAACCTGGGCTTAAGAATGTAACGATCACCATAAGTATCCTACCCGGTAACTCGATGAGGCTAGGATTAAACGCTACATGAGGTAACCATAAGATTTAATATATGTTCCATCATTCTATTATCCCATGCTATCTTTAGAATATGGCCAAGACATTTGGATTAGTTCCATAACCCCTTAGCATAGTGTTAAGTTATCCTTATAAAACCAAAAGAAATAAGTAGGTAAATCCAAACGGGGGAAGTGAAACCAATTAAGATGCCGACTATATAAAATACATGTCACGTCCATAGCGAAAATTCTAAGATCTAACAAAAATCACTATGGTTTACAATTTATTGATGTAAGACAAGTCCCAGGACTCACAAGGAATGTCATGAAACCACTTATAGGTTTAAGATCGACCCTAAATTATTACCAAAAACTTTGGGATAGTAACATGACCTTTTGCTCATAGTGATAATTCACCCGATAGAGATGTATAGATAGGCCTAACGGGGGGAGCGGATGCGCTCGTGAAAATTGTTATATGGAATGATTGATATAAGTAAGAAAGCGATGTCGAGGTTAGCAGAACATTTTTCATAAATAACTATCCGACCACATGAGAAGATAGGATTTAGGACGACGAAAGAAAGGTTATGTGCCCTTGACATGGTTAAGAACAACATAGTGAGTTTGGACGTTTAAACTTTTTCATGCTTCTTAGCAAATTGTGCCATGTCTCACACCACGTATCCTAGAAAAATTTCAAAAGCTTAAGAATTCAACAATGTTGCGAATGATATAAATAAGATTGACCCCAGTACTTAGCATAAGAACTTGTGAGAATAACACACAACTTTAAGAACATAGTTTAATGTAAGACCTCAATTTCGGTAAAGTTAGCTGAATCTAGAATATAGATTTTTAGGACTAGTGCCTTTCGAAAAACACATTGGATTTTTCAACCATGTACGTTTTTAAATATGTTTTCTATCAAGTTTTTAGGGAGATTTTCAGTATATTTACGAAGTATCATTGGTGTGGTGGGTTAGCTGCGGTACACCCTATATATAAACACCAATGATGCGTCGAAAATAAAAATTGAAAATCAAACTAAGAACCAACACCAGTTTGTCGATAGTTTGAACTAATTATTTCGAACCTAAATGTGGCATGACATTTAGTATAGAACCAGTATAAATATGATTCGGTTTATATAAGAATGATGAGCACCCAGGCATGGGGCCGAGTACTGAATCAGAATATGGAGTATATTGGATGTGTAAACGTCAGATAGCCCGAAAATAATTCCGAGGAAGGAATTCCTTTAACGGGGGGAGAATGTAACACCCCGGACCTAGGGCCCAAAAATTTTCGCACGATATTATTATTTTATAATTATTAAACAACCAAAGATGAATAATAAACCATATGTTTTGGTACAAAACTGAAAACCTAACTATTATTAGTAAGTATTATACGTGGGCGTACGATACGTAACCGAACTAATACCCGTCAACGGACCCACCCGATAATCTTATGATTAGTCACTAGAGGGGGGACACTTGTCCACCCCTCCATTTGACAACACACTTGTAAAAAACCATCAAAGTTGATGGTTTTTGTTAGAAACCATTTATCTACACCTATTATAAATAACCCAACCCTCCATCCCAATATCCCTGATGAAAACATACAAACACATAACACACACACACTTAGACTTATGGGGAACCAAGAAGAAAGAGAGCCGGTGGTCTCCGGTGGTCCACGGCGGAGCTCCGGCGAATCACCCCCAAATCACATGAACCCCTCCCCTCTGCTTCTATTTTCAACCAACACACACACCCATACACCTGATTACCTAGAGAGAGGAAGAGAACCCGGACAAGAAGAGAGAGAGAGAGACGTGACAGAGAGAGAAACAGAGGAGGAAGGAACGACGAAGACAACAGCAGAGCTGGTGGTTGACAAACAGTGAGCAAGGGTTTAGGGTTCGGATGTTGGTGACAGTGACGAAGGGAAATAGTTAGGTCATGAGACCCGTTTGAGTCAGATCCGAGCTTCGGTAAGCAACAATGGACCCCTCTTCTTGTATTATTTTGTAAAGAATGGGTATTGTGGATTGATGGTTAATAGATGCTAATTGTAGGGGTGACTTTGGTGGTTTAGAACAACCAAGGAAATGTGGGTTTGTATGGTGGCAGAAGACAGGGGCGGCATTGGAGGTGGAATTGTTGTGGTTATCAACGGTGGTGAGGAGGTGTTCTGATGTTGGTCAGAATTGTACAGGCTAGGTGAATGACGAGTGACGAGGGTTGTTGTGATGGTGGTCTCGGGTGATGATGCTTAGAAGAGGGAGTTGTAAGCAGTGGTGACTATTGGGTGGAAGATGAAGGGTTTAGACACAAGTCACCCAGTTGACTCGGTCAACAGAAGTCAATAGCTGGTCAACGACCAGTTAACCCGGTCAACAGCAGTAGGGAACGAGGTATAAAACGACAACTCGAAAATATAGTTGTATATATATATATATCTTAAGTATCGTATTACACGTGTGGGACTAACGAACGAGCATTTCGGACAAGGATTTGACCCGTTAAATAGACCTATACAAGTAAAGAGCTTACATAGGAATGAACCAACAAATTGGACTAATATATATGTGTGACTTGGATGTATATAAATAGTAGGATAATATGGATTGGATTATGAGATACATGATAACATAAAGGATAGTATATGGTTTTGTTAAACAAATAGAACATGTAAATAATGTAGTTGACTATTGAGACCTTCGGATATGAACCTTAAGTATTCGACTAATGTGACGGCAATGGTAACAATTAGAATGATACGGACACTATATACATAACACATAAAAGTGGACATTAGACAATTAATATAGTTATGATAATGAATTGGTTAATTTATACACAAGATACAATAGTCTTGATTAATGATTAGATCGGATAAGTGAAATGGACGATTATTGGGACACTTGGATATTAAGAACATTGAGCACTTGACCGATGTAACAACGATGTATGAATAAGAACCATAAATGGACAATTAGAAGTTGAATAATGAGCTTTAGAAGACGCGTTATTGATTGATGTTAGAGTGAACCTAACTATGACAAGAAAAGAACCTAAGCGTGCCCACACGTGTAACCATGATATTGGTTACACGCACTAATGTGTATGAATTTGAATAGGATTTTGCCAAGTGATCGATAGAAGGAAACTTGACGTGGGATATTATGTGACTGTGTGAAACGCTATCGAGGTGAGTTCGTGTACTTTCCCTTTTTCGTGTTTTAACTGTTTTGGGGTGAATGCATGCTTCCTTTTTATAAATTATTGTGATGTGACAAGATACTGGCTGCCGGATTATACTGACACTCATTAACTCAGAGGTGAGCCGCCTAATATATGGGTAGTACTACTTGGGGAAACCCCCACGCAAGGTGGACTCGGGACGTAAGGGCCCAGGAAACCCTCCACCTAGGTTGCGGCATATATTTTGCCAGGACCTATAATGGCAGTAGATAGAGTCCACGTTAGGGTTGAGGTGTTGCTTGTACATCACGTGTGTTAAACTGTGCAAACTTGTTTATGAAATGATAAACTGTTTTTGGATCCACTTATTACTTACACGGACTCACCGGCATATTTTGCTGACCCAACTCTTTTTAAGCATGTGTTCAGGTACTGCGGATGATTGGATGGCAACACAAGGTATATGATAGCTAGTAGCGGATTAGAGGTTATCTGGTTAGAAGATTCGGCTATAAGTGTGTTGCAGTTAGAGCATCTAGAGATAAGCGGGATAGAGATTGGATCGACTAAGGGACTACACTGCTTCGACGACCGCCGCGCTTCGTCTTCGCATTAGATTTAGGTATATTTTAAATTGTATTTGTATTAATTTACGACTAAAACTTGTACAAATATTAAATATTAGTCGATGTTGCTTCCGTTGTGCAAGTCTGTTACCAAACTGTCGTAACGTCCAGGCCCCACCTGGTCGGGTTGTTACAGTTGGTATCAGAGCAACGGTTGTGGCGAAATAGGATATCTCCGAATATCCTATACCACACCAGGACAACTTAGAGAACTTAGCGTTTAAGGCTCTAAGACTACCTAGCTAGGAAATGCCTTGAAATTACCTAAGACTGACCAAAGTAAGAAACGGAATAAGTCGAAACTCGAGTACCTGAACACACTAGAATGCTTTCAAAGACTTAGAACCGGTGTGCGAAATTTATTTGATATGTGAATGATGACTACGACGGAGATTACTAGAATAATTTCGTGAGGTAAATTGACGATTACACTTGACGTCATGTAATTGTGAATTTACAGGCACGAAAAAGTTCTAAGAAATCCGAAGAGTCGCCTAGGTTAGAAGTGTCAATCCGGATAACCATAAACTTGGGTGAGGAAACGAACTATGAGGCATAGACGAATATGTGATATACTTGTTTGACTATGATAAAGGCTTCGAATTGGATACACATGGTACGGCTTGGCATATTACAATAACGGACCTTGTTAGAGGTGTAAACAAGAATGCGATAGGCTTGCGTGCCGTAATAAAGGTTGTTGAACTTAAAAATAGTTGATACAATTTGGTGTATATCGAAAAGTATATATATATATATATATATATTTATATGCACCAATGGCCACTCTAATACTTATCATCCTAAGTTTTGTATATATATATATATATATGTGTGAATCTACATAAATACTATTAGTTGTAAATAATTTTTCTAACCAAGTTGTGAGTATACATAAGCTAGGTACATCGCCAGAACTTGGCGCTACACTCTGGAAAGCACCCAAAATGCCAAGGTAAATTTTGATCAACCTAGCGAGTGGATAATCCAATAAGTCTTACTTTTAACCAAATAGTTATTATCAATTGTATGGTGCAACATTAGAGGGTTCGTGCATATGTATAAGTTGAATTTTAGACATAAGATAAGAAGCTAAAACCATGGGTCACTAGAGCATTTTTATTTGGACTTAATGGTACCGACCTCCGCAGACTTAAGATAAATATAGTATGTTGGAATTATGATCGTTTAACAGATTTTAGAGATGATTCAAGAATGACAACCGGAAAGACGGTAACCTGGGCTTAAGAATGTAACGATCACCATAAGTATCCTACCCGGTAACTCGATGAGGCTAGGATTAAACGCTACATGAGGTAACCATAAGATTTAATATATGTTCCATCATTCTATTATCCCATGCTATCTTTAGAATATGGCCAAGACATTTGGATTAGTTCCATAACCCCTTAGCATAGTGTTAAGTTATCCTTATAAAACCAAAAGAAATAAGTAGGTAAATCCAAACGGGGGAAGTGAAACCAATTAAGATGCCGACTATATAAAATACATGTCACGTCCATAGCGAAAATTCTAAGATCTAACAAAAATCACTATGGTTTACAATTTATTGATGTAAGACAAGTCCCAGGACTCACAAGGAATGTCATGAAACCACTTATAGGTTTAAGATCGACCCTAAATTATTACCAAAAACTTTGGGATAGTAACATGACCTTTTGCTCATAGTGATAATTCACCCGATAGAGATGTATAGATAGGCCTAACGGGGGGAGCGGATGCGCTCGTGAAAATTGTTATATGGAATGATTGATATAAGTAAGAAAGCGATGTCGAGGTTAGCAGAACATTTTTCATAAATAACTATCCGACCACATGAGAAGATAGGATTTAGGACGACGAAAGAAAGGTTATGTGCCCTTGACATGGTTAAGAACAACATAGTGAGTTTGGACGTTTAAACTTTTTCATGCTTCTTAGCAAATTGTGCCATGTCTCACACCACGTATCCTAGAAAAATTTCAAAAGCTTAAGAATTCAACAATGTTGCGAATGATATAAATAAGATTGACCCCAGTACTTAGCATAAGAACTTGTGAGAATAACACACAACTTTAAGAACATAGTTTAATGTAAGACCTCAATTTCGGTAAAGTTAGCTGAATCTAGAATATAGATTTTTAGGACTAGTGCCTTTCGAAAAACACATTGGATTTTTCAACCATGTACGTTTTTAAATATGTTTTCTATCAAGTTTTTAGGGAGATTTTCAGTATATTTACGAAGTATCATTGGTGTGGTGGGTTAGCTGCGGTACACCCTATATATAAACACCAATGATGCGTCGAAAATAAAAATTGAAAATCAAACTAAGAACCAACACCAGTTTGTCGATAGTTTGAACTAATTATTTCGAACCTAAATGTGGCATGACATTTAGTATAGAACCAGTATAAATATGATTCGGTTTATATAAGAATGATGAGCACCCAGGCATGGGGCCGAGTACTGAATCAGAATATGGAGTATATTGGATGTGTAAACGTCAGATAGCCCGAAAATAATTCCGAGGAAGGAATTCCTTTAACGGGGGGAGAATGTAACACCCCGGACCTAGGGCCCAAAAATTTTCGCACGATATTATTATTTTATAATTATTAAACAACCAAAGATGAATAATAAACCATATGTTTTGGTACAAAACTGAAAACCTAACTATTATTAGTAAGTATTATACGTGGGCGTACGATACGTAACCGAACTAATACCCGTCAACGGACCCACCCGATAATCTTATGATTAGTCACTAGAGGGGGGACACTTGTCCACCCCTCCATTTGACAACACACTTGTAAAAAACCATCAAAGTTGATGGTTTTTGTTAGAAACCATTTATCTACACCTATTATAAATAACCCAACCCTCCATCCCAATATCCCTGATGAAAACATACAAACACATAACACACACACACTTAGACTTATGGGGAACCAAGAAGAAAGAGAGCCGGTGGTCTCCGGTGGTCCACGGCGGAGCTCCGGCGAATCACCCCCAAATCACATGAACCCCTCCCCTCTGCTTCTATTTTCAACCAACACACACACCCATACACCTGATTACCTAGAGAGAGGAAGAGAACCCGGACAAGAAGAGAGAGAGAGAGACGTGACAGAGAGAGAAACAGAGGAGGAAGGAACGACGAAGACAACAGCAGAGCTGGTGGTTGACAAACAGTGAGCAAGGGTTTAGGGTTCGGATGTTGGTGACAGTGACGAAGGGAAATAGTTAGGTCATGAGACCCGTTTGAGTCAGATCCGAGCTTCGGTAAGCAACAATGGACCCCTCTTCTTGTATTATTTTGTAAAGAATGGGTATTGTGGATTGATGGTTAATAGATGCTAATTGTAGGGGTGACTTTGGTGGTTTAGAACAACCAAGGAAATGTGGGTTTGTATGGTGGCAGAAGACAGGGGCGGCATTGGAGGTGGAATTGTTGTGGTTATCAACGGTGGTGAGGAGGTGTTCTGATGTTGGTCAGAATTGTACAGGCTAGGTGAATGACGAGTGACGAGGGTTGTTGTGATGGTGGTCTCGGGTGATGATGCTTAGAAGAGGGAGTTGTAAGCAGTGGTGACTATTGGGTGGAAGATGAAGGGTTTAGACACAAGTCACCCAGTTGACTCGGTCAACAGAAGTCAATAGCTGGTCAACGACCAGTTAACCCGGTCAACAGCAGTAGGGAACGAGGTATAAAACGACAACTCGAAAATATAGTTGTATATATATATATATCTTAAGTATCGTATTACACGTGTGGGACTAACGAACGAGCATTTCGGACAAGGATTTGACCCGTTAAATAGACCTATACAAGTAAAGAGCTTACATAGGAATGAACCAACAAATTGGACTAATATATATGTGTGACTTGGATGTATATAAATAGTAGGATAATATGGATTGGATTATGAGATACATGATAACATAAAGGATAGTATATGGTTTTGTTAAACAAATAGAACATGTAAATAATGTAGTTGACTATTGAGACCTTCGGATATGAACCTTAAGTATTCGACTAATGTGACGGCAATGGTAACAATTAGAATGATACGGACACTATATACATAACACATAAAAGTGGACATTAGACAATTAATATAGTTATGATAATGAATTGGTTAATTTATACACAAGATACAATAGTCTTCATTAATGATTAGATCGGATAAGTGAAATGGACGATTATTGGGACACTTGGATATTAAGAACATTGAGCACTTGACCGATGTAACAACGATGTATGAATAAGAACCATAAATGGACAATTAGAAGTTGAATAATGAGCTTTAGAAGACGCGTTATTGATTGATGTTAGAGTGAACCTAACTATGACAAGAAAAGAACCTAAGCGTGCCCACACGTGTAACCATGATATTGGTTACACGCACTAATGTGTATGAATTTGAATAGGATTTTGCCAAGTGATCGATAGAAGGAAACTTGACGTGGGATATTATGTGACTGTGTGAAACGCTATCGAGGTGAGTTCGTGTACTTCCCCTTTTTCGTGTTTTAACTGTTTTGGGGTGAATGCATGCTTCCTTTTTATAAATTATTGTGATGTGACAAGATACTGGCTGCCGGATTATACTGACACTCATTAACTCAGAGGTGAGCCGCCTAATATATGGGTAGTACTACTTGGGGAAACCCCCACGCAAGGTGGACTCGGGACGTAAGGGCCCAGGAAACCCTCCACCTAGGTTGCGGCATATATTTTGCCAGGACCTATAATGGCAGTAGATAGAGTCCACGTTAGGGTTGAGGTGTTGCTTGTACATCACGTGTGTTAAACTGTGCAAACTTGTTTATGAAATGATAAACTGTTTTTGGATCCACTTATTACTTACACGGACTCACCGGCATATTTTGCTGACCCAACTCTTTTTAAGCATGTGTTCAGGTACTGCGGATGATTGGATGGCAACACAAGGTATATGATAGCTAGTAGCGGATTAGAGGTTATCTGGTTAGAAGATTCGGCTATAAGTGTGTTGCAGTTAGAGCATCTAGAGATAAGCGGGATAGAGATTGGATCGACTAAGGGACTACACTGCTTCGACGACCGCCGCGCTTCGTCTTCGCATTAGATTTAGTTATATTTTAAATTGTATTTGTATTATTTTACGACTAAAACTTGTACAAATATTAAATATTAGTCGACGTTGTTTCCGTTGTGCAAGTCTGTTACCAAACTGTCGTAACGTCCAGGCCCCACCTGGTCGGGTTGTTACAGAACGCAAGTTATAAATGATAAAACGCAAGTTATATATGCTAAAACGCAAGTTATACATGCTAAAACGCAAGTAAGTAATATCAAGTTTTTACATTTAGACACAAGTTATTATTGTTTATTATTGTTTATTATTGTTTAAACGTAAGTAGGTAATATCAAGTTTTTACATACATATAATGATCCAAGATTAAATGCTTTTAGATGATAAAGAAAACAAGCATACAATAATAATTCTCAATTTACTTTTAAAGCCTTTACCTACTGGTGCATATTTAGCTACACAAACAGCAAATATTTTATTATTTGGAGTTGCAATGAAGGGCCTTCAAGAGTGGTACTCGTTGACTAGAACATTTTAATTTTATACGCGTGAAGATTGTTAATCACAATCAAAACTTGATTATTTTACTGTCAGTGGGTATGATGTTTGTCCTGAAAGTAGAATAGAAGCAGATTAAACTTCCAAGCTAGGAGTCACACTTCCTAAAAAACCTAAACCAAGACCCATAAAATGTAATTCTATCATTCTGAAGAGCCAAATGAACAACTCCAACGTGTGGGGAAACAAACAAAAAAAAAAACAAAAAGCTATTGTTACATTCAGAATGTTTAAACGCAAGTAATAATATCAAGTTGTTACATTTATATACAAATAATATCAACCAAACAATTTTTTTTAAGTATAGCAATATGGTATGCAAATGAAAAAGGATAAAATGCTTGTTTTTATGGTGTGTGTTTTTTTTTAAATAATGTTGTATGAAAAAGTTATGGACGTTAAAAAAATGGGGGTGGAACTCAACCATTGTGGGTTATACCTGTTTTGCCTTTCTCCTCCTCTTTTAGAAACTCAGCGTATACTTTTCCCCTTTTAATCTTATCCATTAATTTATTTTGATCAAAAGCCCAAAATACTTCTTATACTTTTTACGTTAAACTACTTTTTACACTAAACTTTCTCATTTGTGTAATCACGTGATTTGGTAAACTACTTTCAATAGTTGTGTGGCACTGACGTAAAAGGTTTAATTTTTTTGAACGGCAAATGTTACATTACAACAATAATTCTAATTACAACATCCTTGCCAAGGATTGAACCTTGGACCTTCCCTCTAAGAGGCATATGCCTCTACTAAGTAGGCTAGCCAGACATTGGCACGTAAAAGAATAGCTTGGGAACCTCTTTATACATTAATACCGATTTTTAATTTACGCTACAAGGTTCAAACATTACTCCTTTTTCGGTCTGGACAGCGTTTTCTTTCTTTGTCCAAGCATGTAGCCATACAAGTGTGGAATTCCTGCATAAAAGTTGTTCATTTGGTAAAATATATCATTATATACAAAAAGATCAACAAGTTAATACATTGATGCAGCATTGCCTCTAACACAACCCATGAGTTGTGTAGGGATCTACTTGACATGATAACCTTACCTGGTACATAAATTGCAAGCACCACAATTGCCGCGTAAAAGTAGTCAAATGAAAAGTTCCATTTGTTAGGCATCCTAACAGAATACATTCCGGATTCCTGAAGAAAAACAGCCGAATTTAGAGTTTAGATCCCAATCACTTTATCCCAAGTATCTTCATCATCATACTCGGTTAATCCAACCAATAGCAAAGCTAATGTAGGTCTGAGGAGGGTAAGATGTAGACAGCCTTACCTCTACCCTGTGGGAATAGAGAGGCTGCTTTTAGTTAGACCCCTGGCTCGATAGTGGTTTTGTATCAAGCAAGGGCGGATCTCAGTGTTAGAAAACCGGGCCTCGGCCCGATCTCTTTTTTCGTTCCGTAGTGTAAATTTTAACGAAAATTTGTATATGTATTGAATCCGGCTCGCCCAGATTGAGCCCGGCCCTACCAGGTGTTTGGTTCAAGATCCGCCACTGGTATCAAGCATTGGACATAAGACACATGATTCGCAATCGGGACAAGCCCGATTGGTGCATGTAACCCTTTGGCTATCAACACCACCACATGATGCATGATTAACCATCCGACGTTTTAACGTTATTTTCACGAAATTAGTAAAATAACGTTAAAATTAGTGCAACTTTACTTTTGCCCCATGAGGACCACACATATACATTATATGCGCACAACCGTAAGCGGGGCTACTTTATCCCAAGTATCTTGTATTTATTTTGTTTATTTATGGTTATTAATTGAACGGCCCTCGCTCTATATGTGTGTATATATAGGTAGATAATAACAAATATAATAGGGATGTAGACATGTTACCTTCATATAAGGTAGTGCATAATAGATCATACCAATTTCACTAGCAATTCCAGTTGGATACAATACCAAGAAAGTGCTATACCTGCACTTGTAACCTTAAAAGATTACTAAAGATTCTGTAACTTCCAATTCTACATAACTCGCTGAAAACATAATATTAACTTGGATGACCAAAGCATGAAAGTCAAACCTGAGTCATAACAACCAGTATGGAGTCGAACTAAACGCCTCCTTTGTGCCAAAGAAAGAGTACCGAATAATCTAACCATCAAATCCATATATATATGTTTAGAAATGTCGAACTCTCCGGGTTTAACTATATATATATATATATAGGGGAAGTATTGGGAGAAAACCTTGAATTTTGAGAAAACTATAGAAAACCCATCATGTGGTCCATATTTAACCACCCATGCATATGATTATTATAAGCATAAGGTTAGTTATGTCATTTACTCCCATCTATCTTCTCTCTCATCATTTATGTGTCAGATCTTTTTTAAATTAAAACTCCTCATCAATTTCCTATTTCTCATTTTACCTTTTTCTTACTTCTTTCATCAAGATCAACAAGGGGGTTTATATCTGATTCTCCATCATTTTCATTAAGTTATGTTCCTTTTCATTAATTTATGGGTTTTTTCATCTATAAAGTTGGGGCTTTTGATTTCATGTATATCTTCTGTCGAGCTTCATATTTAGGGCTTTTCAAAATCTGATTTCTATCCATCATCCTCTCTCTCCTCCCTTTTCTCTATCTCTCTAAAAAAACATATGAGCTCTGTTTTTTTTTTAATGAAGATGAAGATGAGGAGGTCGATCCCTACCAAGGTCTGGACTGACAGATCTGAACTGACCAAGATCTGAATCAATGCTGACGTAGTGGGTGCTTGTTGTTGCAGACGGTGGCTAGGGCTTTCAATGGATGTGACGATGGTGACGAAAGGGATGGTGACATAGGGAATGGCGACGATGGTGACCAACCACTAGTTTCAAAAGAGAGAAATAAAAAATGTTGGTACGAAAGCATCTCCAAACATCACATACACTAGTGGGGAAATCCACAAAAAAAAAAGATATCCAGCAAGATGTATGGTAAGTTCTTTGTCTCTTCGGGACTCAAAATTTGTACGCTATTAGTTCTTAATATTCTTATTATAGCTATGTTTTATCATCGCCTGTCAAATGTTTGCAACGGTTGATTCATTAAAATAAATTCTTTCATTGGATTATTTTGATTAGATGATAACGATTTTATGAGTTACTAACAAGGTAGTCGTAAATTAATATGATATCTAATTTTATTTTGGGGATACATATGAGCAGGTTCTGGATTATTTGTTTTTTTTTATGTGGGTGAATTGGGTTTTGGATTATTTGTGTTTTTTATGTGGGTTATGCATTTTGAATCCAAATAGATAACACATGTTAACAAAAGGTGGATAACATACACGTGCGCTTACACATTAATTAACCTTTTTGCATATGTTATTATTATTAATATGAATGTTGAACCAAAGCTAAATTTTTATTAATATGAATGTGCACACAAAATTATAAATTGTTTTATTATTATTATTTTATTGTTCATGTTAGATTGTATGTTAAAAAGATCATATTTTTTGAATTTGGTAAATGTGTTTTTAGTAAATATTTTTGTTTAAGGTCTTTTAGTTTCTGAATTAGGAGCTGAATCTATCTTAATTAACACGTGTTAGGGTTCAATTAACATGTGTTAAATAGCAAATTTGTTTTTATTTTCTTGGTATATATTTTGATTTTTCTCTAATAATTTGTACTTCATATTTATTGCATATATGTTATTATGTGTGAAGGTTTTGATTTTTTGTATTGGTGCTTACTGACGAATCTATCCCAATTGACATGTGTTAGGGTTCAATTAACATGTGTTAGTGATGCTAACAAACACGTTTTATGAACAACCACCGGACTTCAAGCCGGCTACTCCTCACAAGGATCGGCTAGACATGGAGTGCTAAGGAAACGAGGTGAAAGATAAGGAAAATGTCGACACTAGAGGCTGTAATGGGTATTTGATATTCATATTGTTAACTAGTTTATGAAGAAGATGTTATTTAAAGATAGGATTATTTGGAATATTTTTGTTATGAAATATTTGTTATGAATTGGGTTTGTTATTAAATATTTGTTATGAAATATTTGAAATATTTTTGTCATAAAATATTTTTGAATCTAGATAGATAACATATGTTAATTTTGTAATGATTTTGTTTTTTGATGCTATGAAAAAGCTAGTTTTATTGAGTGTTTTTTTTGCCGTGTGGTGTGAGTTCTTTTATTTCTGAATTAGGAGCTGAATCTATCCCAATTAACATGTGTTAGGGTTCAATTAACATGTGTTAAATAGCAAATATGTGTTTATTTTCTTGACATATCTTTCGATTTTTCTCTGATAATATTTAACTTTTTATTTCTTGTATATATATTATTATGTGTGAAGGTTTGATTTTTTGTATTGGTGTTTACTGATGTGTCAGGGTTCCATTAACATGTGTTAGAGATGCTAACACATGTTTGTATTGGTGCCCACTGATGAATCTATCCCCATTAACATGCGTTAGAGTTTAATTAACATGTGTTAGTGATGCTAAAACATGTTAGTATATGCCCAACACTAACACCCAAATTGACCCAGTTAACATTTTGGATTGTAATGATTTTATCGTTTTTTATATAACTGTTAATTTGTAACGACCATTGTTTATCATTTTTATATAATTAAATTTGTATGAATCACTTTTGTTGCGTTATATGCTGATTTGTAATGTTTTGGGACTTAGGTTTCTAAAAGACATACATATGGAGATCCATGTAACTTAAATTTTTAGGTCGTGTATCTGAAAAAAGACATATATACGTTAGTAGGTTTCTAAAAGACATACATATGGCTGTTAGGTAACTAAAACATGAGATCCTTATCAAACCAAACTTGATATCCACTACAAGTCACAATACATATGTTTAACATGCTGGGAAAATACATGCATATGCTACCAAATCTTACACAAGACAAGATATGTTAACAGTTTACTATATGTTAACTGTGTACTAATACATAAGTCACCTACCATAAGTTTGATCATTAACCATACATATGTTAACAATTTACTAATGCATATGTTACCAAAACACGGAATAATGTACCAGCGTGCTATATGTTAAAAAGACAAGGTCATATTTCTTAAAATCAACGTTCTTTGGTTACACATGCTGGGCGGCTCTCATGTTACTAGCGAACTTGCTTATCCCCTTCTTCTTGTCACAATCTTTATCGTAGAGGATCCATGGGAACTGGATTGCCATTAAGAACATTTTTAGTAAACTACATGTGATATTTTGGAACCTACTTACAATTGGTAAATCGTTTCTACTTACCATTGTTTTTGTCATGACAAAGAGGCACAAATACACTTCATCTGATTTGAACGTCTCTTCATAGTTTACCTTTTTTCTAGTTTTTTCGATAAGTTTTTAAGTTTTTTACTTTTGAATAGATTCAAATTTGGAGATCCATGTAGTTTGTTTATGTTACCACATATATATATTAGTTGGTTTTTAAAAGACATACATATGGAGATCCATGTAACTTAAATTTTTAGATCGTGTATCTGACAAAAGACAAATATACGTTAGTAGGTTTCTAAAAGACATACATATGGTTGTTAGGTAACTAAAACATGAAATCCTTATCAAACCAAAATTGTTCCACTTATCGAAAATGACGTTTTCTCAAGCTACTAACACATGTTACAAAAACATACACAGGTCATAATGCATATGTTAGCAAACACATAGGTCACAATGCATATGTTAGTAAAGGGGTAGGAGGGTGTAGTCTTAATGTTTCTTTTATCACCATTTCCAAGTATGTCATATTTGTGATATCCACTACAAGTCACAATACATATGTTTAACATGCTGGGAAAATACATGCATATGCTACCAAATCTTACACAAGACAAGATATGTTAACAGTGTACTATATGTTAACTTTGTACTAATACATAAGTCACCTATCATAAGTTTGATCATTAACCATACATATGTTAACAATTTACTAATGCATATGTTACCAAAACACGGAATAATGTACCAGCGTGCTATATGTTAAAAAGACAAGGTCATATTTCTTAAAATCAGCGTTCTTTGGTTACACATGCAGGGCGGCTCTCATGTTATTAGCGAACTTGCTTATCCTCTTCTTCTTGTCACAATTTTTATCGTAGAGCATCCATGGGAACTGGGTTGCCATTAAGAACATTTTTAGTAAACTACATGTGATATTTTGGAACTTACTTACAATTGGTAAATTGTTTCTACTTACCACTGCTTTTATCCTGACAAAGAGGTGCAAATACGCTTCATTTGATTTGAACGTCTCTTCACAGTTTAAAACCTCAGCCCAACAACCGATTACGCCACCCAACACATGCATACGTGGCCTGAGAGACTTTAACATACTACGAGTGGCCTCCACATTACCAATGCTTCTAAACAAAAGCTCACTGCATTTGTGGGTAGAAGTCATTAACATAAGCTAAGAATTTTGTTAGACGTCACTAACATTGTATAGCTTAAATGTTATCAACGAAACAACTAAGATAATGACTTACTTAGTAACATAAGTAACAAACCTGTACACTCGCCTCCCCAACCCCATCTTTCTATAAAACAAATAACAAACCTGCAAATTAACACAGGTTAGCAAAAATATTAGAACATGTTTATCAGTAATGTTAACATATGATAAATCAAACACAATGTACTGCAAAATTATTAACACATGTTTATTAGCAAAATTACTAAAACATGATAAATCAAACACAATGTACAACATTTTAAGATACTAGACAACAATAGTTTCATTACTCTCCTGTTTTATTACTATACATCATTTCTCACCTTTATCACTTGTACGACTTCAACCTCATTACACCAAATGCCAATACACCAAGTAAAAAAGCAAAAAACCCCAAAACTTTCATTTATTATTATATTATTGCTGTAATATAGAATAACAACAATATTACCACATTTCATTCTTTATAGAACACATCAAAGGCTTATACACTAGGTAAATCATATATTGTAAACTAATATCAACAAAACTAACAAAAATCAAAAACTTTGCATCAATAAAAACTAACAAATATCAACAGAAACTAATAAAAAAATCAAAACCAGTACAAACGTGGCTAACCAGTTTGACGACCATATCACCATCGTTCTTGTGCTTCGTTCTTGTGTTAAGAGATAAGAGGGAGAGAGAGAGAGTATTGTTGAGAGAGACAGTATTAATGACAGAGACGATTTCATCCTTGTTCTGTCGATGTTTCTACAAGGGAGAGAGAGAAGGAGGTAGGAAGATGTATTAATGATGGAAGGAAGGAAAAAAGGTAATGGTGTTTGAGGTTCCTTTTTAGAAGAAATGAATGGATGAAAGAGTATAGAGAAGATGAGAGAATGTATCAGAGAAAGAGAGAAGATGAACAAGAGAGAGATGGGTCTTGGATTTTTGAATATATCTATATTATAAAAGAGAGAGAGAGAGAGAGAGAGAGAGAGAGAGAGAGAAAAGGATGTCACTTGATTAGATGGTGCAGACATCAAAACTCAATGCACTAGTCAAATACCCAATATAACCTTATTGTATTATAATACTAATTTGTGTGTCCTTGTGTGTATTATATTAATTAAAAGGTGGGTCCATTAATAACAACCATTGATCATGCTTGATCAATGGTTGTGGTAGGGTTTAGAGAGTTTCCTCAAATATTTGAGGTTTTCTCTAGAACCTTACCCTATATATATATATATATATACATATATATATATATATATAGGATAAGGATAATTTAGAAACTCCCTTGAGTTGGAGAAACCCATGAAACTCAATGGTGGCCATTGATCAACAAGCATCTATGGTTGAGATTAATCCTGATTATTTTATTTCACTAAAGTACATATCATTTTTTAAAGGATAAGGGTAATATAGGTATTTTGTCCATCTCTCTTCTCTCTCATCTCTCTTCTCTCTCCTGACTCTCTCTCCTCTCTCATCTCTCTTCTCTCTCCTAACTCTCTCTCCTCTCTTTTTACTTACTTTACATTTTTTCAATTTTTTAACCTTTTTAATAAGTAACAATAAGTCATATTGGTCTATAACAACTTATGTGTTACGTTGTTACATTGTTACATTTTATGTAAAAAGAGCAATTTTACATATTTACATAGGTATCGTAGTTAATGGTGCTTATGTAACTATTCAAACCGGTTACACTGTAAAAAGAGCAATTTTACATATTTACAATTTACATAGGTATCGTCGTTAATGGTGCTTATGTAACTATTCAAACCGGTTACACTGTAAAAAGAGCAATTTGACAACACACTATACTACTAAAGATCATAATGATTTTTTTTTTTGACATATATACACAATTTCTAAAAATGTTTATGAAATACAAAAGATTATCAAGAATAATACAAAAGAATTAACTACAGAAGAAAGCTCTCACAATCCCTAAAACACAAAGAAATTTCATCACTTAACAAAACACCATTCTTTCATATTCATATTAACATATCATCAAATCCCTAAACTTTCAAAAAAAAAATAGCTTCTCATAGTGAACCCGAAGACTCTCCACCAAAACTCAAACTCAAACTCAAATCAACAGCTCCTTGAATCAATTCTTTAGGCACCTCCATATAAACACAATCAATAAGAAAACAAAAAAAAACACATTAAAAACTATATCAAATAGTATTTTATTATTTCCCTTTAATTTTATTGGTTTACAATTGTGATGTAGTAAATAAATCCAAAATCATTAAATCAGATCCCAAACGGGTGTATTAAAATAAAGGATTTAATAATGCGTTTAAAAAATGCTAAATAAAGAAAAATTTTGACCTCTGTATTTTTTTAAGTAGTGGTGTAATATTGGAAGTGCTATCTTTTCTCCGAGATAAAAATTCCCATGATTAAAGTTTTATGAAGTTATGTTTAGCCATTAATATTAATATACCTCTGTAGACTCCCTCATATTAACGTGACTGGCAACCAAGAATCCCATTATTATACCCCCACCCCACCCCTACCTCTACCACCAACCTGAACATATTCAAATACTACTTTCTGACTTTGTAGCTTTCATGGAGCCATTTTTCATGGCTTCTCTATTTGCCTTTGATGATAACCACCAGATCTGAAACCACGAGGTGAAGAATAAAAATAATAAAATATAGATTCAGATCTAATTAAGATAATAAAAATAATACAAACAAGGAAAATAATAACAATAATAATAACAACAAGAAGAAACAGACCTGGTACAGATCTGTTCGACCACCGCTGTCACCTCCAAAACCACAGTCGACCACCATCACCTCCAAAAACCACCATCACCATCACCATCACCTCCAAACCAACCATAGACCACCACGCATCACCTCCACCCACCTATCTCCGCAACCACGAAAACCCACCACGTTCGAGATCCCACCCCCACCCCCATTCAGATCTGTTTCGAGCGAGAGAGAGGAGTGTGTGTGAGAGAGAAAGGAAGTAGTGTGTGTCTGTGGTTGAGAGAGAGAGAGAGAGAGAGAAAGAGAGAGAGAGGAGTGTGTGAGATAAAGACTAGTATAAGTGTGATATTTATTTAAATAGTTGGTCATAAATGAGATGGTGTGGTAAGGTGGAATGACAATCTTACCCTTCCTCACAAAAGACAATATGGTAGATGTGGAAGGATGGTGACCATGAGATGGGTTTCAATGGTTTCTCCAACTCAACCAAGTTTCTTAAGGATACATAGCCTATATATATATATATATATATACGTTTAGAAAATTAAACTGGAAATGGTACACCACTCACCTCAGTGATACACCAACTGATGACCAAAGAGCTAATAAGAGGATGTGTTTGAACCTGTCACCATCAAAATTCGTCTTCAATGTGATTACAAAAAAGATATAGAAATAAAAGTACGGTAGGTAGCTTCTAACCTCAGGAAAACTATACAGAATTCCCCACACCAGATACAATCTTGAACTTATTTGAGGCAGTGTTGCTGAAATAGGGGATCTAACCAAACCTTTTGATGTCAAAAACAAGAAACGCGCGCATTTAGGGAAAAATGAAGTCGTATAATATAAGAATCACTTATCAAGGAGACAAAAACTCGCCTATAATACCATGTAGAATCTGTTACAAAGATGAGCAAACAAGAAAAGAAATGGGTCAAAATTCACTCATAAACAACAACCATACCCAGTAAATCCCACAAATAGCAAGCTACAAGTAGGGTCTGGGTTGATTTAACTTTATGGACAAATCACAACTTCATTACCTAACATAATGATATTGTGACATATCAATTGGGTTATAAAAAGCTTAGTTGACTTTGATGATTACCATGTTATTTATGCAGTGTATAATGTAAAAGTTCATGAAATGAATTATGACCTTAAATCTGACCATATACCAAAACTATTTTGATTTGACGCATGTCAACAACCGAAAAATATCAGGTCGATTAGAAGAACCAGATTGTCACTATCCTTTAAAAACCGAGATGATTTGAAAATGCCTCGTGCGCTTTTGTGTCAAAATTAAGGTCTGGTATGTAAAAAGAAGTGAAGGGACAAAAAAAATATAAGTGATCTCACTTGATAAAAAAAGACTGATATGTAAAGAATGCGCTTTCTGTATATAAAGTTTATTTGGTTGTACATAAAACAAAAACATGCAAAAACGCGTGTAAGTGAAGGCGTCACCTCGTCTTTTGAGACCTAACCGCCTTGGAGCACCGAAAACAAAGGCGAAAAAGGGATATTACCTTCATTATTACACTAATCATGTCATCATGATCATATTCCTTTGACAAATTCACTACTACTCATAATTCAGCCACAACCCTATACTTTAGTAAAGATTTCTTTAATTAATTTCTTTTTCCATAAAAAAAATATAAATATACAATTTTCATTTCAATAAAAGGAGCAAATTACATAAGGATAGCAAGTAGGCGGGCAACAAGCTGCGCCGCCACGCTTTCTGGGTAATTTCAAAAAAAGATAAATAATAATAATATTAATAACAATAATAATAAAAGTTTAAATTTTTAAAGGGTGTCTTGCAATACCTCTAAAACAGCAGCTGATTGAGCAAACAAAAGTGGTTTCTGAACATTACTATAAACAAGCTCATACCCAGATTCTTTTAAAGTTTTTAAAGCCAAGAACAATACTCGAAGCCTAAGACAGAGGACCAAAGATAATGTGAATTAAACAATTATTAACATATATATATATATAGTGAATTGGGATTAGAGTGTGAATCTAAACATGCCATCCTGCAAAGACGATCCAGTTATAAGTGGTAAGATAGAATCGCCTGAGAAGTGATAGATATCCTGCCATTGTTGAAGCTTGTTGGGAGATATGTGATGCAGAGTGATGGAGTTAGTTATATGCAGTTGGGATTTAAAGAAACAAATGGTATTATATGGGATGGAGCGTTCTGGTTGAGTGGTAGGCCTATGAGTTATGAGTTGGAGTCTTGTCCGTGATAAATTTTGTAAAACAAGGTCTAGGCGGTTGAGCATTGTCCCGATAATTGCTAAAAGGTATGGTGTCGAGACATTTTTCTTCAACTATGTCTAGTTACTCGGAATTGATCAGAGGTGGTCAACCTAGGCTGTAATAGGATTTGGTCGGTCAACTCACGATGAGTTTGACTTATAAAAAATATATAACATAATTCTATGTCTATAATATTTACGAAGGATATGAATTTTTGAAATACTTTTGCATTTGAACATGCATTTTTTTATATTAATATTCACGTATTTTGTTATAAACTAGGGGATTATCCGCCGCGTTGCGGCGGTGTGTTTCATTTGTATTAAGTTGTGTATGTATTGTAAACAAAAATAGGAAGTTAAAATATGGTCATCATGTCATGAAAGGAGAAATGTTCAACCTATGTTAATAACAGTATGTAGTCTATTTAGAGATATCAAAGGAAGAGGGAGTTGAGCCTATGCAGGCATTAGATGGCTAAAGCCACCAGAGTAACATACACGAAGGTTAGGAAATCAAAAATGTTCAAGCTATTAAGTATTTTTGATGCAGGAAGCGACCAAAAAAGCTGATCCAATGTAGGGCCGACGATTGATGAAGTTGAACTTTATGCTGTTTATAATATTTTTTTACACTGCAAAAAATAATCAGACATATCCAACATTAAATTTGAGAAAACCTCATATAAATTGTGCATCTGAAAAGTACATTGAAGGTTTGTTATGACAGCATTTATACAGAATGAGTTGAAGAGTATTTAAAATTGAAGCGTACCTAGAAAAGCAGCACAAAGCTAGCTGAGGAAGATGGCACAAAACAAAGACATCCTGGGCTATATGATTGTCTGAGCAACAGAAAGGCGTAATGCAGAAGCAATTGTAACTATCAATAAAAAAGGAAAAGTAATACAATGTGGTCACGAACCTGACGAATACCGAAGATGATGAATTAGAAGTGTACATGAGCTTCCAAAAGGGTTGGATACGAAATCCCAGGTTGCTGCTACGTAGTACACCTATATGCTTCAAAAATGTATAGATGACCTGTAGATAGTGGTTAATTATACCTAGAAACTATGATATGTTGTTACAATATGTAGAAAAGGAAGTGGAAACCTTACGTAGCAATAGCAGAGGCTGTTGTCGATAAAACCAACTTTTGTTTCAATCTTCATTTGTGTGTACCTGTGTTGTTATTAAGAAGCAAAGAGTGTACTTTAAAAAAAAATATGTTATTACAATACGTAGAACAAATATTTGGTGATAATGACCTCAATGTGGTTTACTTCATGCAACAGTTCAGAAAACACCACATTTCTTGTAGTGTTGAAACAACCATCTCCATTACATGTTATAAGAATTTTAAGTGAGTTTGGAGATGTAGCTCGTGAGAGCGCAACGTATAATTGTCCATGAGTAAACACAGGTTGTGGAAGATAAACGCCTATTTTATTAAGAGATTGGCCTTGGCTTTTATTTATAGTCATGGCATAGCACACTTTTATTGGGAACTGTCGCCTTGTGAAAACAAAAGGTAAATCTTTATTATTATGCACAAATTTTATTCTAGGTATATACACACGATTCCCTGTTGATACGCCTGTTATTATGTATGCCTCTATAACTCTTGGTAACAACTGGGATATTAACAAACGTGTGCCATTGCATAGACCCAATCTTTGGTTGATGTTTCTGAGTAATATCACAGGAGTATTAACTTTTAAATCTAATTTATGAGGAGGTATTCCAGGAAAACTTAGCTGATTTAGATATTCTTGTGGATAAAGACTTTCAGCATCTGTTGAGTTTTGCATGTGAGGTATCATGGAGTCATAACTTATGTAGGATTTTATTTCGCCAGGAGTCATATTTAAAATCAATTTGTTGATCTCATCAGCTGTATCGTTTTTTGGACACACGATTGCCCTACTTGACAAATTGTTGGCACATGGATTTTTGAGTATCGAATCTTCATACACAAAGTTGATTAAAGATTGAAGACAGTTTTCCTCTAGTTGGATCAAGAAATCAGTTGGAATTTGAACATTTTTTGTATTATGTGGATCATCTGCATCGGGTTCGCCTATCAAACCATTTCCAATATCTAACAACCATGATGCAAATGTGGCAGATGTTTGAAGAGAAGTGGAGTTTTGAGTTTCGTCACTGATACGCATGTTCATTGTTAGTGTGTGAAGTTTAAAATATGGCCATAGATAAGATTTTGGTAATGTTGAATTGAGAATTTCGGATCGCGTACCTTTAGGTTTGACCGGGAGAGTTTGACGAAAATCGCCTCCAAGAAGTATAGACATACCGCCAAAGAATTCCGTATCGTTACCTAGAACATCTTTCAATGATCTATCAAGACATTCAAAACAACGACGATCACTCATGGGAGCCTCATCCCAAATTACTATCGATGTCTGTTTTAAAAGGTCAGCCAACTGCGTATTTTTCTTGATGTGACAGGTTGACTGTTCTGTGAGTTCTATAGGTATGCTGAATCAAGAATGTGCTGTTCTACCCGAAGGTAAAAGAAGAGAGGCGATTCCTGATGCAGCAACTGCTAAGATGATCTTTCCTATGGATCTAAAGAAAGAGATGATTGTGTTCCATAAAAAAGTCTTGCCGGTACCACCGTGCCCGTAAACGAACAATAATAACTGAGTTTTATTGACATATGAATCTCTTACTGCATTGTAGACTCTTAGTTGGTCTTCGTTGAGTTGTGAATGCATCTGCAAATGTTGTAGACTTAGTGATGATCTATCGTAACTAACTTCCTCTAATAGAAGGCGATTCCTTAAAGTTGCAAGTACACTCTCAGACGGTAAAGGAAGGCCAAAATCTTGAAGTGATTTAGAAGGAGTAGCTGAATTTAATAATTTTTGAAGTTCTAACAGGACTTGTTGTTGTAAATCAAAATCGTTCACAACTGATGTCTGATTTGACAAAGCAGATTTAAGTGTCAGGAGCAAATCATCAGCCATCTTTTTCCACTCCGATTACCATAAAAGTAAGGGATTACTTACTTCACAAAATAAAAGCAGATGACAAAAAAGGACCTTAATTCTAGAGATGTGGCCCAGTTGGACGCTTCAGTGAATGCTGCAAACCACTCTCTATCATCACCTAATAAACCCAACGCCTCACATGCACCTCGAAAAGTTGTGTATGTAACAGATGATACGGTACGTATGTCGGCATATGACTTGCATCCCTTTTGATGAGAAAGTAGCAGGCGTAAGTAGAAAAGTTCACCAGCTGCGGGATGTACATATGTAAGGCGCCCAATTGCTGTAGGTCTTGCCTGGACCCTAGGAATCCATCCTTTAGCGGATAAGTCCCAACGGTATCTAGATGGATAATCGCTATAGGTGAGGTTGCATCCATCAGGCTCTGTGATGTTGTTAGATAGCCATTCAGTTAAAGTCGTTTTTCCAAAAGACGGGTTGTTGATGATAGACTGCAATTTTCTATTCTCTGGGAAGGTAATGTTTTGCATATTCTCCAAGTGCACAGCTAAGATTTGAACCGAAGGACTGCGTTCGTGAATTAAAAAGTCGAGAATTCTCCATGAGGCTTCATGTGGGCAAATAAACCGCCCGTCTACAAAGTTCTGAATTTCATTATGTACTGGGGGCGCATCCGATGATGTAGATGCTGAATGAGTTTCTGGTTTACGAATTGCGAATCTAACACGTTCGACTCCCTTCGAGATGTATTTAAAGAGGTACTTAATCATCATGTTCCAACCACAATATTCAACATTAATATGTGCGTTGAATCGGCTACATAGACGTTTATTGTACGGAACAACGTAACCGCAATCAATTTGGACGCCATTTCTAGACACATGATAATTGCCTGGTTGTCTTTTGTAATGAACATATCCATCCTTGTCAAACCACGTAGCATTCTCAAAGGGTTTTGGAAAACGCTTTGAACAGTTTCCTTCACGCATACAGGGAGCGTTTGGGCTGAGCAAACCGCACGGCCCATGAATCATGCATTCAGTATTTGTTCGATACAAAACAGCCTCTGAATTTTGGTCTGGGAATTCAGCAGTAATGTAATTATCTACATCAGAAGCGTCCCGTATTTTATAAGCTGGCGTGACCCAAAGTAAAGTGTGACATTGCGGTAACCCCCTCTTTTGAAACTCAATAGTATATAAATCTGCAAAAGGCAAAAGATGAAAGTATATAAGATAGCGTTGATAAAGTGAGGATCTAAACTAAAATGTGATGGAAATGAGTAAAAACTTACATGCTGCCACCTCTCCAAAGGTCTTATCATCTTTTAAGAATTTTATAAATTCATGAACCTTCATTTGAAAAACTCGAGCTATGATGTCTGGACGGTTTTGTGAATAATTGCAGCCAACACGGTGCATATGTCTTATGATTTCTGGCCACCTAACATTGCATGTGAAAGTGATGAAATACTGTGGATTGCCATGGACTCTACAAATTGCCAAGGCATCTTGGTAATGCTTATACATGTAATGTGGTCCACCAGTAAACGAAGACGGCAAAAAGATGCGCTTCCCTATATCACGACATTCTGTATCACCTCGCGAAAGAGCGTCGTACATGCCGGATATATATTCTGAACGAAATAGATCTTGGTGAGCATTATAGTAATCAAGTCTATTTTGTTCAATACATGTATAAGCATCTACTAAATATTGTTGAAAGAGTCTTCCGCCGTTCAAGAGTAGAGAATAGACTGTTGCACGATCATGAATCTGATAACTGTAGTACATGTTTGCAGTCAATCTCTTGTTTTGAGAACCATCGGCCATACGAAGGCGAAGATTTGGAGACCAACCTTGTTCTCCGAAAGGAAATAGCAGTGGATACTGCAATGGCATATAAGATGAATGAAGCTTACTAACTCTCTGAGGCGTTCCATCTTTTGATTAAATGATGATATCATAGTTTCTAGCATTGAAATCGTCACCGCATATGATTCCACCCAAGGTTTCTGAAGATGGAGCACCATATCTTCTATCAGATACGTCGTTGTAAAGATGTATAGAATAACAGCCTCCCTCAGGCGATGTAAAGATGTCGCTAGCCTTTTTAAAGAGGCGAGCATACTCATTATAAGTATTTAACGTGTGGCTTAGGGCGGTTACAACAGTAGGAGAAAGGTTATGTTGATCTGAGTCATTGAAAAACCGAAGCCTGTTTGAAACCTCATTCTTTGTGTCGTATATATACATCTGTAAAAAACGGGGTTTTTCATTAGGCGGAGGACACAAAGAGCCGATCCAATGTGAAACCTGTCCTGAAATTTTAAAAACGTAAGGACCACGGCCATTATTAATAGTTTCGTCAACTTTTGCCCCAAATGAGGTCATAGAAAACATATTGTTATATGCCCTAATATTTTCCAGAAACTGAGGATCTTGAAACAACTGTTTAATAGTAGGTGGTGGTTGAAGAGGAAAAGGTAACCTCACAGCGCCTGATTTACAACACTGATTGTAGGTAGGATGTTGAACATGCGCGGCATGTAACACCCTCTCAGCATACCAAAACATAGCACCACAGTGTTCACAAATACAGGTACAGTCTCCACAATCAGAATACAAAGGGAGTGGCCTTTGTACCGTTCGAGGTGACACCATTGACCGCAGCCGTTGCGACACCCTACGGCGAGGAGGTGGCTGAGAAGTTTCACCTGTTTCATAGAAGCTACCTATTCTTTGACGTTTACCAGATGTGTTAGCGTCCATTTTTTAAGAAAACATACCATTCATTAGCATTAGAAACATAGATACATGAATTCCTTATGGAACACCTACAACACAAGAGCATATAGGGTGAAAGAAAGCAAGTGAAATAAAACAGGAAATATTATAAGTTTACCACATTGAAGATAAATACGCCAAGACAAAGACTATGCCGAAAGCCTGCAATGATACCTTTCAAGTAGTCGATCTCATACATCCAGATATACTGATGGCACTACTAGAAAAATGAGCAATGGCAACCAGAATTTGCGACCACAACAACGGTCGCAAAATTAGCAATCGTTTTCCGACCGATGTTTTATTAGTTGCAACATTTGCGACTAGCCATAAAATGGTTCCAAATGTTGCGTCTAATTATTTTCGGTCGCAAAACAGTCGGAAAAATCTTATAATATGGTCACATTGTGGGATTTGCGACTGTGTTGTAACCGCTCAGTTTGCGACCGTCTTGACGGTCGCAATAATGGCTAAAATATGGGCTCCCATATTGGGCTCCTATAAATACCCATGTTTATATGTTAGGGCTTATAATATTCATTACCCGTTTACATGTTAGGGCTTTAATTATCTCTGTACATCTATCATTCATCACCATTCAAACATTTGTACATCACCATTAATCGACGATTCCATTATCGTTAACTAAGCTCTGTACACCGAAGCTCTCCAGACGATTCCATTATCGTGAACTAAGCTCTGTACACCGAAGCTCTCCATCACCATTCGATATATGTACGCCGAACCTCTACATGAATCATCTTCTCATATTATCTCCCTGAATCATCGAAGCTCGACAACATCGAAGCTCACCACAGTTTGTGAAGGTAACCTAATTAGATTGAATGATTTTATGATTGTTTTTTTGAATTGATCTGAATGATTTTAGGGCCCTTAGTAAAAATTTGTATAACTATTTTATTTTGAATATGTATCTTGTTATGATAACTCGGGTATTGGATATTTTAAGTTGAATGTTTTATATAATTGTAAAAATTTGATAAATGCTTAAAATTTAAAAAAATATGACATTATAAGCAGATCAAAATAGCATATGGCTAAAAAATAATACAAAATACATTTTGCAACCGCAAAGACGGTCGCAATTTTATAAAATGCAAGTAGTCACAAAACAGTCGCAATTTATGCGGTCGCAAAAACGTCGCAAGACGATCGTCTTAAAACAAAGTGGAGCGGTCGCAATATTTGCGATCATTCTCACAGTCGCGAAATCCGAGTCGCAAAAAGTAGAAGCGGTCGCAACTTAGTCGCAATAAGGCATTTGCGTCGAGTGTTTTTCCGACTACATTTCCAGTCGTAAAACGGTTGCAAAAGGGCAATTGCAACCGTTTTGCGACCGGAAATGCGGTCGCAATTGCTCAGTTTTCTAGTAGTGTGGATCTTGCAAAATATTAAGGAAATAAATGATTAAAGTAAGTATACAAATTAAAAATCATGTCGTTGGCTATTCAAGCTATGTACATGAATCTGTGAACTATCAAACATGCTACATTTCAAATTTTGCAACGATACTTATGTATTGAAATTTAGAAAATGATAACTAAAAACATATGAGTAACATATATAGTACTAAACCAAATCGTGAATCGGATCTTATGCATTTGAAACTTCCTGGCCCATTTACTTCCCTTTCGTTAGTTTATCAACACCTATTTTTATTTTTATTTTCTAAAATTATGTGCAACTAATCTAAGTAATGAAAAAAAAAAACTAATTATTAGTGTAAGGCTTTTATAAGAGTGTTTCATAAGAATTACAATATCTATGAAAAACACCTAAAAAGGTACGCAAGTAAAAAATAAGTAAACTTACTGGATCTTGTGGAGGCGATGCTAAGCAAAGAAATTATAACCGACACCAAGAGTCCAGCTCAAATCCTACATGCAATTGTGAAAGTGGGAGTAAGCGGAAGTCGGTATTCAGAGGTTTAAGACCAGAAATAAGAGATTTCGCCTGTTAAAACGTGACCGGGTAAGGTAAATTTACTGTCTTGAGACTGGTTGAAATCAAATTAAAGATTTATAGGGTAGAACCCTTTGTTCCCTAAATCGGTATACCTGCAACCTTAGTTGTCGCAACCCATGTAAACAATATGTTGTACCTAAAAATCGATGAACATAGGATGAAACAACGGTAGGTTTCGATTGGCACGTGGCAGAGCGGTAAAAGTTTGGGGATTTCGCAGGTGGAAATGATTACGCTTGTGAGCTGTGGATCTTGAATTGCGTGAGACGGCGAGTGTTTTGTGAGCCGTGGAACTTGAATCGCGTGAGATGGCGAGTGATGGGGGGTTATGAGTGTTGGGTTGGGTGGAGCTGGCCAAAGCGGTGGTGCTATACTTGTTACAGGAGCTGTTGACCAAAGGAAGAAGACATATATTACTTTTTAGGTGGTGCACAATAGTCATAGGACACTGGTCCTAAGAGAAAACTCTAAATGTTAGTATAGGATAATATTAGTAAAGTTATGATAGTTAACATATATATAACATTACCAACAATTTATATCTTTATATTCGAGTACTCCCCTAAGCTATGTACTCGTAACTCCTTTATCAATCGATTTAGGAGCCCCTAGTGACTTCGGTAATCACGCCGTAAGCCCACTTTGGACGAAAGGGTGATCATTTGTCGGATTTATCCCGTGTATTCGAACGTTGCTGTTAAAAAATAGCAATGTTTTCAGAACCGGACCGGATGTCGAACCGGAGTCCCTGGCGGTTCGCCGGTTTGACCGGTCCAACGAACCAGCCCACAAAGAAACATAAACCTAAAAAAATTTTAAAAACCCGGTTCAACCGGTCCAACCTCCGGTTCAACCGGTTCAAAAGACGGTTCGATGTCAGGGCGGTCCGATGGGCCAACCCGGACTGACCGGGGGTCCGGAACCCGGTCTTACCAGCCGGTCCGGTCCAGGTTTCAAAACACTGAAAAATAGTATTAAATGATGGAAGAAATTTATTGAGCAATGATGATATTAAATTGATTTAGGTGGGGGATGGATGGATGAATGATCCAACATATGAGTGCAACACTCAACTACATAAGTTTGAAGTATTTTTATTTTTTTTTATTTTAAGTATAAAACTTATTGAACTTTCAATATTATTACCTTAAAAGATAAAACTATTTTCTAATGGTTTAAAAATAGAATCATCGTAATATAACAACTATGAAACTTGATTGTTATTTGAGTATTTATATTTACAGTTTCCTTGAGATTTAGATTAAGTTTGAAAACAATAAAAAAATAAAAATTCACAAGAATAATACAAGTAAACTATCATTATTTTCGTTCTTGTGGTTTGGTATTTTCATCACTCCCATTCAAAAATGTTTTTTTCCTCGCGTACATGTGGTCTGGCATTTTCGCCACTTTCATCTCGACACATAGATAGTTCATATTAATTATTATTACATATTCTTATTTGGTTAGATGATACATAGTCAATCTTAGATATGTCGCTTCTTTGCTTAAACCAAATCACAATGCAATAAGCAACAAAGACGACAGTACCATCATGGTACCAGAGTAAATCTTCTTGCCAGCCAAGACCAACGAATCGTATAAAAAGCAGGAAATCCATGGTCGCACATACAGTCAAACAGTTTTAAACCCGTTACAAACATATTTCACACATATGCCGATTTTCTAATTGCATACATGCCTGTTCGCATATTTTCAGTCCGATAAAGTACATAAACCATAAGTTGCTCGACTAAAGAAAATTTTTAGGATGCGCAAAGACAAGTTTTAGTACAGCAAAAATAGGTTAAAACAATCTAGCAATATATTTGACAATATGATACATCTGTATTAAAATATATGATCACTACTTGTAGTCCAAACAAATGGCTTACCTCTGTACTATCTACATTGGCTATGCAGAGGGCATGCTGTATGCCTGTATCAACGAATCGAGGGACTATTTACTTCCTATCATTGGTCGTGGAGCTAAGGGTATTTCTGTCTTTATTATCCTTCTCAGATGAAGGTGATCCTTTTGCGGTTTTGGTCGGTTCCTTTACTTGAGCTGCAGCAGTATCCATTCCCTCGTCAATAGGAAGAGTTCTTTTTGACCCATCTAAAGCAACACCAAGAACAATATTTTCTTCCATTGCAGGTCGAGACGCCTTTTGTTCACTTACACCGTCACTTTCAACCGCTTTGTTGGGTGGTTTACCATCATCCATATTTTCATCTCTTCTGCTGGTCTCAGGATTTGGCGGTTTCTTATCTTTTGGATCAGAAGTTGTTTTATTATCAACGGTTTTGACATCAGAAGTTGGTTTATCTTTTTGTTTTGACTTTGTTGAAGACTTGTTGTTTTGACCTTTGGACTTTTCTTCTCCGTCGACTTTGTAAGTCGGTTCGATTAATAGCATGGGTTGATTTGAAGGCGCTCGACCACGAGTGAAGACTGAATCTGCAAAAGGGTAGCTGTCCAAGTCGGGGTCGTTATTAAACTTTTGGACTGTGCGGATTGGTGTTGCGAGTCGAGCCCGGTGATGACTAATTACTCGCAGAAGATCCAACATGATAGCTTCCTGCATTCATATAAGAGACAAAAGATAATTAATAAAAAAATAAAACCACCTATTTGAGCTCAAGTTCCAATAGTTTTCTAACCTTAACACATAAGTACTCCTCGAAATGAGAAGTTTTCACAAAGCAAGACACCAGAATCTGAACAAAAGAAGTTACAAAAAACGAGAACTAATCAGTTATACGGCATACTGGCATATAATGGGGGTCTCCATCAACCGTTTGAACCGACCCAAACCAAAGCAAATCAGCCGGTTTGAGTCTTATACGGTTTGGTCCACTGTTTGGAACTTGGATCAGCAGTTTACCATGATAATTTAATTCCTCTTTCAAATATGCAGTCATGCATATTTATAATATTCATAAACAATCTTTATTATTTTTTTAAATTAACACAAACTAACAAATTTGACTATTTTCTCTACCACTTGTTCAAACTGTCCAAGACGCAAAACCGAACCATTTTGGCCGGTCCGACCGACCCAACCAAGATGGCCCGGTTTGGTTTGCCGTTTTTCGAAACAGTAGTTAGAGCCTCAACTCAGAATTTTGGTCAAAACTGGCTAAAGCAAACCATGAACACTCTCGTATCGTATAGAGAGACAACTGTAACTCAAAGCTGTATAATCTTGATAGCTAAACAGAAAATATAGGAAATAAGACCAACCAAAAGCGACTGATTTTCAGGGTCAACATTTTCAAGGAAAACCCTCCTATGTAATCTTTGTTGTTCTACTTGAGGATTTTTTGCCAATACTTTCCTCATATCAGCTACGATGATCTGTACAAATAAGAAGCCATACAGTTACAGTAAAAACATGTATATAAATGGTATACCAAATGATGAATCGTGTACTTACATTAATCTTATTGACATCTAAATGACTGATAGCTAGATGAGTTTTGATACGCCAATGAGTCTTTTGAGTCATATTTCTCACTACATTCATAGTAAACTTGTGGTTTGGAATATGAATGGCCTCGCGATCTTCACCTCGTATAACTGTAGGTGACCACCATCCAACATGCTAAACATAAAAATAAGGGTAACCCGCGTCAGAACAAATCATGTTGACCAATATATGTTATACAGTATATGCAGATTTTATCTTGTATAATATTGTTGAATTGAATAATGCTCGCTTCAAATACAGCCATGAAAGAACAAGTCACACACCTCTACAGTTCCAGAAACTTCATAGCCTCCTATCTTTGCTTTAATCCACTCATTCGGGACAAATGGACGGGTGGCATGAATCATAACACTTGAGAGAAAGTTTGTGAATATCTACATATACAGATAACTTGATAAATAAAACTTCATACATGAATGACATAAAGCGCGCCTAGGCGCAAGGCGCATCAAGGCGCAGCCTGGGGCGCCTCAGGGCTTTGCGCCTACCCTTTTTCCCAAAGGCGCGCGCCTCAGGCGCTTTTTTGTCAAATTTCAGGCGCTTTTCTCCCTGAGGCGTGCGCCTCACGTACCCAGGGTATTTTTTATGCATAAAAATGTTGTGCCTTGGTGTTTTTGGCTTGTACATATAGGTAAAATCACATAAAAACATTATTTATAGCTATATTTTGGGTAAATGAAGCTAAAAACTCATGGAATATATATGAGATATATAAAAAAATTATATTATTAGTGTGCGCTTCGGGTACGAAAATCCCACGCTTTTTGCGCTTTGCGCGATGCGCTTAGACCTCGTCGCTTTTGTGCGCCTAACGCTTTTTAAAACCAATTGACATGCTGACATGCAAGATAAGTATTGTGAAACACACCTCACGGCCAGCAAGTGTCAACAAGACCGTCCCAAGACCACCTGCAGGAAGCCATTTCCGGGTAGAAAAACCTAGCAACTCCATGAAAAGTGACACAGCCGCAACCCAAACTGCAGTGTATACGGCTTTGCCAGCAAATTGGAATCCCATCTGCCAACCCCACACCAAATATTAAAAAACAAGAAAATAAAAACTAATAAACCTTAGAAAAAAACATTGTTATGGAACATACATTTCTTGTATCGGTAGCATCACTGGTCTCCGTGAAAAAGCTTTGTGTTTGTCGAATAGCACTGTATTAACAATTACAACAAAGGATTAGTTATAACTTACAACAAGAAAGCTTGCAATTAGACAAAGTATGAAATAGGAACGCAGTCGTTCACCTGGATAAACAGTAAGCAAGTGCAAGCACCGTCGATAACGATTTCACAAAAGTTAAAAGCCGATTCTTAACAATCTGGCTAGTTGCTGATGGCAGGACAATTGGATCCAAAGCTCTGCAAAAAAAGAAAAAAAAAAAGATGATGACATTAGTGCTACAATTGAAAGTAATGACTTCCATATGTTGCCTGAATATTTCTCAATAAAACCACCTGCAGATAAGTATAGCTCCTGTCCATAGCAGCAAAGGTTGAATATAAGCAGTCATGACATAATGCGCGTTACTCTTTCCCCAACTCCCATCACTCTTCTAAAACATGTGAAATAAACTTTACGCATAAGTATTAAAAACTATAGCTGAACTGAATAACCAGAAAGATTTAAATGGAGACGGGAAAAGGCACAAACATGAAGAAAAACGCTTCTGGTTCGACGTATTAGCGGCCCAATGCCCCACACAGCAAACACAACAATGCCCACTGCTGGAAGTAGCTTCAGTATAATCGGTCTACCTTTAAAACCACTGCAGTAAGTTTTAACACACTTATTAATTAATTATCAAGCCATAATTTTTAGCATATTTTCAGTCGAATGAATCGAAAAATGTTTTTGAAACACGATCTATCACTGATCAATGATCACCTTGATAAGGCAAGTGCAACATTTTTCACAACCAAAGTCGCAAAATCTTGAACTGGATTAAGTGAGCAAGTGCACTTAAGTAGATTAAATCGGTTAGGAGCAGTGCTAAATGGTTTGTTTAATCGAACCGAAAGAGTGATACTCAACGCATCTTGTCGCTGCAAGAAGTTCAAAAATATAATGAACACACCAAATAACATGAACATTAACATTGATAATATTTTCTAGAGATTAAAGTCAAAGAGAAACATACAGAAGCAACTGATGAGAGACTGGCAGGTAATATATGTAATCTGTTACTTTCAAGCAAGCCTCGTCGAGCACACGCGACATTCTGGGAAACATATTAGTTTAAACCGACATGAAAAACACGGCAAACTGTATTTTAATAATCCAAACTATAACCAATGACGCTACTAATTATTCACTTTCGTTACAAAGGGAAATCCAAGCATGACAGAGAAATATCTCCGTCCGACACTAACGAAAAATTAACTAACTTTTATCTCAATCAGAATATTGAAAATTTGTTTTGACACGACATAAACAAAAGTTTAGGGCAAACCGAATTGCGCATGCAACGAAAGTGAAAGTTAGGAGTGTTATCAGTCACACTGTCAGTATGAATTATTATTCATATAATTAAAATAATACAATTTGGCAATAAATTATTAAAAACATGGGGCAACATATTCATACCTCAAACTGCTTATTATACAATTGGTTCGTATAAATTCCCAATTTTGGAGAAAAATTCAAAGAACCAGTCATAACAGGTCCAAACCCTAAACCAATATTATAAAAAATAAATAAATAAAAATCAGGATTACTTGTTTTCAGGCAAAACAATAAAAAAGATAGAAATTGTGGGTAAATAATTCATCAAAAAGCTGTGATAGCTAATAATATTATTAACATATACTTACAGAATTATGTAAACAAGAAGCAAATTGAAGGAAAGAGTGAGGTGTTGTTGATTGATTGAGTGTAAAATGAGAATAATTGTAAGAAGAAATTAATAAGGTGATTGGGAAGAAATGAGAGCAAAATTGGGTGGTTAATGGATATCTAGCGTGCCGTTGAAGAAGAAAAGTATATTTGGTCGTATTTCATATGGTACATGTGAGCAAACATTTTCAGATATTATTATCTATTATTATGTAATAATAAAATATTGATTAAGTTAGTTATTATGGTTGTTATTACCTGCAGCACAGCGGTAGAGGTATTTGTAAGCAACAATAGACGACCCGAGGAATTGTGGGTTCGGTTCTTTAGCTAGACGGGTTTTACCGGTATTTTCACCACCGTGTTGGGCAGGTGGGTCACCGGGTTTTTCTTGGAATCGGTGTTTGACGACTCAGATTAGCATTCGATTTCTCTGATGGGTGCCCAAAAATACCCAGGTTTGATGGACGTTCAAAAAAAATATTTTTATGGTTGAAGACAAATTAAAATAAGCTAAAAGTAAATGTTTTTATTTAAAATAAAGATTTGATTAAATTAAATATCTTTTGTCTTTTAAAAAAATGAAAAAGAGAGAAAGCTTTTCTCTGTGTTTATATAAGAAACAAGTTGAAAATATCAAATTTAAATTGAAAACTAATTCTTCTTCTATGTGTTTTATAACTCAACCTACCAAAAGAGTAAGAAAGTGAGTAGTTAAATAAGTTGGATAAAATTGAGTTTGAGGATATGACTTTAAAAAAACTTAAAAGTAAACATAAATATTTATATTTGAATGTTTTTTTATTGAGCCTGGCAAGAAAGGCGGGTTGGGTTCGGTTGAATAACGGGTCAAACTAGGTCTGGGTTGAAACAACTTAAAGCTTAATGACTCAGGTCAAAGTGGATTATTGTAAAAAAGTATCAGTGTGATTTGGATTGAAACATTTTTTAAGCAAAACAAGTCTGGTTTAATAAGCTATTTTAGACCAAAAAAATGTATATTAATCAAATTAGGTCCCCTTGATATAATAATTTTGTGATGGACACCTAGGCAGTGGTGGCATACTGGCATCAACAATGGTGATGGCAACAACGAGGTAATGTCGAGGGGGAAGCTGCAATGTAACCACAATAGATAATGATTGTGGTGTCGACGAGGGTTGTTTCGGTGGAAGGACAACAACGATGGGGGACGCCAGATGGTATTGGCGACGGCTTGTGTCGGTGGAGGTATTTGTGAAAGATGCGACAGTAGTGATGGTGGTGGCAGCGATGATGGAGGTGGCAGCGATGAAGACAATGATACTGTTCGTGAAAACACTAATAACGTATAGGAAATGACTAATTTTCAACACGTATAACGTGCATTGATATTAGCATACACTATTTTTAGACCAATCTATTTTTTTCTTATTATAAAAACGTCATGGAATACTCACTCCTATTAATATACTAGAGGGTTCAACCCGCGCGTTGCCGCGAAGATGCGACGAAAGCTAAACCTAACGACATAAAACGAACGCAACAGTAGCACAACACGAGTTACCTATGAAACTATTTGTTTAAATAATATGAGGTGAATAATACTTATGTCAAATACAGCAAAAGATACCAACAAATAAAGTATATTATAATTTTATAAATAATCAAGCACATATTATTTCAAAGTTTTACTATGTTCGAAGATTTCACTAATCTCAGATATCCAGATGCACACATGAAATTCATAAACATTTTTTACAACCCGCTAGAACAAACAAAAACTTTAAAACATCAAAAAGCTTCCATGTATTCGTATTTAAGGCTCCAAACTGAACGTGATTTTTTATCTAAAGAAAGCTTAGAGACATAATGTTTTCACAAATCTTGTCCAACTCCATCGGCACATTGTTGAAGATCCAATTGTACCTAGACTTCCATATAACCCAGCAAGCTACCAAAATGATTGATTTAATACACCTTTTTTTCTCACCAAGACATGAGAGACTTTGTCTATGTTAAATAAATCCCGGATCAAGAAGCGTAAATCGGTTGAATTTTGACAATTGCGGCCACAAAAACAGGAGTTGAAGACATGCTCCGCTGATTCATCCTCAGAGTTACAAGAACAACACAACTAAACAAAGGCGAATCAATTTGGATACCACTTCTCGCTTACGCATCCTTTGTAGGAATCCTATTTAGATTCGAACTCCTTCCAAATACGTTAAATTTAACAGAATAACAGGAACCCAATTGTTCCAGCTCCAAACCACGTCGCTAGACGTCAGAAAATTCGGAGTCAGCAACCTTTTCATAAACAAACCGAATAATCTCCAGAATCGTCTCTAACCCATAACCATTTGTCCTCTTCCTCCACAAAAGATTCACCTTTCACTTTGTCTTGTAACTAATTTAGATGACCATGATCTCCACATTTAGAATCTGTCTTTTCCAGTTCCATTTGAACTACAAAACATTGACATTTTTGAAAACTCTTATAAGCTACCAAATATGTTTTTTTCCTTTCCACTGTGGGACTCCTTGAAGCTCAATCAAAGTACACTTTCCAGCCGGTTTTTATCTCGATTTATTTTCCCATGGACACAAACATTTGCAGCCACCAATTTATTGTCAACAAAAATGATATAAGAGCACATACCTGGTAAGGGCTTATTAAATGGACTGGCCACGTATCTGGTAAGGATTCATAAACAGTTACAACACAATATCAGATGTTCGTCTTTACCAGCCTCATTCGCAGAGTTTTCGAACAAATTTTCTTTATTCGCAAGCTTAGAACGAAAGGAACAACCTCTTTAAGAATTATATAAGAATTATATTAATTTATATAATGCTAACTACTAAGCAATAATTCTAGAACGAAAGGAACAAACTCTTTAAAAAAACTGCAAATGTGTATCAAAGAGAAGCCAATGAAGTACTCACCTCGTGATGTAACTTATTTTCCTATTGTTTGTCTTAACTTCTTTAGGGTATTTTTGTTTCTTGTTGTTTTGGCTTTTGTTTGAATGAAAGCGTAGCCTTCTGAAAAAATGTACTATAGTGAACATTAGGGAGGGCCTCCCAATATAACAATTGATAATTAGGTTCTCTATACCTTGTAGCATGTTGCAATTGTTTGAACATTTATAACGGGTCTTCTATAATGCGGATTATGATCACTTATGCAACTTGAAACTGCAACCTCGTAATTTAATATGTAAATAAATATATGATTGAAATCAAACTAATAACATGTAATCATATTATTATAATACATAGAGAACAAACCAAATTGAGTAATCATGCCTACATGTAGCATTTTCATAAGCTTGAGCATGCCATAATGAACACAGACTTACAGGAAGATCTTATATAACTCGGCTGATAGCACTGCAAGCTCCAGCTGTCGCGCCAGTCTGTACAGTGTTCATTGATACATCAATGAGGAAGAAAAATACAGTTGGCAGCTGATCATGCACCTGGGAACATAAAAGAAATAGGGTACCACTTAAGCCTAATCCAATACATGTGTGTATATAACTATATATGTATGTATTTTTTAAATAATTAGAAACTTCAATCACAAAGAAGCAGTAATTCACACCATAAATTCCCTAGTCGCAAGAAATTCCACCATGCCGCTACATAGCTCAGGTCTGTCATCGGCGTCTCTCCTTCTACCATCTGTACCTAGATTGCACTGATAGTCACGCGGAGTTTCATCTGTGAAACATGCAACAAAGCAACATAAACCACAGTGTGAAAACTTCATACTCTTAAATACAAGATAGTCAGCCATCGGTCAAAAGGAAATACCAATAATCACCACAAAAGTTACAGATAAAACGTCTTCCTTGGTCAACAAACTTCATGAATGGATTGATGTAGCCTTTGCAACAAGAATAACGAACAGGGCCACGTTCCCCAAAATCTACTATCTGAGAAGTATCAAACTGTACATATTATAAAGAATAGTACCCTTTAGAAGCATTTTTACAATTTCACAGCAAAAAGATAATTTGATATGCCCATAATGAACTTAACAAGTTCTAATTTGATTAAAAACAGACATTATCAGAAACAAATTGATGTTGCGCATTACTTGAATGGGTTCCTCAGATGGATGAGGTAGGGCCAGAGGATGAATCAACAAAGCTAACTGCATCCCAGAAGTGGTCAACAGATCGGAAGTGCAAGCAATCTGAAACAATGGTTGTAGGCGCCACCAACGGTAAGCAGGTGAGCATAAATCCCAACAATTGCAGTTGACATCAAAACAAACAAAATTCTCAAAAATCGACTTGAACGTATCATATGAGATACATACTGCACATAATCATAGAAAAATATAGAAGTATTTTATCAATGGAGCCTTAATATTGCCTGAGACAAGATAACTACACTGATGAGCTGAGACAGCCCAGTTTCAACACATCTGGCAACCTAAATAACAAAGTTTAAATCACACTATCAAACACATTATCAAACCCATATAAATCAAATTACATAAAATTAACTTTTGTCATCCATATATGTATTATAATGTAATATTGATATACATAATCAATGCTTACCTCGAGAATCCAAATTCATAGAGCCCAAAACCAACAAGAGCGAACAAGGAGTAGCTGAAAGGCGACTTGAGAATCTAGACTAATATAAGAAAAAGAAAAATCACATTCAGCCGAAAACAGGCTCAAGAATCTGTGATGATAATCAGCCTTTATAAAACGGGTTGCAATATTAAGGGTGTCACGCAAGCCAAAACGTGTCACATCATAAGAAGCCTGGTAAACTCAAATTGTTGATACGGAAAACAAGAATTTTAATAACTTGAAGAAAATTAAAAGTTAAGTGTTGGAATTATGTATAATATCTTAAACTACATATAAAGCTCATGCACGCTTTGGAAAGATTTGTGAGTTGTCACCATTAAAACCATCATTTAAGGTGCTCATCAAATAGGGAGGTGATTATATGATATCATAATGGAAAAAGGAAAGGGAAGTGTTGGTTGAATAAAACATCAAAACAAAGCATGGATTGAATGTTACAGTTGATACTCGGGTCGGGTTAGCAAACACTTGAATCCCAAATTTGAAGATTTAGGTTGGTTGAGGGCTGTAGTAAGAGCTTTGGATAGCATAAAACAGCAAGAAACCAACTGAACCAACAACGATGGATGCCAATACAAAGCTCAACACCACAGTTGTGGGTCAGTAAGTTTGAAATTGCCAGAGATCTATACTTATTGCATACAGCATCTTAAACCATTGTTGTGATAAAGTATGTATGTATGTCGACCCAACTGAACCAGTAGTTAAAATTTTACCTTGCCAACCGTGTTCAAGCCTCATAGTGCGGGTATATGTGTTTTTGCAGGCTGTTGAAAAAATCTATCGTTTATGGTAAAAAAAAACATAAATTCGGTTTTGAAAATAATTTGTCGCGATATTATTAACTGATCTTATACATAATATGGATTTCTCATTGGATCTTTATGCTGTAGAATTTTGGCTCCAACAACATATATATTCTTCGCTTCAGCGATTCCAGTTATATCATTTGGCGAACAAGTGGAACGAAATACTGGTATGCAAAATATATATGAAAATCAGGCAACTGATGTGTGTGTGTGTGTGTATGTATATAATTATATATATTATGGTTTTGTTTGTTACGTTTGTGTGTGCTTAATTTGGTGATTGCAAAAGGAGCTTTGACTGCAGTTCAAACATTGGCTTCTAGTGCAATATGTGGAATTATACATTCCATTATTGGTTGTTTGATTTTAGTTGTTGCAGAGCCTAGTGTTCTTATCTACACCTTCATGTATAATTTTGTTAAACAAAGGCCAGAATTGGGTCATAACCTGTTTCTTGCGTGGACCGGATGGTTAGGTTGTTTCTTTTTTTATTTCGTATTGTTTTATGTGATTATCATTTTGCAGGCGAACCAAATGTTCGACGAACGGTTCGTAAACTATTCGGCAGGAATTTCGTTTATATTTGTTCGTTTAAAAATTAACAAACACGAACAACAAATTCCGTTGGATTAACTAAATGAACAAACACCAACAAATGTCACGTTTATCATGAACGTTTGGTAACATGTTTCTTTATGTTCGTTCGTTCGTTTACATTCATTCAGTTATATCCGTTTGTGTTCCTTTGTTTATGTTCATTATTTAAAGTATGAAAACGATAATCTTACATCCATCCTTGCCAGATATTCCCAGAACTAAAATATTGCAGATTACCAAATGTACACACAAAAAACACTGCCTCCATGAAATCAAGGAGATAGTTACTGAGGAAAATAAAACAAATAGCAATTAAAAATTGAATATATAATCAGGTGTGTATAAATATCACATAATCCAAACGGCCAAACATCTATTACTACTTCATACAACACAAGCACAATGAATACAAAATTAAAGAAAAAAGGTGATAATCTAACCTGCGTAATGATGGCAGTACAAGCCCTAGCAGAAGCAGCCAGAATCAAATTTGGTTACCATATTTTACCTGGTACATCCTTTTAAAGTACACAAATTGTGCTATAAATAATTGTAGGGGTTACGAATTGAATGATTACTAAGAATTGAAGTTCCCTAATTATAATTGGTAACAGTTATGTAATGGGAATATGAGTAGATCGATTTAGGGGTGATGTCGATTCAGTACTGTAATAATTCAGTGACGTTATAACATTAAATTGGTTGGGGGTTAGGAAGATGAATTATTTGCGTAGAAGGCTGTATGATTTAGGAGGAGAGTGGATTAAGGGCATTAAGGGAAACAACTAACTAAAATGTGAATACAAATTTACTAATATACCCTTGTAAGTGTCTTAATGTTCCACAAAGTTCCAATTATACCCTCATTATGTAAGCATAAATCACTTGTGCATGTTGCTTCTCAAGTTGTACAGAATTGAAAATTACTATCCTAGCCGTCACTCTTCCTTAATAAGATAATATAGATAAGACTACACATCATTGTCACAATGTCACCTTGGTATGTAACCATCACATCAACAATTTCATTCGATAAAGAAAAATAAAACACAAAGCCATCTCTTAATAAGTCCAAAAAGTAAACAAGTTCTTTCAACCAAGTAAATAACTTATACATGACAAAGATAAAGTCACATCAAAATAATGAAACCATTAAACAATGAACAAAGAAATATTTGGTTATGTTATGTCAACAAATGGATCATGACCCAACAGGTCATATATCGTGTACAGAAACAGAATATTATGACCAAACAGACTCATCTACCCATTCCTAGTTCTTAATGGTGATCTCTCATCAACACTATTATCTACCATATTCCTTTTAGGAGAAGACTGATACACATTCATGTTCTCCTTCACCGGGTCAAACCGGTCAGTCAACTCAAAACACGCATTTTCGCCAGCACGATTCTCGTCAAAACTTGACACTATACTCCTCAAAGCACCCATCATTTGCCCCTCTTCGCGCGACAACTTATTAATCCATTCGGACGCGCCATCAATGATACTCATTAACTTTTCATTTTCTAAGGACAGTTTCTTGACTCTTGACATACATTTCTTTGCAAACCGGACTCGGGCTTCTAAATCATTTTCCAATTCTGTGATCATCAAACCCTTTTCTTGAACTTCAATCTCCTTAAGAACCATTGTTGTTCTCATCTTCTCCCAAGCTTCATGGAACAGATTCATCTCTGCTTGCATTTTTGCTAGTTTAGAAGAGAAAGAAGCCGTCGAATCATGAAATTCGCGCTCTAAAGAACTCATGACCTGCTGCAGGTTATTGATTCTTTGATCTTTTTGCTCTACAAGCTGATTAAGATTTTGTTTTTCACACTCATGAATCCTTTCGGTTTCTAACTGTGCAAGAATTGCGGCTTCAAGTTCTTTCGCCACCCATTCATCCTTCAGATCATTAATATCTTTTTCAAGATCATTGATTTTTGTTTCTTTTTGTTTCAACTCTTCTTTGAGGTTGACTTCAGTAGCCACTTGAGCCAAGAGGGAAGCTTCTAGTTCCCGTCTCATACGCTGGTTAACTTCCAATTCTGCTTTCAACTTTTCAGAAACTGATTTCCATATTTGTAGCTCGAATTCAGCCTCGTTTACTTCACAGTAGGTCTGATCCAGCTCTTCGTTTACATTCATCAACTCGCTCTTTGTTTGCACTAGTTGATCTTCATAACTCTCTATCTGTTTACGCAACATAAGCTTCTCTTCATCGATCGTTGATTGGGCCTCCAAAAGTGTGGATTTCAATACCACCAACATGAGTGCAAGTTCTTCCTTCTCCATTGTTAACTGTAACACCTGAGATTTATAACCATCCACCTCTGTTGTAATCTTCTTTTGTTCGTGTACATTCATTAGCTCGCTCTTTGTTTGCACCAGTTGATCTTCATAACTCTCTATCTGTTTATGCAGCAAAAGCTTCTCATTCATCAACTCGCTCTTTGTTTGCGCCAGTTGATCTTCATAACTCTCTATCTGTTTATGCAACAAAAGCTTCTCATTCATCAACTCGCTCTTCGTTTGCGCCAGTTGATCTTCATAACTCTCTATCTGTTTATGCAGCAAAAGCTTCTCATTCATCAACTCGCTCTTTGTTTGCGCCAGTTGATCTTCATAACTCTCTATCTGTTTATGCAACAAAAGCTTCTCATTCATCAACTCGCTCTTCGTTTGCGCCAGTTGATCTTCATAACTCTCTATCTGTTTATGCAACAAAAGCTTTTCATTCATCAGCTCGCTCTTTGTTTGCGCTAATTGATCTTCACAACTCTCAATCTGTTCATGCAACAACCGCTTTTCTTCATCAATCTTTGATCTAGTCTCCAAAAGTACAGATTTCAATGCCACCATCATGACTGCAGATTCCTCTTTCTCCATTGTTAACTGTAACACCAGAGAGTGATAAGCATCCACCTCTGCGGTAATCTCCTTCAAACAAACCTCTTTACTTTCTAACTCGCGTCTGCAACAATCCAATTCTGCAACCATCTTTTCGAATCGAGAGGTCCATTCTCCTTCTTTGACATTATTAGTCTCCTCCAATGTTTTAATCTTGTTTTGAAGCTTTATGATATAAGAAGAATTAGCTGCTTCTTGGATTCGGGATTCTTTAAGTTTCTTGAGAGAGAGAACAAGTTCTTGATTTTCTTCCTCCATTTCTCGAATCTTACGTTCCATCTCCTTACAAACAGACTCTTTCTCAATGATCAAACTATCAAGTTTGGATTTCGTTTCTACAAAACACGAATTGGATTCTGAAAGTTGAATCTCTAAGCACTTTCTCCGGTCCTCTTCACGAGCCACCGCTTGTTTACACAACTCTAATCGCGTTTTAAGATCTTCTGAAAGTGTAATCTGAGAATCTAACTTTGTTTCCATTGTGGATAAATCATCTAAAAACGTACATTTCTCGATATCCCACTCTTTTTCCTTTACGCGAAGATTGTTTCTAAGTTTTTCATGGGCTTCTTCCAAGTGCTTGAATTGTTCATTCTTCCATTTAAGCTGTTCTTCAAGCTTCGCCTTTTCTTCTCCCAACTTTTCAAACATATCACCTCTTTCTCTCATCTGTTTAGAAGCTTTAGCCATTTTGCTTTCACTGGCACACTTCTTCTGTGAAACTGATACTATCCCTTCTTTCAGAACCTCAATCTTGTCCATAAAAGCACGATTTTGGTCCTCGAGATTCAAAATCTTTGTACTTGCCTCCTCTAATGAAGAAACAAGCATCTGTTTCTCAGCTTCACATTCCCGAAGCTTTGAATTAAGATCAGCACGGAGCTTATCATTTGCAGAAGTGAAGTTTACAATGATTTTCTCTTTTTCTCTAAGTTTACACTCGATATCTTCGAGTAATTGCTTTGCGGCATATGCTTCATCAGCCTTTGCGTCTATTTCCTGAGCCTGTTTCTCGAGTTTCAGATTGAGTTCTTGGATTCTTTTAAGTTGATCGTTATTTGATCTCTTCAAGTTTTCACACAGATTTGCTTTCACAAGATTTTCTGATTTCAGCTTCTCGATTTCAGTCCTTGCATCATCTAGCTCTTCATAAACTTTTTCAGTCATATTCACTCTTTTCGGCTTCCTGTTGACAAACTAGTATTATTAGTAACATGCAATGTCCAATGCTACACACAAATTTGCCATGAACACAAAAAGCTAGCAGCCATTATAAACACAATGATATTCTATTGTCCATCCATCACATAATCAAAGCATAAACCCAATTGAGAGATATATTTGACTTCCAATTCAAACCTACCTCTATCTCCCTGTAAAGGAACAAAAAACAATTAACATTCTTTATTTAAAAAAGCATGAGGCGCTCCTAAGCGTTTTGGTCCCAAAATCCGAGACATGAGCCTCACGCATCACGTGCATCAGATGCGCATCTACGTCCAGCCAAATAAATATTTTCTTCATTGTTTGTTTTACATATCTTCACCGATTTTGACCTAGAACTACATAAGGCGCGCATCGCATACCTAAGACGCCAGTCTATGTACTACCAAATAAGCTTCATTTACAACCAAAAGAAGCTGTATTTCTCTGATCTATTTAACTTATCAACCTATTTATCAACAAAACCTTTCATGATTAGTTTCTTCATTGTCCTTTTTTACATATTTTGACCAACTTTGACCTCGCGGAGGCGCGCCTTTTTATCAGGTTTCTTCATCAACTTCAAAAGCATTTTCCTAAAGCTAACATGAAACTCAGACTATAATTCTTACTCAAATTAGTAATTTCTAAGCTTTAAAAACCTATAAAAATCGTTACAGTATATAACAATAACCTAAATAACTGCATCATAATAATAATATGATTACTGGAGGGCATTATAACTAGATTGCATCATGAGTCACTAACATAAATCAAACAACCATACAAAGAACTAATTAACCTAGGGTTTTAAAACAACGCTTAATAACAGAAACAGAACGAAGGGGAAGGGAACAATGTACCTGATGATTGAAGTTAATATTATTATTGCAATAACAGGGCATGAAGTAATAATATTATTAATAGATTGTTGAATGTGAATATATGTGATTGGATTGGATTGTGTTTGTTGAATAAGTATTTGGAGAAAAAGATAAGGAGGGATTTGAGGAGGAAATATGGATTTGCAGGTAGCCGTTGTAACTGAATCGTGTGATTATTTTTAAATTGGTCCCACTAAGTTACCGTTTTACTCTTTACGACGTCGTTTTCGGTTATTATTACTCTCATTTTTTTTTCAAGGATAAAAGGGTAGTAATTTAATCATGGCTGCGTAGAAAGATAAAATTACTTTTGCATTTGTTAGACTATTTTTTTATTTTTTTTCCTTGGTTTTTTTGTTTATAGTAGACTAGGTTAGTACCCGTGTGATGCACGAGATTCTCTACATTATTATTCATAATGAATATAACTTATTATATAAAGAAACGAACTTACGGTATTAATTGATTATTAACATAGGTATAGGATCCTGTAGGAAAATTGATTTGTGTAAAAAGTGTGAGAAGGATTAAGAATTGACGTGTAGCCATCATGTTTTTTTATTTTGGAATGATGTTTTGGGTTGTTTTGGCTTGAAAAACACTTAACACAACAATACACAAAAATTTAAAACACAATCCAATGTATTATAGTCATTAAATTTAAATTACAGATAAAACACCCTAATAATTACTTAAAACACTCTGCTTAAATGTTCTTAACATAGTGTTTTAAGTTTTAAGCCTAAAATACATTGTTTTGGGTTATTAATTGTTATGTTTGTTGTTTTTCTAAGCAAAACAATCCAAAACATCATTAATACGTCAAAAAAAAAATGATGCATACATATCAATTTTTAATCCTTCCTACACTTCTCACACAAACCAATTTTCCTACAGGAACCCTACCCTATTAACATATTCAGATTAATGAATATTATTCGGATTAACGAATATTCTAAATAAGTTGACATGATTTCCAACTTAAATTTTACTAATGAGTGTTAATCTAAAAATATATATAGAACTCTTAACAACTTATACCGAGGAGATTGACACAAAGTATTTTGTATAAACTGGTTACTTTTGCGTTTCAATTAACCTTGCTGAGACCTTTATCAATTTATTAACTGGATTATTCGAAAGAACTGTAAGGCACACAAGCAACAATCAGGTGGATTTATGCTGGTGATAAAATAAAATAAACTCCAAAAGTAAGTTGCATTCTGCGGTACCACCCATGAAGCCACTCAAGAAATGATGAAAGGACACCTTAAAACAAACAAAATTGTCGTGTGGTTTCCCTGTTTTACCGTCGTGTGGCCTTTCTTTTGTAATGTCTTCTTCCATGATATATTCATCTTCTGTGGTGGCTGTGCTTTTGTTCTACCACTTTGTGGATGCATAGGCAAAGATGACAGCTGGGGCGTCGATGGTTACGACATCGTTCAAGATGCGGTGGTAGTTTTGTGGCATAGCGACGATGGTCATGCCGGCTTGCGGTATTCCACACTTAACATACGCAGTTTGTGCCGATGGCTAGGGTGCCAAACAAGGCTTCCTTTCTTAAGCAACTGGCGTGAGTTACAGCTGAGGTTGTGAGCGATCTGGATTGCACCTCTCTTTTGCCTGATGAAAGTCTATGTGGGTGCAATATTGTTTTTCTGGTGACAAGGTAATCTCTTTCTTTGTTTTTTTCTCTCTTTAAGTATTTCCCGAGATTGAAAAGACTCAAACTTAATTAGGTCATAATATATTGGCCTTCTAGAGTTCATGCTAAATTTTCTTTACAAATTAATTGCTTTTATTTTTGGAGGGTTTCATTCGATACGGTGAAAAGTTTGAATTGACACTTTATTTGACAGACAAATTGAGGTCAATTACAGATTAAATTTTTGGTTAAACCCCTACATTAGTAAGTTGCTAAGACCATGTGTAACGGTGTGTGAAATGGGTGTGAAAGGGCATTTTCACGCCCCATTTCACTTGGCTACACCGCCACCTTGGGCGTGAAAGGGGCAATTTAGCTTGGGCTTGAAATATTTCACAGGGTGAAATTACCTACTTTTTGATGGGCCAATCAAGTGTATACAAGTTGATGAGGGGTGTTAAATTCCGCCTACCACTACGTTTGTTGTAAGTGTTTAAAATACAAAAGTCAATGTTTCCTTTTTGCTCCAGAAGATGAAACAAATTTTTTTTTGAACGGCCAATTGGAATCACTCACGGATCACTGGAGTATCATCGTGCCACCAGTGTTACCACGCGATCATATTCCACCACCAAGTCACCAATTCAGGAGGAAACTCATAATTATGAGAAAAACCCCCTTGTGAGATTTGAACCCAAGACCTTATAGTCCCTAAGTCTTATCCCACCACCAAGATGCCACTGGGCGATAATGCCTTTGGCAGAAGATGAAACAAATTGAAATTAAAACTTTTGTCAAGATTAATTAAGGTTAGTTAAAGATCAAATTTGTTTGGTTACATCCCTGCATTAGAGGATGGTTTAGGCTTCCTAAGTTTCCACTGCCATGTTGTTCCATTCAGTTTTCGTTTTATTTTCTTTTGATTTCGCCTTGCAAATGCTTAGTTGCAATCCGGATGGTAAGTTGAGCTTTTGTCTAGGTTTTGGTCATTTTATGGTTCTCTTATGATATTTGGATGGTTTTCACAGTAATATTTCAGTTTGTTAGCGGGTACGATCTGCTCGGGTTGTTATGAAATGTGTTGGTACTTAGTTTTGTATTTGCTTTGTTGTTTGTTTAAGTTACCTAATTGTTGTTGTGTTACTTTATTAGGAAACTTTTTAGTTAACTAGAACTTTGCTAAAATTAATGTATACTTTATGACTTTGGGGGTGTTTGAGATTGATTATTCAAAACAGATTATGCGTTTTGGAAAAGCAGGGGTGAAGCTGCTTAAAGATTATTGCGTTTTGGTAGCCTAAAAAAGTGATTATCTGTGTTTTCAAAATGCAATCCAAACACGAAAAACTGATTATCTGCGTTTTGAAAACGCAATAATCTAAAAATCAGATTCAAAACGCAATCCCAAACACCCTCTTTATGTCTATCTACTTCATGAAAACGGGGCGTACACTTGAACTTTTGTTTAGGAAGCTTCTTGTGTGAGTCCATTTCAAGACTTGAGAGACAGGTCAAATTTGACTACCTATTGAACCTTTTCTTTGGCTGCAAGGAAGAATATTGTGTTAACGTCATTAAAGAATATTTTTTTTGTATTAAAAATCAACATTTGATCTTATACAAGATCTAATAAAATATCTAAACCACATATTATTACTAGAAATATAACAAAAAGTTAAATAATTTAAATCAAAATCGCAAAATTTAAATAATAATCCCGGCTAGTCATGAGACCACGTTATCAATGATGATATCTTTCACCCAAGGCATTATAGCCTAGTGGTATCTTGGTGGTGAGATAAGACTTAAGGGCCATAAGGTCCTGGGTTCGAATCTCACAAAGGGGGTTTTCTTATAATTATGAGTTTCCTCCTGAATTGGTGACTTGGTGGTGGAATATGATCGCGTGCAACACTGGTGGCACGATGATACTCCGGTGTTCCGTGAGTGATTCCAATTTATTGGCCGTTAAAAAAAATGATGATATCTTTCGCAATTTAGAGCACTTTGTTCCTTTACATTATATGTCTTATTATAGAATAAATGAATTTTTTTTGCATAGATATAATATTTTTTTAACAGGAAATTTCTATTAATAGTTAGATGTCTAAATGACTATAATAAACCTTATAAAAATAAATAAATAAGATCGACCAGGAAAATTAGTATCATTAGATTCTTAAACGGGTGGAATTGGTTTGATTGATGGGTTTTTTTACGAGTTATAATGGGATAGGTTGGTTTAATGTGTCAATGCGCACTTTTTTTTTTGAACGGCCATTTTCATTAAAAAAGAAACACCAGCAAGTGACTGGATACAAACAAACAACACCAGCACAAAACCACCCCAACAGAGGAATGGCTGCACCCCCGAAATAACTTCATCCCACCCGATTACATCATAGAAACAATGTCAAAACTAACCCAAGCCTCCCAAGAGGGGGCTGGAACATTAGCTCTACAACTAATCCAAACGAACGTATCTTCCTTAATCAAGTCAACGCATTTCTGGACCGGCAAGACTTTATCCTCAAACACCTTCAAGTTCCTAGCGAACCAAATCCTCCATGTGTCAATGCGCACTTATTTATCCTTTTGCAAGTTTATAAATACATAATTTAGTAAACATGTTAAAAAATAAAGTATGAAAACGTGAACATAATTAATTCTTTTAATGTTTGTCACCGTTTAAGCGGTTAACTGCTTCTATATATCTATAGTTTAAAGTTCATGATATTTAATAATGTAGTAGGGGATGTGTAATGTTTTGGAGCAGCCGCGCCTTGAGACGTAAGTTTTTTCTGGTGTGCTAATGAAGTTAACCTTAAAAAAAAAAAACTTCCAAAAAAAAGTTATATTTTAAAATTCAATTTAAAGTTATTATTCTGATTTGTCAATGAAAATATGCATTCTTTTTATAATAAAAAGTAAAAATGAATATATCACTCAAAATTAAAAGAAAGATATAAAGCAACACATTCTACAAATAAAGAAATTGAAGTGAAGTTTTTATGAATACTAACCATACGAATAAAAACTTGTTACAATTACAAATTTACAATTTACGGAATAACAAACTTTATCAAGCTAATCACAACAACTTGTTAAGTCTCACATAATTAAAAAATAAAAAAAAATTATAATAATTTAAGAGACACCACTAAGGGGACACCGCCAACACTCTATTAACCAATGTAGTCAGATACTCTGGTAAACCGCAACCTATGCTGGGATTGAAGATCATTGAAGCCATTTGGTTTCTAGCTATCGTGACGATGAAGAGAAGAGTCAGAAACCTTGAGAGTTTTTGAAGACGTGGGGTGTATTTTCTTGAACAAAGTTGGAAAGCAACCGATAGTTGAAGAATCAACACAATCATCGGTGTCTAGTTTGGTGTGTTTGGTTGTATTATGTGTATTGAAAGTTGTCTTTTTCATCTTTTCTTGATAATGCTTTCTCATCACATAAGCTTCAGCAAGGGCAGAGGTAGCGATTGACATTTTTGGCAACGAGAGAGAGAGAAGTGAGAGAACTATGAAGGGTGGTGTTGGGGAAAGATGTCATTGGGGTATTTATAGGAAAATCTTGACTTGGGGAGTTGGTCACACGCTTTCAATTTTTGACCATTTTCCTTATTAGTTTAGACTTGGCTTATTTCTAGGAAATTTGATTTTCTAGTTTCTATTAAAGAAAATCATTTTTTTTATTCTTTTAAATAAAAAATACTCTTCCGTCCTACTATTGTTTTTAATGATTTTTAGTAAGTGCGAAAACAAGTCGAGAAAGGCTTTAAAGCTCTTTCTAAAGCTCAAGATCTTTATTATTTACTAGGGTAGAAGTCCGTTCATTAGACATGCTGTAATTAAAAAAAATATACTAAATACTTAGTATTAAAATTTTAATAATTATATATGATATTTTAAGATAGGTATTGGTTTCTATTTAATAATACTGTTTTTAGAAAAGTTAGCAACACAGTACAACTGGTATCGGCACAATGTTATTGATTCATTATCAGGTTGGTTCATAATGATACGAGTATGGTGTTTGTACCATACCGGTATACTTAAAACTATCAACCACATATTCAATACAACAAATAGCAGAATGTTAGCACACACAAAAAAAAAAAAAAAAAAATAAGCATAGCTATGTATTTAGTGTTTTTTTAAATGTTAACAAACATAAAATTAAATTAAATGATAAATGAATATAAAAGCCCTTTCTAATATTTTTTCTCTCTAAAGTTTGAAGTGTTTGGCCAATGATTTCTAATCCAGCTAGTTTGAGGTAGGGTGGGTTTTCCTAAGGGGTTTTCATCCTGTGGGTAGGTCACAAGTTCAATTCATGCACACCACAAAAAAATTCTTCGTGACGATTTGAGCTTAGGCAAGGAGAACACCGATGTGTGGGTAGGGATTCGAACTTAGGACCGCTAGATTAGGGTTGTACAAGAATTTCTACTAAACTATGTCTTTCAAAAAAAAGTTTGAAGTGTTTGGGAAGGATCAATAAAGAAGGAATTTAACGTTGCAAGAATGTGGAAACTGATAGTGTGAATAAAAAAGGAAAAATGGAAATAAATAATCCCAACTATTAACTATTGGCCAATAACAGTCCCAACTACGTAAATCACCAATATTGGTCCCAACTTTCGACATATTGGAAACCAACGGACCCAAACTAACGGAGTTAGCCTCCGTTAGTGTGATGCTGACGTGGCATGCCACGTAGGATGCCACGTATGATCATTTTGCCACGTGGCATGCCACGTAGGATGCCACGTAGGATCATTTTGCCACGTGGCAGGCCACGTAGAATCATCTTGCCACCTAAGCATGCCACGTCAGCATCACACTAACGGAGTTAGCCTCCGTTAGTTTGGGTCCATTGGTTTCCAATATGTCGAAAGTTGGGACCAATATTGATGATTTTCGTAGTTGAGACTGTTATTGGCCAATAGTCAATAGTTGGGATTATTTATTTCCATTTTTCCAATAAAAAATGAAAAAGTGAATAAATAAAATAAAAATGAAAGTGGCAGCGTGCTCACCAAGTCAAAATTTTCCTATAAATACCACTACTAGCAACCTCCACTTATACAACTCCTCAAATATAATTTTTTTTCTTTCTGATTTAATCTCTACTAAAATTAAAATGTCAATTGCCAATTCTGCCCTTGCGGAAGCTTATGTGATGAGAAAGCATCATCAAGAAAAGATGAAGAGTACCACTATTAATGCACATGGTACAACCAAAGATCCCATACTAGACCACGATGCTTGTGTTGATTCTCCAACTATCGGTTGCTTTCCATCTTTGTTCAAGAAAATTCATCCCACTTCTTCAAAAACTCTCACTTTTTCTGACTCTTCGCTTAGTCATCGTGACAGCTAGAAATCAAACAGCTTCGGTAGACAAAGCAATAGTGTTGGCCGTTGCTAGATCTATATTTGTTATGGTTTATTGTTTTATATTTGACAAGAAAACAAGTTGTAATTAGGTTGATAAAAGTCTATTGTCTATTGAGAAAGTATACGGTATAAAGCCTCTTAAAATAAGAAGCGTAAGAAGCCACCAGAGATTGACACCTGTCAATCTAACCTAACCAGAGTTAAACACAATAAAACCAATCTTCCCTGTTTTAAACCTAACACATTCTCATTTTGAAACAAACCAGCATCATCACCACCAACACCCACCAACACCACCATCACCATCACCACCACCACGACCACCACCACCACCAGCAGAACCGTCAGTCCAACCTTCCTTGCACTCAACCCAAAACATCCCCTCTTTCCTGCAATTAGATATGAACATTAAAGAAGAGAGAGGGATAGAAAACGTGAGGGAGAGATGAACACCACCGGTACCGACCGCCTTTCCGGTCATCTTCTCCGGTGGGACTCCTCCTCCGATACCGGCCTTGGTGGAAGATATGGCTGATAACTGGGACCAGAGGAGAAAAAAAAAGCAAGAGAGAGGAAGAGGAACAACGATAATAATTTGGTGTTTGATGATTCATATGTGTTACATGGATTGATTCGTAATGGTTTTGGTAGAATAAGTTAGATTTGGGCTCTGCTAATTCTTTAATGGAAGTTGACGTCATGAATTTATGGGACAGTATTTGCAGTTCACTAGGAGTGCGTTTAAATGGAGTATGCAAATCTAATGAGTGCGTCTAAAAATTAGCAAGCAATTGTGAAAAAAAAAGGTGCGTCTGTTTTCTTTTCTTAGTGCGTTTTTTTTTGAGTGCCTTCACAACTGTTGAGTGCGTTTGTTTTTCTTTGAGTGAATGAGAGTGCGTTTGTTTTTTTTTTAGTGAATGTGATGAGTGCGTTTGATTTTTTTGTTTGGGTTTGATGAGTGCGTCCAATTTTTCAATGAGTGGTTCCATACTTTTTTGATGAGTGCGTCTGAAATTTTGATGAGTGCGTCTGAATTTTTGATGAGTGCGTCTGAATTTTGATGAGTGCGTCTGAATTTTGATAAGTGCGTCTGAATTTTAATGAGTGCGTCTGTTTTAACCCAGGTATGGTTAGGGTTTTTAATCTGCATCCTTAATCTAATGGCTGAGATTGCTTCTTACGCTTCTTACGTTAAGGGGGCTTTATACGTTATCTCTCCCCTTGTCTATTTGTCTTGTAAATTGTAATGTAATTGTAACTCGTTGGTTTTTTCATTATGTTTTTTTTTTAATGACACACTTGTTACTAAAAAAAGGTGGTATATTTCCATCCCTTAAATTGAATGCCTATAAATTGAATTATAGGGTAAGTTAATGTACAAAGTACACTTAAAGTGTAAAACGAGTCACTACGCATGAATGATTCAAACTTACGTATGAAGGAACCAAACATTTGAAATTACGTGTGAAGAAAAATCCATATTATGCATAAAGGGAATAACAAAGGAAAATCATGCATGATAGAAATAAAAATTACACACTTTTTAAAATACTTTTTACACTTTATAGGATAAGAGGTCTTTGTATTTAATCTTTACGGGTTGAATTCTATTGCCTCTATTGCAAGTTTTCAGTCAATATGTAGCTACACCTCCCTTTTTGGTGTTCAAAACAAAATTCGTTACACGTCCCTTATGTTGATTAATTGTCACAAAGTTTTTAAACTATTAAAATAGAACCAGTTAGGGCTATAGTGTACCTAACCTATTAGAAACTACATAAAAAATAGTAATCGGTCAAACGGTGTCAAACATTAAAAGAGTTATATACTTAATGTTTTCCTAGTTTAATTTTTGGAAAAATACAGATTTTAATACTCTCAACTATCGCCTGTTGGCGAATAATACTTCCAATTATCACTTTAGCCATTAGCACTCCAAACTTTCAACTTGTTTGCTTTTATCACTCCCAAACAAACTGAGGTCTAACTTGGTTAGTGTTCGTGGCCAAAATGTAAAAACCTAAACTTATATGTGGCAAAAATATAAAAAACAAAACTTATGGGGGCATTTTTGACAATAAACCTTTAACTTATAAATCCCACCCCCCTCATTCTGTAACAGACCCCCCCCCCCCCTCTCTCTCTCTAAACCACCACTTTCACCGGAAACCACCACCTTCACCGGAAAACCACGTACACCACCCAAACAAACAAACAAAAAGAAAAAATGAAAAATAAGAAAGAGAAAGAGAGAGTCACGAGGGAGATTATATTGTAATTGTTCTCTTAATAACAACAAACCAACCATCTCTCCGGTGAGCCATAAACCGAAACCCGGCCACCCTCCGTCACCACCAAATCAGAAAAACCCTAATCGGACCCTGTACCGCCGCCTCCGTCTTCAACGACACCACCGCCTCTCTCCCTTTTCAAATCTGATTCCTTTCACTCCCTCTCTCTCTACCGACTCTCTCTCTCTCTCTTCTGCTTCTGCTCTCTCTCTCTCTCTCTCTGTCTCATAGAATATGGATGTAGATGTGGGTGTTTGTTGGGACTGCTCCGCCGGAAGAGGGTAGGGGGTTGGTCTGGGTTTTTATAATGGTTTGATCTCGAATTTAAGGGCTTCAATTCAGTAATTAAGGGTTCTGATTCACGAATTTTGGGTTTTAATTCAGCAATTAATGGTTCTGATTCACGAAGAAGAAGAAAAACGGTGGTGGTAGAGGGGTGGTGGTGGGCTGATGGCAGATGGTGATTGTGATGGTGATGGTGGTGGTGGTGATGGTGGGGTGGCGGCAGATGGTGGTGGTGAGTCTCTCTCTCTCTCTCTCAGCAGATGGTGGGCTGATACATTTTGACCCTTTTGCTTTATATAATAATAATAATAATAATAATAATAATAATAATAATAATAATAATAATAATAATAATAATAATAATAATAATAATAATAAAAAGTTTCAAAATGGTCCCTTAAGTTTAGGTTTTTACATTTTGGCCACGAACACTAACCGGGTTAGACCTCAGTTAGTTTGGGAGTGATAAAAGCAAACAAGTTGAAAGTTTGGAGTGCTAATGGCCAAAGTGATAGTTGGGAGTATTATCATTAATTCAAGAAAAAAGGAGCGTGCATTGATGTGTTTAAGACTAAAGGGTATGGGGGACGTGCTAGGGCTGTTCCAGTCTGTCCCAGACGGGCTTCACCGCCCCGTAGGACCGTCCCCATCTCAAACGTCCCAGATAGAACAGGGAGTACCGGCAAAATGCAATTATTAATCCTTTTTTGTTTTCTTTTCTTAGAACCTTCAACCGGAGAAGAAGAGGGATGTTGGTGGTGATGCACGACGATGTTGGGGAAGAAGAAGGATGTTGGTGGTGGTGGTGGTGGTGCAGGCGATGGTGATGGTGGTTGAGGTGATGGGCGACAATGATGGTGGTGGTGCACGACGATGTTAGGGAAGAAGAAGGATGTTGGTGGTGGTGCAGGTGGCGGTGATGGTTGTTGATGTAATGGGCGGCGACGACACCGGGGAAGAAGAAGGATGCAACGATGACAGTGATGGTGGTGGTGCAGGCGGCTGTGGTGGTTGATGATGGTATTCTTTGTGGGTTGTAAATTTTGCTTTGTGGGTTGTACACGGTGGGGGGGGGGGGGGGGGGGACCATCCCCACACCCCTGGGTTGTCTAAGGACAACCCGTGGTGGGTGACGTGGAGGGTTGTTTTCCCTCTTTGGGTTGTCTCCACACTCACCAACCTAACTAACCCAAGTCTTTGTAAGTGGTGGACCTATACTATAGAGTGTGGGAGGCCGCCCCCAAAAAGAACTTTTGTGACAATATTTAGGTAAAAATCTCAATCACCCTATTAATAAATAATAAAAGTTCAATTAAAATGTTAAATCCTCCGATTATCCTTCCCTTCTCAAATCTCAAATAGATCATGGATTTGCCACTAGTTCTGACCCATTAATTATACCGTGTAATTAAATATAAAAAAAACTTCCATTGTACCTATGTGGCCTGTTTTACTTGCCGATTTCGCATCGTGGTGTCAATCTAATGAAGTAATGTCATTGGTTTAAGGTTTCACGAATCGTATTATGTAATAATTTAGACATCTAACTATTAAATAACATTTCTATTTTAAAAGTTATTATAGCTAAGCAGCTGTTTTTATCACTTATCCTATCAGTAAATTTAATACTGATATCGTCATGGATAACGTACGTAAAGGAACAATCGAGAAAGAAAATGCCATGGATCGTGTGGTCCCATGGCTGGTGGGAATTGTTATTTGAATCTAGTGATTAGAATTTAAACCAATAAACTTCTTTGTTAAATTTCTAGCAAAACATGTACGTGAGATATTTTTATTATATTATGTATAAGATAAGATAAAATGTTAGATTTTTAATAAACGAAAAAGATTCTTTAACGAATGAGGCTTCTTACTCATTGTAGCGGTGTTCGACTGAAAGAGATTCGGTTTATGACAGTAATACACTCGCCGAAAGAGATATATAGATTGAAAACAAGTAAAACAAATACTGTAATATAAAAAAAATGCTCCCTACGGGCCGTTGAGCCCTCTACGGCCCGTATAGGGTTGTGTGGATAAAAACCAAACTTGTGTGAATATCCGGAGCCTTAAAAGATGGGTAATTAATATGTAAAAAGCAGGCTATGTACAATGAATGATTCTTTTTAATAGGATAAAATAAAGAGTTAATAGCCATTTTCGTCCCTGTGGTTTGGTCCAGTTTGCCACTCCAGTACAAAAGTTTTTTTTTTTTTTGCAATTCCTTACCTGTGGTTTGGATTTTTTTGCCAAATTCGTCCTTTTGACTAACTCAGTTAAAAAATGTCGTTAGTGTCAGGCGGGTAGTGTTGTCTTTTTACACCTCAGGGACGAATTTGGCATTTAAAATTCAGTTAACCTTGAGGGACTGAATTTGCCAAATGATGAAAGTTTAAAAATTTTGATTTCCCTCTCCTGCTTCCCACGTTTTTTTTTCCGGCCAAATTCCGGTCAATCTCCGGCGAGACCATAAAATTGATTTTAAATGTTTTATTTTGACTTTTAATCGCGCCCATACGTCTCTCCACCTGTTCCTATCCATTCTTTGTCTTAATCGTGCATTTAAACAGTTGTAACCGTGTAATTAATCGAGTTTTATGAATGTAACCAACCGAAAGCTTTAAAACGACTCAAAACACGTCTTTTAAACATCCATTATATAAACTGAATACACCATTTGTTTTCTGCACCTCTAATCGCTCTAAACCCACAAGAAAACGCATCAATAATCGTCCCAATTACCTGCAAATCGAAGCTTTTCTGTTCGAACAAAGAAACTCCATTATCGAGTCATTAAGTGATTGTAAGTATAAGTTTTTCATGCCGTTTTACTCTTCATTGATTCCTTTAGAAAAGCCCCTTATTTTCTTCACTGATCTGTTTCATTATTTGATTATTAGAATTAGGGCTAGGGTTAGGGTTTTAAGTATGAAATGGGGAAGAAGATGACACTTAGTATATTGTTTAAAACAATATTTGTTTCAGATAATAAGCAACTTGGTGGCTTGGTCCAATGGTTATGTGTGTTTCTAGCTACAGCAGGTACTCGGATTCGAGTCCCTTTAGCACTAGTTTTGAGTTCTTTTTTTTAGAAAACATAATTGTAAAATAAAAATAAATATGTTTAAATGCCAAATTCGTCCCTGAGGTGTAAAAAGACAACACTACCCCTGACACTAACGACATTTTTTAACTGAGTTAGTCAAAAGGACGAATTTGGCAAAAAAATCCAAACCACAGGTAAGGAATTGCAAAAAAAAAAACTTTTGTACTGGAGTGGCAAACTGGACCAAACCACAGGGACGAAAATGGCTATTTACTCTAAAATAAACTTTATTATTATTATTATAATTATAATAAAATGGCTAACGTAAAAAACGTATAAGGTGACGTCAATAATCATCCTTGGAGGCCAAGCAAAGAAATCCAAACGATGTTTGAAGTCTAGAGATGGAGGGAGACCTACGCGAGAACCTCAGCCGCACATTTATTTAATTATTATTATTAAGTTACTTATTATAAACTACTAGGTGTATACCCGCGCGCGATGCGGCGCGTTAAACCGAATCATTTCTGGCTTTAATAACATGTACGTTTGCGCTACCGAGACTAAAAATACTAAATATGCATCCATTTTGCCTTCAGACACTTATAGCCAATCGACTGTTTCTTTATAAATTTGAGGCATTTGAAGTCTCGCCCACTTGATTGTCCCCATGGCTTCAACCTAGGGCAAGTCCATGTCGATGTCAGTGACTCAGTGTCTATCCTTTCCATTAGCAACTGCACATGCTTGCGACCCACTACAAAAAAAAAACCGCAGCAACTAATTTACATTACGATAAAAACAGCCCACACAAATGCATATCAAGTCTAATAAGATCTAACTAATTTAAATTGATGAGGCCTGTAAAGTCTGATCTTAGTTCTCTTTCAAAAAGTATTTCTTTAATTTGTGAGGTTGCCAATGAACTAATTTCCTTTGTCTCTGTTGGAAATTAATATCAGAACAGAACAATTGAAGCCAAACTATTTTGTTATTATTAACTTGATAATTAAACTTACAATACTTCCTTCTTTTATAAGCCTAAGATCCTTGTCACTTTAGGATCATTAATAACATCTAAACATTAATTATGGAAACATTTGACTTCATCTAGGAAACTATCTCAAAACCTAGAATACAAGAATTGACAACTAAGTCCTTCTAGTTACCACACTTGTATTTACAAGATTATACTTTCATTCACCCCTCTAATCTTGTAACACCGACAAGCCCCCTCATCTCGACAAACTTTACTCTTGGTAATGCTTTCGTGAGAATGTCCGCCTTTTGTAGATTCCCACTTATGTGTTCAACATGAATTTGATCACGACCAATGCACTCCCTTATAAAATGATATCGAACATGAATGTGCCTGCTTTTGCCGAAAAATACCGGGTTCTTCATTAACTCAATTGCAGACGAGTTATCCACCTTTAGAGTTACTCTACTTTCCTCTTCACCCGTTATTTCCGAAATTAGACCTCTAAGCCATAACGCTTGACACGCTCCTTCTGTCGCCGCCATGAATTCTGCCTCACATGATGATAATGCAACTGTGCCCTGTTTCTGCGAAACCCAACTCACAGGAGCATCATTGAAATAAAACACTAATCCTGTCGTGCTTTTCCCATCATCAAGATCCATTGCATAGCTACTATCACTGTATCCAAGCAGCTTTCGTTCTCCTCCTTTCGGATAGAAAATGCCAAAATCTATACTTCCTTTTACATATCTCAACACTTGCTTCACCGCTTGTTCATGTGTCTTGGTTGGTCTTTGCATAAACCTGCTAATTAACCCAACCGCAAAATTCAAATCTGGACGCGTATGTGTCAAATAACGAAGGCTCCCAACTATTCTTCTATACTCAGTTGGATCAATCTCTTGCCCTTCATCAGCCTTTGATAACTTCATACCCGGATCCAAGGGAAATTGAGTTAAGTTACACCCCCACATTCCAAACTGCTTCAGAATTTTAGTAGCATAACCTGTTTGTTTTATAGCTATACCGTCTTTACCTTGCACGACTTCTATTCCAAGGTAGTAATGCAACTTGCCAAGATCACTCATCTCGAATCTTCCTTCCATTTGCATCTTGAACGCTTGAATATCTTCTATTGATGAGCCGGTAATTATTAAATCATCGACATAAGTGCCTATAATTAATAATTTGCCGGTTGTAATTCTCCTATACACTGCTTGCTCTCTTTTGCAACGAACAAATCCAAGCTCTTTAAGTGCAACATCGAGTTTTGTGTTCCACGCCCTTGGCGCTTGACGTAAGCCATATAATGCCCTTTTTAACTTGTAAACATGGTGCTCTTTTCCCCTTTTAACGAACCCCTCTGGTTGAGTTACATACACATCTTCCTTTAATTCACCGTGCAAGAACGCCGACTTTACATCTAGGTGATGAACTTCCCATCCATGGCTAGCGGCTAAAGCTATTATCAAGCGTATTGAATCAATTCTCGCCACCGGTGCGAATACCTCCTCGTAGTCAATCCCGTACTTTTGCACATAACCTTTCGCAACAAGACGAGCTTTGAACCTTGATATCTTTCCTTGTGCATCTCTCTTGATTTTAAAAACCCATTTAACTCCGATTGGTCTCGCTTTTAACGGTGGTTCAACTAACAGCCATGTATTATTCTTCTCGATAGACCTTAGTTCTTCTACCATTGCTTCTTTCCATCGGTCATCTTTGATGGCTTCCTTGAAAACAATTGGTTCGTCATCTACCGAGGACATGAGCAGGACATCATCTTCTGTTAGCGAGTGCGTAAGCTTCGGTATGTTATTAACTTCAAAATCAGTGAACCGCTTTGGTATTGTCTGATTTCGAGTCGATCTCCTTAACACCGAATCTCCTGCTGCATCCGTTTCATTAAGCGGCCCAGATTCACCAATTGGTCCAGCACCTTCAGTTCGTGATCCTTCGAACCCAACAGAATTCGTATTGGGCCTGTGCGTAGGCCTGTCAGGCCCAATTAGCTGATCCATTCCTTCATCAGCACTTGATCTTCTCTCTGTTTCTTCACGTGCTGTTACTCCAGCGCTTGGAGCCAATGAGTTTGAAAAATTTTGTTCTTCACCTTCAATAATAAAATCCGTCCATTCTCCTTGTAACGCATTAGCTCTCATCTGGTTATTATTCCAGTCAAAGCCTTCGATTTCCTTAAACTGCACATCACCATTTCTCACCATATTAATCCTTCCTTTAACTGGTTCGAACATTCGATGTGTGTTAATTCCTGATTCAGGTTGCGAGCCGAAATACACCATGAGAGTTCCTCTGTCATCCAGTTTCTTCTGCCCTGGTGTAAGGATTTTGACAAAACCGATGCACCCGAACACCTTTAACATGGATAGATCTGGCTTTCTTCCTTTGAGCTTACCGAATGGAGTTGACCCGCTTAACGCCTTCGTTGGGGAGCGATTCAGAAGATACACCGAATGCATCACAGCTTCCCCCCAAAAGACTTGAGGTACATTCATTGCTTTCAACATGCTTCTTGTTGTACCGATTACAGTTCGATTTCGACGTTCCACAACCCCGTTTTGTTGAGGGGTATAAGGTGCGGTGTACTGTCGAGTAATTCCCTTCTCCTTGCAGAATTTTCCCAACATCTGTGACGTAAACTCGCCCCCGTTGTCAGTCCGTAAGGTCTTGACTTTAACTCCGAGTTTGTTTTCTTCTCTTGTAACAAATTCTTGAAAGATCCCAGCTACTTGATCTTTTGTTTTAAGCAAATACGACCACATATATCGGCTGAAATCATCTACTATAAGCAGTATATATTTGTTACCAGCTTGTGTTGTTGGTGAGATTGGTCCGCAGAGATCTGCGTACAATAATTCGAGTGGCTTTTGGGCTCGATATTTCACCTCCTTTGGGAATGCTCCCCTTGTTTGTTTCCCGACTACACAAGCGTCACAGATTTCACTCGCACGTTTTATTAGTGGAACACCAGTAGCTTCCTTTGTTAACAACTTCATAGCATCGAAATTCAAGTGGCCGAGACGAGCGTGCCATAGCCAATCCTTATCTTGAAGGTTTACCTGCAAACAAATCGGTGATACAACATTTAAATTTATCTTATAGACTCGGTTACTCGATCTTGGCACCGACATGAGTATTGAACCGTTAGGTTCATACATCCGCAACACGCCTTTTTCGATTACCACTTTGTGTCCGGACTCATCCATTTGTCCAACACTTATAATGTTGTTTGTGAGCGACGGAATAAAATAAACATCTTCCAAGACTCGCTTTTTACCCGACTTTCCTTCAAGAATAATGGTTCCTCGTCCCTTTATTTCGACACATGATCCGTCTCCGAACCGAACTCTTCCTTTGATACGTTTATCTAGCCTTGAGAACCATCCCTCGTTCCCGGTCATATGATTGCTTGCCCCGTTATCACAGAACCACGTATTGTTTTGACGAGTACAATTGTCATAGTTGGCTAGATCCACCTTTTCTTCGTTAAGAAACACAACATTCTCCAAAGTGGACATATACAACACCGGTTCTTCGTCAACAGCCAAGTTGCTTTCTTCCTGTTTTGTTCGAGTAGGACAATCACTAGAAAAGTGGCCCAATTCGTCACACCGAAAACACTTCAGTTTTGATCGATCCTTGTACGGTTTCTTAGCTTGTTCCTTTCCCTTCCTTTGGTAGGAGCTCTTCCCGCGACTCTTATCCGCTCCTTTGGATTTTGAATCGTTTGAGTTGCTACGAGGGCGACCCGCCACACCTTTCTTCTTCTTTGCCTCCCATTCTTCATAGGTTAATAGCAGCTGGTCGTTTCTTGATGAGTTTTCCTCGACGCCTATCCTCTCCTCATAAGCTTTAAGGCGTCCTACAATATCATCAAAGGTGACTGCTTTCAAGTCAATTACCTGTTCTAGCGAGGCGACCATGTGGATGAAGCGTTTGGGCAGCCCGTTGAGAAACTTTTTGACAAGTTTTGGTTCGTCAATCTTTTCCCCAAGTGATGCCGATTTAGACGCTATGCTTGCAAGTTTGCTGGAGAAATCATCGACAGTCCCGCTTTCCTTCATCTTCAATCCTTCGAATTCGGACATAAGCGTTTGAAGACGAGCTTCCTTTACCCTCTCGGCTCCCTGATGTCGAATTTTCACAGCCTCCCACATCTCCTTAGCCGTATTAAGGTTCCCGATTTGTAGAACAAGCTCCTCGGGTATGGCTTGAAACAATAGTGCTATCGCGATGTTGTTCTTCTTTGCGTCGATGTTCGTCCCTGGTTCAACCATCTCCCAGACGCTGTTGACGTTTAGGATGACTTTCATCTTCATGGCCCAAACGGTGTAGTTAGTGGCAGTCAATAACGGTACCTGTAGAGACGTTGTGTTGTGATCCTTCACAGGAACGATTTGACGGTTCTGATTATCGCCCATGATTGATTCTTTCTTCCTTCCTTGATCAGATTACTGTCGCTTCTGTCTTGGATTTTTCAGCCTGTTCTGGTATAGTCTGCTGATCAGACGCAAACTCAGTATTCTTCCTTCGCTGATTCGGTTTGATCAGTTTATTAGCACTCGATCGATACTTCTTAAAGACAAAGTCTCTTTATGTCTTTTGAAGTTCTCGGATCACTCCTACCTGCTGTGAACCTTCGATTGCTTAAGAACCCAGACGCTCTGATACCAATCTGTTGGAAATTAATATCAGAACAGAACAATTGAAGCCAAACTATTTTGTTATTATTAACTTGATAATTAAACTTACAATACTTCCTTCTTTTATAAGCCTAAGATCCTTGTCACTTTAGGATCATTAATAACATCTAAACATTAATTATGGAAACATTTGACTTCATCTAGGAAACTATCTCAAAACCTAGAATACAAGAATTGACAACTAAGTCCTTCTAGTTACCACACTTGTATTTACAAGATTATACTTTCAGTCTCCACATATAGTTAGAAGATACTACATTACTCTATGATGGGCAAGGCTGGTTACAAACCTACATCAAAAAGAACCTAGAATAAAAGAAAAAACCTAACCAGAATTGCCGGAATATTCTTCGCCTTGTCGAATCTTAACACTCACCGTAGATGTTGATCCAAAGTTTCGGTTTTAAATAACTTGCGACCCGGTTGACCCAACCAATGTGTTTTACTTGCTCAATGCACTTGACCCATTTTCTTTTAATCAAATATGTTAGCTTAACTCATTGACCCGTTAAAGATATGGCAATAACAAAATTAGCCGAACTTTTTATAACTGAAGCTGGGAGGTTATGGAAATAGAAAAACTGAAACATCGGTTATTGGCTTGGTTGTTCGTAATAACCCTCAAGGGGCAACCTGCAAGAGGAGACTTACATTTTCTTTAATCTTTCGACGATGTTTATACGGATCCTATCAAAATCGCTTTCTTCTTTTAATTTAGTATTTTATAATTTTCTACATGATTTGTGTGTTTGTGACTTAAACGCTTATCCATTAACTTAAACAATCTATTTAAAATACATTAATTATTACTTAACAATGGTATAAAAGTGTTGTTTCATCAGACATTTATCCTTTTACTTAGTCTGTTGTGTTACATATTGGTAATTAAGCTACTTTAGTAATAATATAACAAAATATCAGTTACCTCCTCGACATCCTAAGCAGTTTTTTTGGAGAAGCGTCCATGATTATTAAACCATGTTCCTTTTCAAATTGTATCCTTTTCAAATGCATGTTGTCAGCCAGCTGGGAAGTGGTTAAGTCTCCCTCCTACATTTTTATATAATTAAAAAACATTTCTCACAACAAAATACAGAATTAATACAACTACAAAACTGCTCATAGCTTGTTAACAAAGTGAACCAGCAGCACCTCTATAGTAGAATCTTGTTATAGACATGAATGATTGTTGACCCACATGACCGAAAAGAAAATTGAAAAAGATATTTAGCACGGTTCTTAAAAAAAATCAAACCCGGTACAACATAATATGCTAACTAATTTATACAAACATTTTGTTCAATGTAAGAGTTAAGGCAATACATCTAATGGTGTGATAATAACCAAGAGTTACGGTTGATATATATACAATCTATAGCTACCTACAACCTAAAGCAACAAAAGTTTTAGAACAATTTAAAATACCTCTAGTCATTATACATGGATGTCCAGCTAGCACAACATTAGTAGTTTATCCATGTTTACATGACAACTCTAGCATTGATCCTACGATCATTATTAAAGAAAACACAATATGTGACTTACAACCTCATTTTTTTCTCCAATTTTTTGTGTAGGCAACGCATAAAAGCAAACAGGGAGCCCCTCTTATGCCTGGGTCCTGCAGTCACCATCACTAACAAAAAACAAAGCAAAAGTTAGTTATATTTCCAAACTTCTTCATTCAACTATAAATATTGCCCCGACCCTTCACGTACAATTTTTGTAAGCCCCTAATTGTAAAGTAAACGAAAAAAATTGATTTAGGCTTCTCAATGTGTTTCAGTAGATAGAAGGAAACGGGTAGGCCAGCGAATAATCACAAAATATCGATGAGTACTCACGTATTTGTTGTTGACGTTTACTCTTACCACCATTAAAGAATCACAAAAGACAGAAAGCATGAGTAGAAGAGAGAGACAGACGGTTGAATTTACAACGATTGAATTGAAAACCAAAACGTTTTAGTGAATTGAATGTGATAAAATGATTATTCATAACCACCTTTATGAGTATGAACGATTGAGTAACTTTAAACCATCATTGAATTCTTGTAAGTTGATTTGGAAGAGGGATGTACAAGTGATTTTTTGCATACAAGGGTAGTATTGGAAAAAATTTCATGACATTTAGAGTGTAAAGCATAAAACCTTTCATATGCCATCTTAAAATTGACATGAAGTGACTATTTTAGCCATCTCTCCTCCTTTATAATGTACTAGTGGGATTACCCGCGCTTTGCAGCGGGTTACGGTCAGTATCGCTTAGTTCAATAAGGTATCAACACGTGGTATAATAACCGTTTAACATGCTCAATATATTCTCGAAACGTGTTTTACATCAAGCGAATGTATGCTTGAAAACCACAAACGAAAAACAAAGTATGCATTAGAGTAATTACAATAATTAAATATACCACAACCTAGATTCTAAAAAATTTGAAACCCCAACATTTTGGTTGTAAGCTACACACTTTAACCATCAAGATATCCCTTCATAACTTCTTGCTTTAGTTTTACGTAAGTAGACATGGGATGAAAACAAAATTTTATTAAGAAGTTGGTCTTAGTTAAGGAATTTATAATATAAAGAAAAAATGCAAGCTGTATATATAAAAAAATATTAAGAAAAGTATCTAAAATCTGTCTAGAGTGTATTTGAAAATCTCACTGCAAAAGGATGTATACCTTTGTCCGATATTACCCGGTTGCACCATGCTTAGGTGCATGCTAGCCAAGGAAAGCATCTGAGATTAGAAGTTTCTCCAAGTTTTTCTACTTGTGAGATAAAAAGTTTGAGGGCGGTGAGAGGAAGCTCATGGAATTGATAGAAACGCATGACTTTTCAGTTGAAGAATTCAATCCGCATTCACTAACATGCAATTGATGATGAGGGTGTTAGTGTGTGGGTTACAAGTGCATAATGCAATAAGGGGTATTATGAGAAACTTTTACATTACATATCTATGTTAAAGTATGAGTCTCTTGATATCCTATCTTAAAATGGGTGTAAAATTACTTTCCTAGCCATGTCTCCTCCTTAATAAGGTAACATAGATATTATAGATATAGATGTGAATATGAAATGCAACTTTAAAGTGTCATGGAAAAGGTCCAAAACGATGAATACATAGGTTATTCATAAATCATAATCAGTAAATATTTAATAACTATCAGATGATCCCATTACACTTAAGATATATTCGAACACTTTTATAAATTATAATTATATTTAAATTTAAATTACGTGTTAGTGTTATGTGAAATTAACGTAACAAGTTTTCACCATTTTAGTTTTTTACTCTCCATTCTTGTTATTTGCTCGATTTAACTTTGTTATAAAAATGCATACATATAAATTATATAATACGTTATAACGTAAGTATAGTAATTGGTATATTCTTTAGTAAAAGTGCTTGTTTATATCAATAATTTAGTTATACTTGTAATTCGTCAATTATGAAATTGAAATGAAAGTTTGATTCATCTACACAAAAAATAAATAAATAAATAAATAAATAATCATTTTATAACTAATTGATTCTTTAAAATAGTAATAGAAAAACTAAAGTATCGAATAGTTATTACATTTAACAAAATGTTGAACTTATAAAGATCAAGATTTTATGTATATAATCAATAATGAAAATCAATGTTGTTATTTATAATAAAATATTATTTGATGTGATTTTTAATTTTCTAAAAGACATAACACAACTTAGACGATAAAGTGTTCAAACTTGATATATAAAAACGTCATCGATGACATGCTTATAAAGTACATGACTACTATCCTATAAATAATACTCCCTTCCCAACTACACACTACACCATCACAGCCCACCTATTACTTATATCTCCACAACCATTCATAACCATTCACACTTCATTTAGCTAAAGATGTCAATGTCCGGTTCTGGTCTAGCTGAAGCTTACATAACGATCAAACTCCAACAAAAGAAGATGAAGACAACATTAAACAAACATATTACAAACAACCAAAGCATACCCGACAATGATAATGTTGCTTCTTCTACAACCAGCTGCTTTCCCAGTTTTTTCAAGAAGATTCATCCTGCTACTTCTTCAACTGTCCCCATTTCTCTTCATCCTTCATCATAAGCGAAGACCGATGACGAACTCTCATTTGTTTTATGGGAAAAAAGGTACTAAATCAACAAAAGGTGACGGAACAATAAGCAGTCGTTGAGGGTGTTGGTATTTGCATCCATGTGCAAGAGAAAAATAGGAATGAATGTGAGAGGAAAGAGGAAAAATGTGTAAATAAATGTAAGAAAAAAAAAAAAAGATAGAAAGAAGAGAGTACAAAAATAGATTTGGTGAACAATGTAATGTTACTTGTTCCATTTTCATGTAATATGCGTATCTAGTTTTCGCGTTTTTATGGTATATTTAATTATTTATGTGCCTGGTTATTTATTGTTACAGTTTATTCTTCAAATATATAATTAAGTCAAACCGAAAGGTTATGAGATTTTTAATTGCTGAAATGGATAAGATTAGTGATTTTTTTTGAACGGACAACAAATTGGAATCACTCACGGAATACTGGAGTATCATCGTGCCATCAGTGTTGCCACGCGATCATATTCCACCACCAAGTCACCAATTCAGGAGGAAACTCATAATTATGAGAAAACCCCCTTTGTGAGATTCGAACCCAGGACCATATGGCCCCTAAGTCTTATCTCACCACCAAGATACCACTAGGCTATAATGCCTTGGGTACTTTACCGGTATCAAAAGTACTGAACCTGAAAATCGCAAAAAATAGATACGGTGTAGTGCTGAAAATGAATTTGATACGGTACTGTATGATATTCGAAGGTAAAAAGTCGTCAAAATACCGCCGCGTACCAAACCGATACCCGACTAAAGGTATTGATCCTAAAAAAAATCCAAAAATTGCTACAGAAAGGATAATGAAAATTGACCGGTATGGTATCATTCGATACATGTATTTTTTTTGGTATCAGTACGAAAATGCTTCTAAATGTGATATAACGATTATTTAAATTGTTCCATAGGTCTAGGGCCGTTCAAAACGCTCGGCGTTCGCTGATCGTTGGTCGCTGGTCGCTCGGTTGTAAACGAGCCGATCGGTTCGGTTTGGTTTGTAAACGAGCCAAGCACGAGCAAAGGTCCGCTCGGCTTGGTTTGGCTCGATATAATTTGTTTATTTATTATATATATAATTATATATATACACATTAATTACATTTATATTTATAGTTTTATACATGTCACTCTATTGGGTTTGGCTCAAATATATGAATATAGACAATAATTTTTATAGTTATTGGCTAAGTCAACCCAATGATAACTTAACACTACGTTTAATTGTAAAGCCCTAAGTCGTGAAAAAAAAATGCTTGACTTCATATTCCCATTAACCAGCAATCATCTCCCGCTATCAACCTAGAGCCTCATTCTCGAACGGTCGAACCTTAGTCATCACTAGGCAACGAGAATATTTAAGGAAACATCCCAAATATATGGCTGTCCGAAAACACTCGCGGCTCGTCGCCCGCTCGAAAAAATGTGTGCTCGAACAATGCTCGCTCGGTTTCCGGATCTATTATAAACGAGCCAGTCAACTCAGTTCGGTTTGTAAATAAGACAAACATGAGCAAAGGTCTGCTCGGTTTAACTCGGCAACCCTCATATTTATATACCCATATATATACCGTAACAAAATTTTGAAGGAAAATTAGCAAAGTAGTAATGTTTGACTATAATTTTTTTCCAAAATATATATTGGGTTTTAAGTTTTAACCTACATCAAAATTAAGAATTAGCTTACATCATCTTTTGCTAAAAAGCGTCGTTAACCCTACATGTTTAGTGAATAGACTCATAAATTAGGATATCCTTCTTTACGCACAAAATTCGGGTTCGATACGGCTCACCTTTCCTAGGGTTATTAATTCCATGTAAGGATTGGTCAGATCTTCCATGATTTCAAAGAATCTCAGCTTACTCTTCACAGAAGGGTGGGCATAAAGACTGGAGATCGAATACCGCCATCTCAAGAAGTTTCTTCTTTATTCTTGCCATAAATGTGATTTAAACTCAGTACCTTCCTCTAGCCTCGCACTTAACCCAACTAGAATTTATCAACTGAGCCAAATATCATTAGGGTAATTTATGAATAGTTACCTACTAAAACTAAATTAAAGGTACTCTAATGGTGGTCGGGGTGGTTATCACTAAACATCACTAAGTTTTTAATCACACCTAATCAGCTTATCTCATCTCATTTTTCACATTTTATCACTAAATTAACTCATTAAACACAATAGACACTCATCACTAAATCATTCCCCACAAATCATAAAAAACCAACCAATCATACCTTATCTCCAAACAAACAAACAAACAAACCACCCCACATACATTCTTTCACGATCGTGATAACCATTACGATAGGTGATGATTTTCACCGTGAAAGAGGGGGGGGGGGGGGTCACACCATCACTTAACATCACAATACTTTATCATGTATCAAATATGACACTATCAAGCGGTAGTGGTGCTAAACGAGGTGTTTTCACAAATCAAATCTCACAATTAAGAATATGAAATTTTTGAAAACAAATGTTGTATGTCACAAGCATCTCCTCTGAAAACTTAAAGAGACAACACCTTTAATAGCTACTGATAAGTTACAACGTTTAATACATACATTGATATTGATAAGTTATAACGTTAAGTACACACATTGTTGGTAACGATAAAATAGAAAGATCTTTGGTACACACAATAAATAGATAGTACGTAAGCTAAGTTTATTTATGCCCCAGAAAAGGATAGTAAGCTATGTTCAATAATTTACAAAAAAACTAATACGTACAACAAATTAATAATCATGCATTTGCCGTGTGTTGCGTCGAAGTTTCATAGCGTACAATATTATATGATTGTTTGACCATTGCCTTCCTTGCTCTCCAAGTCAAACTGGTCTACCATCTTTCAATATGATTTATTAAAAGTATGTTAGAATATATTATTTAGCCAGCACACAACTCTAAGTAACAGTAGAATCACATGTTGCCCAAGCAACCATGACTCTATATAAACTTCACATTTCACACCCATATTTTGCATTGGGGCTATTTAGTGTTTCAATAAATTTTGAAGCCATGGCTGGTCTCGATCTAGCTGAGGCCTACGTGTTGGAAAAGCATTACAAGGAGAAGAGAGAAACCGAAAGTAAAAGTGAAAAATGCGGTATGGTTGATGAAGAACCTCAAACGATCTCCCCACGAGGTTGTTGTTGTTGGAACCTTAAAAAAGCTCGCTTGAGTTCAGATGCTCGACCAACAGGTGACAAAAACAAAATGAAAAGGATCAAAGAAGTCGAATAAAAAAGCAAATTGAGGGAAAAAGTTGGAGATGTCAAGATTTAAGGGGAGAAGATTCATAGGTAGTCTTTTTTGAGTGGTTAAAATGATGGATTGTATTTATCTTATTGTTATAAATAATCTATGTATCAACTTTATTAAAGTTGTAAATGGTGTCTTGTACTCACAAATACTTGTATGACAATGGTTATATCATAGTTCTAATTTCATTTGAACTCACATCATGTCAATCAGAGTCTGAAGTCTACTTGAGCTTGATCTTAAGTAATCAAATGAGTTGTAGTCACTTAGCTAATACGCCGATGCTCATGATCTTTAGTAATCAAATAAGTTGTAGTCTCACCTGAACGGTATGTTTCAAATTGAAAATGAACGGTATGTTTCAAATTGAAAATCAACACACCGCAGTTGTTTTAATATTCAGCAGCTTCAAATGTTTTTCCTTGATCGCTGGATCTGCGAGCTAAATCACAAGAGCAAGAACTCTATTAATTAATTTTGAATATATTTTTTCTTTAAACTTGCAATTTTTTATTAAAATTTTTTTTGCATATAAAACTTCAGTAAATTAGCGGATAGTTCTTGTTGTATGTTAGCGATTTTATGGCTATGTTTCCTACTGTTTTCGAGCATCACGATTTTTCGGCTAGGTATTTATACAAATACAAAAGTATAAATACCTAGCCGAAAACCACCTTCCCCGATCCCACTTTTTCTCCGACCCAACAACAATGATCGGCACCTTCTTGCCCTTTCTTCACCCCTTAGATCTCACTCTTGTAAAGTTAAGAGGGATAATCTTGAAACCTTAATGCTGCCTCAAGTCTTGTAAAGTTAACATAAAATAACAAAAATTACGCGAATCCTTGCTCTTGTAATCTCAGCAACCTTTGCACTGTCAAATATGTTCCAACGTTTGCCATGAAACGCATCTCGAAACCTTAAAACTGCCTCAGGGCTTGTAAAGTTAACAAACGCAAAACCCATCATTTGTTCGCCGATTATGACTAAGTTTAATGTCGAAGAAAGAAACTTTTATTTAATGAAATTTAACGCGCATATCACATTCGAAGATCCTTGCATTCGACACAAACCCATGGAATGTATAGATGATTCACCATGTGGAAGAATGTATACATCCATAACTGAACAATTATTAGGAATTGTTTGAGAATATATTTTAAGATCAAAAGATCCAAAGTTGAACAATTGTTAGGAATTGTTTGAGAATATATTTTTTGATCATTAGAAAAGTAGAATGATCATCTGGATGAAGAGGAATAATCTCTCAAAAGTTATTACCACCATGATCACCACCGTTCACTGATAAACCATGAGGAACAATAACGACCGCTTTACAATTAACTCAGGGGAGTTGAAGGTGACTGACACGTGGCGGTGGTCGTACCACATACTGTGGCAAGTGACATTTACAACACATGAACACCGTTAGCGCTGGTGCGTTATCAAGCCCCAACGTCTAATATTAGGATATCGTTTAGCTCCTTGTTAAAATTATGGTTCTTGTTGTCGCTATAGTTAGTGGATACCATGGATCAGAGAGATTTAAGCTAATCTAACTCATATCTCAAGCTGGTGCAAGTTATGTTGGAGCAATGAATTCCTCTAACACGCATCTCGTATATTCCTTTAACCCTCATTTGTTGTTTTAGATATGTTTAAATTATTGTGTAGCCTTGAATGTTGTATATTCCTCATTTCTGGTTGGTTGATAATTAGATGTGTTACAAATTTGAAGGAAACAAATATGAACTTGCTAGGAAATGTAAGACAGTTGTGCTGAATCATTGTTGGATTGAGGAGTGTATAAAGCAAGGGAGACGTGGAAAGCTTAAAACATTTACATTTCCTTCCTCTTCATGGGTTGGATTAAAGAAACCAATTAACCCTCGCTCCTAAACTAAAACTAAAACAATCTTTCCTTCCTTCCTTATTTTCACCTAAAAACTTTGAATCGTTCCCGACTTTGAAGCATTCCAATCTCCTCCTTCCATCCCTCCCTCCCATGATCTCTTCCATTCCATTGTTGGAAAATTATTAGGAGGGAGAAATGGAGAAGGCACAAACAAAATCATTGAGGAAAGCAATTGGGAAAGGAAAGGTTACCCCCATTTAGGTAGCCTTCATCGTTGACAGATATCTCTCCGATAACAACTTCTCTCAAGTCAAGATAAGGGCACAATGGGCGCTCTACTGAAGGTGTTTTCTCTTCACTGATTTCTACCAATCCTGCACTGCCACATCACTTCATTGATTTCCTTAACTGAAACAAATTTTTGGAGGCAACACTCCACTAATTCACTTCACTGAAATGTTTTTTTTTTCTATTTTTTTAAATAAACATTAATTAATCTATATTAATTTAATGTATTTGAAAACAAAAATTCTATTTTTTTAATAAACATTAATCAATCCATACACTACTTTGGCCTATCAATCTTTTGTCTTTCTCTATTTAATATATTCAACACAAACACAATATATATACATACACTTTTATATCTATCTCCATCTTCATATCTTTACTTGCCATAGACAAAAAAAAATAAAAAAAATAAAAAAAACATACAAGCAAGTCTGCAACTTAAAAGAATAGAAAGAGAGGAGATTAAAAGAATATAGAGAGATAAGAGAGAGATTAGAAAGAAATAATATTTTATTTAAATTCACGGGTTCACATCCGTTAGATAGAACCACAAGAAGGTCCACGGCACCCCTACCAGCACTGCTGGCGACGGTGTTACCGTGCTGGTAGTGGGGTACCCGTGACCAAATCTGATAGTGCCCCGTCTCATCTAAGTAAGCTATGTTCAATAATTTTAAAAATAAAAAACTGATACAATATATTAATAATCATGCATGTGCCGTGTATTGAGTCGATGTTTGAAAGCATACATACAATATTATATGATTGTTTGACCATTGCCTTCCTTGCTCCCCAAGTCAAAATGGTCTACCATCCTTTAACATGATTTATTAAAAGTATGTTAGAATTATTTAGGGGTTGGTGGCACAATAATAATAGAAGGGAGCACCTAAGTTTTAGCCAGCATACAACTCTAACAGTAGAATTACATGTTGCCCAAGCAACCATGACTATATATAAACTTGGCATTTCACACCCATATTTTGCATTGGGGCTATTTAGTGTTTCAATAAACTTTGAAGCCATGGCTGGTCTCGATCTAGCTGAGGCTTACGTGTTGGAAAAACATTACAAGGAGAAGAGAGAAACCGAAAGTAAAAATGGAAAATGCGGTATGGTTGATGAAGAACCTCAAAAGGTCTCCCCACGAGGTTGTTGTTGGAACCTTAAAAAAGCTCGCTTGAGTTCAGATGCTCGATCAACAGGTGACCCAAAACAAAATGAAAATGATAAATTAAAGAAGTAGAATAAAAAAGCAAATTGACGAAAAAAGTTGGAGATGTACGTCAAGATTTAAGGGTTGAAGATTCATAGGTAATCTGTTTTGAGTGGTTAAAATGATGGATTGTATTTAGCTTATTGCTATAAATAATCTATGTATCAACTTTTTAAAAGTTGTAAATGGTGTCTTGTACTCACAAATACTTGTACGACAATGGTTATATCATAGTTCTAATTTCATTTGAACTCACGGGTCAATCAGAGTCTGAAGTCTACTTGAGCTTGATCTTAAGTAATCATATAAGTTGTAGAGTCACTTGGCTCATACGCCGATGCTCATGATCTTAAGTAATCAAATAAGTTGTAAATATTTATATCATGTTAGTGTAATATAACTCTCCCCTACTTTAAAAATGAAAACAAAATACAAAAGTATAATTAAATACCTAGCCGAAAACCACATTCCTGTTAAACTTAGAAACGAGCAAAGAGACTCACGATTCTGATCAAAACTTTTGATCGACTCTTTTTATTAACTTTAATTTCTGAATTCTTTTTCTACTTCTAAAAACATAGAGAACAAAGGTTTATATAACCTAGCTATTCTAATCCTATTAGAACTCTAATACTAAACATAATTATCTAAACATTTGGAATCATAATCCAAACCTAATACTAACACTAATAGATAATTCAAATAATAATTAAACAAACTTAATTATTATTTTACTCGTTTAGTCCTTCGACTTTAGTCTTCAAGTTGATATCGCCACAACTTTAACACTCCCTCTCGATATCAACTATAAACCTCTTTCAACTAAAATCTTCATACCGGGTTGGTGTTGGATCTTTCACACTCCCTCTCAACACCGACTTCATTCATTCCAATACTTGAACACATCTCAAGTATCTTTACCACCGGTAATTCATTTACCTCGATTAGTTGTTTGCTCCTCTTGAACTCGACCAATAACGCAACTCGATCCACTGGAAGAAAGGATAACTTATCAACTGCCTTCAACCAGATTTCATCAAAGGGTTCACCAAGATCTACTCGTGATCTTTTACCACTGCCTTTGAACGAGTCTTCTTCTTTTGGTCACTCGACTAAACTACCCCGACACACGGAGATTTAACCATCCCGACACACGGTGAGGACACTTTATCATTGAAACCTTCAACGACAAACACGGTGATGACACACGGTGATGACACTTTTCATCGATAGAAGGGTATACAATTTCATCAACCTTCAACTTGATGAACAACAAAACTAAGTTGACACACAACCTAGATACCACCCTTATATCAACCAACAAGGATAACGACTACAATCCTGATCCATCTTTCGGGTCTTCAAACGAATTCTTTAGCTTCCCGCTCTTTCGTTTCTTTCGCGACACACGCATTGGTTATTCCGGTTGAACCTCACGCTGAAACTAAAACCGAACCATCTCTTTGTTGCCGTCCGTTAGCACTCCTTAACATGGCAACAAAAATATAATCTTCCATGCAAACTCCATGCGCTCGACTCCTCGTCTAAGCCCACTTCTTCTCATGAATTAATTGTGTATTATAATAACCACCAAAAGAATTCAATTAATTTGCACGTGATCATCAACAACAATATCCACTATCAAATCACATGACGCCATGGAATCACCGACTTATGCATCTGTTGGGCCGTGGACTAAAAGCCTCAGCAGCAACTGGTAACCTCACATGAAATAACTCATTAATTTAATCATGTAACCTTTAATTTACCAATTCATCGTTTCAATTCCGTGATTTGACGTAAACTACCACAAACCAAAATTCCGTGGAAAACACACTTCACACTTCATTCTTTGCTGATACCCTTCTGCCGTTATTACGACCTTTGCAGTTAACTTTCTTTGATCAAGACCAACCTTGGAACCTATCGATCTCAACTACGATCAACAAGTAGCCTCGCCAAAACAACAAGCTTGTTTTGATAGGATTCCACAACTGTTCGGTCGATTAACGGATTTCACCAGAACGAAACTTCCCTGCAAGTTTCAAGAACTATCAATCGGCCCTGAAACTTGGTTTCCTTTTTTTTTTCTTTCGAAATTCATTCGCCGATATCTGTATCTTTACGCAATCACGAGTCCTCGTAAATTCTCTCGCAAAACTGATCACGAATTAATCTTGCATCCAGATCTACCTAGACTTGTCTGCTTCCACTGCCGCTAATCGTCGTTTACGTGAACTCTTTCTGGAACAGCTGCAATTATAACTCGCCTGCAGATCGCTGAGCCTAGTTCTCCTTGTCTCGAAACATCAACATATGATTGTTCAACCATCAATTCATCACCCATCGGTAATAGCCATCACCATTAATCCGGCTTCCGCAACTTCATCACTGCCTGTAGACTATCTTCTCTTGACAGTGGTGACATGAATTCACAACACGATGGAAACAATCCCGATTACGCTACTCATGAACACGGCAAAGTTTGGTCGTAACACAAATAAGAAAATAACCAAACTTCTTGAACGAACAAGACTTGATTGGATTGGCAAAACGACAACCTCGACACACGAGAATTTGTTTCAAACTTGATCGGTACTTAGGCTGTGACAAACAGCCTTCTTCTTTAACGCAACTTTCTAGACTAGATTACAGCTTGTGCAACCTTCTTGAAAAGTCGACTCTCACCGCCACCGGTTTCACCACCGTTGCAGCCCCGTGAGGGGCTGCTCCCTCGACTCGGTACACGACTCTCAAAACCGTGGCTCTGATACCACTTGTTAAACTTGGAAACGAGCAAAGAGACTCACGATTCTGATCAAAACTTTTGATCGACTCTTTTTATTAACTTTAATTTTTGAATTCTTTTTCTACTTCTAAAAACATAGAGAACAAAGGTTTATATAACCTAGCTATTCTAATCCTATTAGAACTCTAAGACTAAACATAATTATCTAAACATTAGGAATCATAATTCAAACCTAATACTAACACTAATAGATAATTCAAATAATAATTAAACAAACTTAATTATTATTTTACTCGTTTAGTCCTTCGACTTTAGTCTTCAAGTTGATATCGCCACAACTTTAACAATTCCTACTTTTTCTCCGACCCAACAACGATGGTTAGAACTCAATCGTATTGCTGGGGAAGTCCCATGCTAAAACTTCATCTGCATATCATGATTTTCCGGCGCTTTAATATGTTGTGCGCATAAGTGATTATTTGCGCACATCATTATTTTTTGCCGGCATTAATGAAAACATATTAGATACACGATCGAAATTAGATACACGACCATGGAGCCTATCTTAGTTTCACATAACTTTTTTTGTAACATGACTATAGAGATATAACATATTCATAGAATGACTAATTTCCTAATTTTCATTGAAACAAAATTGTTATGCATACTACAACTAAGAAAGAAAAGAAAAAAAAAAAACAAATATAATTTTATACATCAACACCATATAATCAAATCTTAAAGGCCATTGAAATCATTCTAATAATGGATTAACAAGTGAGATAGGCATATGTAAAAAAACTCCCCAGCCACTTATATTTGTAGGTTGTGCAAATATTTCTATGTCCTACCTAAATTGTCTCATAACCTTATATGTACATTTGGAACTTTCTATTTTGAGAAATTAGTTCTCTTTATAAGTTGCCCCATTAACATCCAATATTTCCTAACTAATTTGCCTCAAGAAATTAAACAATTGTTGTTAATTAATCCCATTACCCTTTTGCTCCTTGTTTTGGTTGCTACACAATTGTCGCTCCAACTTGCCTTCTGGATTCGTACCAAACTTTCATTGTCACCTTTCCTCGGTCTTACATTCTCTCGTGTAAGATCGAGGTGGAACAGAAAGAGAGAAAGAAAACGGAAGGAAAGAAGATCAACCGGTTTGATAGGAGATGACCGAAAGAGCAACAGGCAAGGGGTATTCGTGGTGGTGGGCTAGTCACATTCGAACCAAGCAATCTAAATGGCTCGAACAAAACCTTCAAGGTTAAACAGACCCTCTTTGTTTTCAAGTTCAATGAATGTTGGAGTCTAAGAGTATGCTTTGAGAATTATAAAATGAAATAACTAAAATCATGAAAATAGTTGTAATGATATGAGATAGTAATTTGATGTGTTATAAGTTTTATTTTAATGAAAATGTTTATTACTGTAAGAAGTTAATAGAATATCAAAACTAATTATTTAACCATAGAATGATTTGATATAAAGACTAAGGGTGAATTATGACACGACGAAAATCTAACACAAAATTCATGAGGTTTGAGTTCAATCTAGACAACCCTATCCCTAAACACGTTTAGCCAAATGGGATGTCTTCAGGTTAACCAAGCCGGTTTACGGGTTGACCCGTTTAATATAATTAAAATGTTATTGTATTAAATGCGTTTGTGTTTTTGGTTGCTGATAATTCTTAAGTTTTAATATTAAAAAAAAGTAAAAAATTGGGTTAAACAGGTCGTAATCATTCAAACCCAACCTATGACCACAACACATTTAGCACCCATGTTTATGATTATGAGATAATCATTTGCACATGCCATCCCATACTCCTGCCATATGCATGTACGTGTAACATCATTTAAAACATAAAAATCAAAATGTTTGTGTTCAATTGCTTGTAGATATGGAAGACAAGGTCGAGCATGTTCTTAACTTGATTACAAAAGATGGCGATTCGTTCGCTAGAAGGGCGGAAATGTACTATAAACATCGGCCAGAGGTCATAAACTTCGTGGAGGAAACTGTCCGAGCTTATCGATCTTTAGCCGAAAGGTACGATAAACTCTCGACCGACTTGCAAAAGGCCAACACAACCATCGCTACGGTATGTCCCGATAAGGTGACATACGAAGACGATGACGATTATACGGTTGGTCCTTCAAAATTGCCCAAAAAACCATCTAAAAAGGCCTCTAAAAAAGCATCCAAAATTCCTAAAGCCCCTAAACTTCCTGCTAAGGGTGTCCTCAACAATTACTCAAAGACAACGACCAAAACAAACCCGAATCATGTCGAATCCGCTTCGACGAAAGACGATGAGTTGAAGTCGTGTGAAGAGACCTTGAAGATGTTGCAAGAGAAGCAAGAACAATTGATCGAGGAAGCTAAAGTTGAACAACAAAGATTCGAAGATGCTAAATCGAAACTCGAATCCCTCAAACACAAATTCAACCTATACGAAGACGAAGACGAAAACGACGTGGACAGCGAAACCGAAGTCGAAGAGACCATAGACAAGCTCATGAACAAGATGACCACCTTAGAAACATCGGTTACATCACAAACTACACTCACCGACACGTTAAGAAAAGAAAACCATGACTTACAAACAAGAATTCAAAACTTGGAAGCCGAAAAGGCTGCGTTAATGAGCACGAAAAACGTCGTTAACGTCGAATCAAAAGAGGGAAAGACAGATCAAGCGTATTGGGTAGAGATGTTGTTGAATGGCTATGAATATAGAGATGACATTCTTCTAGAACAATATGTAGCAATCTTGAAAAGCTACAAGGATACTAAGAAGAAACTAAGTGATGAACAAACAAAGAACCAACAAACACTTTCTTCGATGAATTCAGCCATTGTTAAGAGGGATAACGCGATTCAAGAGATGGTACAAAAGCTTAAACATCTTCAAGAGAGTTTAGGTGAAGATAAGGTAGAGATACCTACAGTTGAGTTTCTTGATGAGCCACAAGTTGTTTCTGCTAGTGAAGAAAGACTAAGAAAGAATATTGATGCAATACTCGATCAAAATCTTGATCTCTGGTTAAGACTCAGCACTACGTTTCGACAAGTCCATAAATTCAAGAAACAAGTGAAGGATACGTTGGAAGAGGTTAAACAAGTTGAAGCCAAGGGACTCACAGGTATAGAATAATGTAATTACGCTAATAAAACAAATGTGTGTCACCAAGGGTAAAAAATCCAAAGGTAAAATATCCACTACTGAGGATTGAATATCCGATAACATTCTCATCCAGGTGTTTCAGAAAACTGTCGTAGTGGGCCGGGTTCTTTACCGACAAATGAATTTTCCATGTATTTTTTGGAAGGTTTGTTGGTAAGGGTCCTCACTTTGACAAACATATGAAAAGCCTAGGTGAGAATCTTATTAGAAATTTAATCCTAAATTATCACAAGATGTTCCTTTGGCAAGGGTTTCCCACCAAAACTATGAAACTTGGGCTGTTGGCGAGCCTTTATGATCTTTAAAATTTAATTGATTTCCTTGGAAAACCATCCATAGTTTCTGACGGTTTTTGGTTGTCAGTTATATTCCGTCGGTGATATACATATGTTTAATAGTGAAACTCTAACTAACATATTTGATCTTAAAGAATAATGTAATTCACTACATATCAAATCATTATATTATATTATTAATATGTATTATTAATCAACTACATATCAAATCATTATAGTTTCAATAAATCCTAACTAATGTATTCTATATATAGGAGGGGAATCTGACACGTCTATGTTTACCTCAGATCTACTATCCGAGATCAAGCCGATTTACAAACATCTTCACAAGATAAACACTAGACTTGCATCATGGTTGCAACAAAGCATATTGCTCAACAATGAACTCGACACAATAAACTCGTATTTGTGCAACATCCAGGAAGAAATAACACAGGAAGAAATCAAGTTCAGTGCACATCAGGCTGCAAAGTTCAAAGGTGATATATTAAACATGAAACAAGAAAACAACAAAGTTAATGAAGAACTTGAAGCAGGTTTAGATCATGCCATTGCCCTAAAACATGAAATAGAGCAAACTCTAGAAAGACTAGAAAGAAAGTTTGGTCTTTCTGCCAATCAAAATCAGCCACGTAAGAGATGGTCATCAAGGCGGTCATTAAGCTTGAGGTCATTGCTTTTTGGTGGTACATCAAAGAAGCAAAACTCCTGCCTTTTTTCATGCCTAGGCCATCATAAAAGAACTCACAGCATATAAAGGTGGTTGTATGTAAGTCTTTCTATGGGTTGTTCATATGAATAATATCAACATGTAAGTGCTATTAAAAGCATGACTCTTAATGTTAGAATAATTAGAATGTTATCATGAGCTCAATGATATTATTAACTACATACCAAGACCGACTTAACCTTTTTAGGACTGAAACAGATTTAAAATTGAGGCTGATTTTATTTTTAATTCTAACACATAAGAATATGATAGTCATACATTTTTCTATATGTGGATTCTCAAAAACACAAAATCCTGACAGAAAATTTTAGAGATTGAGACTTAGCACGTTGTGATTGGAGAGGAAGAATAGAATATGAATTGAACGTCATTAAACCCTAAAAAAAAATTGAGGTTCATTATCAACTTGGATATTTAAATGTTCCATTATAATTTGAGGCTCATTCTTGGATCATTAAACGTTTCCTTAGAATTTAGGCTTATTTTCAACGTGCGACCGAAAACACGGGTAACGACGTCTTGAACAAACTCGATCAGACCTTTGATCTTCTTACCAGTACTTTTATCTGTCTTTATATTCCCGGTCGATTCTTCCTACCAATTCTAGTGCTTTGATTCAAACCTCGGTCAAACATACACTCGTTCAACCCCAACCAAAATCAAACATAAATTACACCATCTTATTCAACCCAAGGACACGAACCTTAAAAATCATCGTCAAACTAGTTTGTTCAGCCAAATAAATTAGAGAAAATCTGTTGGTAAAAGAACTAAATAACTACATTCAATTAATAAGATTAACACTCAAATAATCAACACAGATTCACTCTATACTATTTGAAGTAATTGAGAGTAAAAGAAAACAAAGAACTAAAACCATTTAAATAAGCAAAACCATAAACGACTAATGAAAATACTTAGAACAAACCATAAGACTCGGACTCAACATAACTGACTCAACAGCCTTATTCATTTTCAAAAAACTAATCCCACGTGCATGCTTGAACATAGTAGGGAACTTTAATTATTTCTCAACACCCCGCCCCTAGTTCAAGTTCCCTTACTCCAAGCATCCACCTAAATTTGTAAACTTCTCTTTGCATAAAGGCTTTGTTGGGTAATCTTGATGGGTCGAGTCATGGGTGAGTTGTTAACGGGTCATGGGTAATGAAGTAGTCCGAAGTTGACCAAAATAGTGTTGGAACAAGTGATTTGCACGTGACAAGGACGTGTGCATGCATGTTCCTGGTGGTTCGAAGAAGTCTAATAATATTTAGTCAAGCACATGTGTTGTACTTGAAATGTCCGGTTCTTTAGCTTAGTATTCGTTAGTTATAGTTAGTAGTTGTTTCCTTATTTGTAGTTGTTTTCTGTTTATTTCCGTTGCATCTTTGTGTATTTATAGCCAACTTTGGCATTTAATGAAGTCAAGCCTTTCATCTCTTTTCTTCTCCAAGTTATTTCACATACATATCAGTAAGTTGTGTATTGTGTAGTGTTTGTGTAGAGGGGCCTGATCCAACATTTGGTATCAGAGCGGGTTAAGTCGGTGAGGCCGTTTTGAGAGTCGAGTTTAGAGAAGAGGGTAGCATCCCCTTAAAACTACTGGGAAGGGGCTGAGAAGAGATCTAAAGATTATTGTTCATGAGAAGAAAAGAAGAAGCAGGAAGGTTCTTAGTGAGCCGAAGGTGGGTCTTATTAGTGACCCTGAAGTGACGAGAAAAGGACGATCTGAGTGGTCGTAGAACGGTTCTGAGTGAGCCGTGTGGAGGCGATATAAAGAGTAGAAAAGGTTCTAAGTGAAACCGGAAGAGTAGAGAATGATCTATGCGATCGAGGGAAAAGATCTTAGTGATCGGGGAATGGTTCGGAGTGAACCAAACACACGGCCCTGTGTAAGCCGGTGGAGAAAAAGACGAGGCGATCTGTGTGAAGCCGTAGGTTTAATCAAAGGGCTCTTTGTGAAGCCGAGAAAAGGTGATTGAGAAATTCTATGTGAATCAATTAAAAAAAAGAAAAAAAAACCTATGTGGTGGGACTTCAAAGGAATTGTGCATGCAGAGGATAAATAGTTGTTTTGATTTGAGAAGAGTTTTTGGACTTTGTGGTTGAAAAGTTACACAAGGAAATTTGTTGTGACTTGTGAGGGTACTTATGTACTGTAATTGAAGGAAGGTTTTGGTGGCTATGTGAGATGGCAAAGAGAAAAATATGGAAATAACAAAGGAAAAACCTAGAGGTAGAGGAGAGGATACAAATTTGTGTATTTGATGGAAAAGAATTCATAGTTAGTTTGCAATGGATTTGCAGTGGTTCCATAATTGGTTTGACGATGAGTTTTGAGTATAAAATTGAATATCAATTCAAAGAGAAGACCGTAAGTAAACTAAGGAGAAAGATAGTTGAGAGGTGATCTAGACGTGGTGTATCGGTGTGATTTTAGAGCTGAACGAAGGCTGTTTCGGGGCTGCATTGGTAACGAATTAGTACCGAGTGATGGTGATGTTGTAGCAACTAGAAAGAAGCGAGATTCTTTGTGAATCTAAAAGAAAGAGCAGCGACGGATGATGGCGATCCTTCGGACGAGAAGCCGGGGCTGTGCGACTCAAAGTCATGTGAAGATTTGAGTGAAGGCGAGCAAGAGCAACGAATCTTTGTGGTTCGTACGGAACAAGAGATAAAGTCCAAGTTCGAGATGACGGGGTGACCGTGATGAAACGAGTCAGGAGATCAAGATTACGGGGGTGAATGTTGGGTAATCTTGATGGGTCGAGTCATGGGTGAGTTGTTAACGGGTCATGGGTAATCAAGTAGTCCGAAGTTGACCAAAATAGTGTTGGAACAAGTGATTTGCACGTGACAAGGACGTGTGCATGCATGTTCCTGGTGGTTCGAAGAAGTCTAATAATATTTAGTCAAGCACATGTGTTGTACTTGAAATGTCCGGTTCTTTAGCTTAGTATTTGTTAGTTATAGTTAGTAGTTGTTTCCTTATTTGTAGTTGTTTGCTGTTTATTTCCGTTGCATCTTTGTGTATTTATAGCCAACTTTGGCATTTAATGAAGTCAAGCCTTTCATCTCTTTTCTTCTCCAAGTTATTTCACATACATATCAGTAAGTTGTGTATTATGTAGTGTTTGTGTAGAGGGGCCTGATCCAACAGGCTTGTGAGAATATCTGCCATTTGCTCATCTGTTCCACATAACTCAAGAGAAACCACCTTTTGTGCCACCATATCTCTAATAAAATGATGATTTAGCTCAATATGTTTTGACTTACCATCCACAACAGGATTCTTAGACAATTGAATGGCTAACTTATTATCACACCATATAACGGTTGCACTATTTTGAACAACATCCAAATCCATTAAGATCCTCCTTAACCATAAAACTTGACATGTTGCATTTGTTGCTAAGATGTATTATGCCTCAATACTTGATAATGCAATTGATTGTTGCTTCTTAGTACACCATGAAATAACTCCGCTACCCAAAGAAAACACATTAGATGAAACACTCTTTTTGTCATCAAGACAACCAGTCCAATAAATTGTACTATCCACATACCTTGACACCCTCTTGGCTGCTCCAAAATGAAGTTTACTAGGATCTTGCATAAATCTTAAGAGAACATTTACAACATACCCAATATCAAGTCGAGTATGTTGTAAATACATGAGCCCACCAATCAAACTTCTATACATTGCAGCATCAATAGATTCAGCTCCATCTTCTTTCCTGGGTTTTTCATTTGAATTCATTGGAGTATCTCCTGTCTTACATCCTAGCATCCCAAACTTCCCAAGCATCTCCTCTGCATACTTATTTTGACCCACAAAAATCTTCTAATTATCCTAATAAACCTCAAGCCCTAAGAAAAACTTACATTTCAAATTCATTCATCACACCTTGCTTAAACTCTTGTAAAGTTCATTATTGTGACCGGTGTAGATAATGTCATCCAGATACAGACATATACATCATCCCTCTATCTTCAGTTTTCTTAGCAAACAAAGTTGGCTTATTGTAGCTTCTAGTAAAACCATGACTTATAAAGTATTCATCAATTCTTGAGTACCACGCCTAGGGGGCTTGTTTAAGGCCTACCAAGGCCTTCAACCGCCTGTACGCTTTATGCTCATGGCCTTCAACTTCAAAACCTCTAGGCCGCTCAACATATATTTCTTCTTCTAACTTACCATTCAAGAAGGTTGATTTAACATCTAACTAATAAATTAGCCATCCTTGAGCTGCAGCTACTACCAGAACAGTTCTTATAGTTTCAAATCTAGCCACAGGTATAAAAGTATCTTGAAAGTCCACTCCATTCTTTTAAGAGTACCCTTTAGCTACCAGTCTTACTGTCACACCCCAACCGATGGCGGAAACATCGAGGTGAGACTTGTGATAGATTGTTCAAAGACTTCATAACACTAAATTGTGACAATAGATTAAAATAGATTTCATTTGTATCTAAGATTCAACAAGTATACAATTTGTTCATGAGAAAAATACATTAACCCAAACATGAAGTAAAATAAAGATTGTTTCGTTTGTTTCTAAGGCCAAATCCTAAGTGACGTTTCTTGTATCGTCTCATCAAGCTTTTCCTGCAACATGTATAAAATATCCGTCAACACATAAAGTATTGGTGAGCATACTAGTTTTGACTTGCGTACATAGTATAAGAAAGTTTTACTCAAATCATCATGTTATAGGCATATGCACGTAGAACCATACAAACGGCAACAACACTTGATAACACAAAAGACTTTAAACTTATCATGACCCATAAAGGGGGCGGCGTGTCAACCTATAGCGCTATACATGTAAGGTGGGTTGTTGGCTAATCGTACATTTGTATGTAAGACTTTGAATTCTAGCATGACATAGCATAATAGCATTTAGATTGAGTATAATAGTTTTAAGAGTATGAAATCGTTTAAGTTTTTGATAGTGATACATGTTGAGCCCCAAAGAATAAAGAATAAAAAGGGGACAAGTATGAACTCACCTTTGGGTGCATTATGAAAGAATAACAAACAATGTCTGAAGCTGGATTGACTGAATCTCTTGTGTCCTATTACAAGTAAAGGATGTCTTAATTTCTAATGCAAATGAACTTATTTTGTTTCTTTGTTGTAAAGATAGTCTATCCAACTACCTAGACTCGTATTGTAAATAATACGTGTCTTAAAGTGTGTACGACTTAACGAACCGATAAGAACTTGGTTTTGGTTTCTCAAGAATATATATGTATGTATAGTTACTTGGAAAAATGCTTTAGTATATCTTTCAATGTCTCGACTTGACGTTATTGTTAACAACAAATGTTGGTTAAAGAAGTAACATTTATGTAGCTTGACTCGAATGTTAATTCGTCTAGCATCTTAGATAGTATATATGTTTCTATATATATACATGTGTTTCTATGTATTTATTCATAATTATTTCTATTTTAACGAGGTGAGATTTGGGAGTTAAGAATATCATTTATAAAAACACAAATTTTGTTTGCACATAATTATGAACTTGAAAGTCCGATTCATTTCTTATATTTTATAAAAATTTGGGCAGAGTTTCCTCTGTTTTTGTAAGAGACCAGACAAACTCAAGTTGTCTATATTTTCCCAAAACAACAATAGATCAAACAAAAAGAAATACAATTTATCAAGTCTTTATAGGCGACAAAAGGTTTAAGTCATTAAAATTATAATAGATGAGAACTATATGTTTTGAGTAAGTAATACATATATAGTCTGTTTTCAAACAAGCGACATAAGTTAACTAAACCTTTACAAGTCTAGATGCTATGTGTTTCGCTAAATGGCGTGTTTGTATATAGGTAAAATATGTTAACCATTTTCTTTGTAGGCTCGACATTACTTTTAAGCATTTTATAAACACAAATAGGTTCGGTTCGCTTTACACTTTTAGTTACATAGTTATACACATGAATCGACTAGAAATAAACAAAGTAAAGGTACGGCGTGCGTTTTATACCTTCCCACTGAACAAGACTCACGAAACGAACATAATCTGCTCCGGTTTCGGGGTTGACCAGGTTTGACCAGTTGACCAGAAGTTTGACTGTTGTTGACTAGGGTCACGAGAACTCGATCTACCCAAACCAGCTTGACCAATATAGAACACAGCCAAATTGAATATAATGGCTTATGTCACCCAAAACCAAACATGAACACTACCCCTTTCCTGCAATCGTGACCATCTTTGGTCACCGAACCGAACCCAAAACGGAGCTGACCAAAAATAAAGAATCGAAACCAAAGATCAATCGACCAACAGAACCCAAAATGAAGCAGCGTACCATCAAGACATGGAACAAAAACACCAAATGAAAACTCATCCCTGGTCGTCGTTACTGTAGCGAACCACTGTTGACATCTACCAGGGGCTGCCTAATGTTGCTTCTGATCCTTGCTGCTGCTCTGATTCGGCATCACTCCAAGTCTAGGGAGGACGAGTTTGTAACACTGATGTGGGTGGTAGTTATTAACCGGCTGGCCCTTGTGATGGTTGCCACCGCCGCTGATCTAGGGAGGAGGGAAGAGGCGGTGGTGGCTGGAATGCACTGGTAGTTGGGTGGTAGTTGTGTGGGTGTCGATTGGTCGGTCAAGGAGGAGGAGTTGAAGGGGTGGAGAAGTAGGGTGGCTCGTGTGGTGGCTGTTGGCGATGGTCTGGAGTGGGACTTCGGTTGTGTGTGTGTTTGTAGAGTTCATGGAAGCAAAGGAAGGTGGAGAAGAAAGATAAGGTGAGTGAGTGAGTGAGTGAGAGAGAAAGAGATGGGGGCTAGGGTTAGAATGAAGGAGAAGGAGAATAAGAGATTATATAGTTAGGGTTTGGTAGGTGGGTTAGGTGGAAAGTTATTGCTTAAACAAACTAGTTACTGGCTCGGGTCTCGTTTATGAACCGAACTCGTTTAATCAATAGAATAATTATTTCATATAATTTATTTACATAACTTGATTCAAACGAGTATTTGGAATGTATAAAATAATTAATTTCGTTAGATTTAGAATCGACTAGTCGTTAAAATATCCGGTGTATTCTCACCGCGTCACTATATGGCGTATTTGAATAATTTAATTTATTAATGACTAAAACGTATTTCTTGTTAACTAAATTTTATCGTTTAACGAATTTAAATGGCATCGCGAATATAATATTTGTTTATAAACTTCTAAGATAGTGGGGCATTACAGTCTCCCCTACTTTAGGAAATTTCGTCCTCGAAATTTATTTAGAACTGACTGTTAAGCACGTTTGTGAACCCCAGGAAGAATGGGAATATAATGGTTATAGTTTGCTTTGTTGAGTTTAGGTGAGTGACAAGCTTCTTGAGTAATATGGATAGTGTTTTAGTTTTGCATTACATGTTATAAGACTGATTAGGCTTAGGGCAAGGCTTATTGTGATTTGATCAGATTGACTAGAATTGATCCTTGGTCCGACCCTCAGTCACATCTTCGATACACCATTAGTGTTTATATATAGGGTGTACCGCAGCTAACCCACCACACCTTTGGTATTTCGAATCTGTACTGAGCATATGCCAACAACTCTAAATAGAATTTCATCTCACCTTAACGTACCTGTAAATTCATGATTACGTTCCGGACCGCAATCGTCAATTTACCTTACATTAGGGTGTTATGTCTTTCTATGACACTAACTCGGAACGAAACGATGGATATGACGTAAATGTGTCCCAATCCTAGGAGCTAGTCATTATATTTGCAAACCGAACACGTTTATATGCGACGACTTGATAACATAATGATGATGTATGCAGGTAGGCAAGCAAGTATTAACAACACAAAGCATGTATACGAATATAAGCACATATGAATTTAGGTATGTGCTACAACTAAAACTGGTTGTCTGGAAGGCTACATCCCAACGGGATGTATTCCTATAATTGTTGTAAGTGTAAACTATTTAGTAATGTTTATGCATCTATTGAATTAGAAATGGATTGTTTACCTCTCCAAGTTTAGAGGAGATTCTACATGAGCACTTGGATGTTTTGAGTTTTAGCCTTTAGGTATAAGCGAGTTCAAATTTGTGGATAGAATGTTTTTATGACGATTTATACGCATTAAGTGAAAAATTAAGTTTATAGAATGTTACAAGTATTATAGAATATCCATATTCAAAATCATGGGAAGATCTAGCCTTACGCATAATCAAGTTTTAAGTTTCATGGATAAACAAGTTTCAAGTATGATCAAGTTTGCAAGTAGAATAGAATAACATCGAATTTCAAGTATCGGGATTCATAGTTTATGAGAAGATGTATATGTATCAAAACATATCAAGTAATGTATTATAAGTATAATTGTATCCAAGAAGGTGTATCTAGAATTGTACCCAACTCTCGAGCAGGCATACAGATCTCTACCAATTGTTGGGTGGATAAAAGTATTAAAATTGAAAGTGTATTAGTAAAGTGTTAAGATGCAAATGTAAACGTACATGTAGGGATAGTTGTGATTGTATCATATGAAGATAAATGTTTATGGACAATCAGGATGGAAAGTAATGTTTGAGTTTATTGAAACTGAAATAGGCATCCCCTTGGCAAGGGTAATTAAGGAGTAACTATGTTTTGTAGGAGATGGAGGTGTAGAATGTGTTGGAGGATATTAACAATATGTAAATAAGTGATTGTAGAAATGGAGGCCACATATCGGAAGTGAATCATGGATGATAAGGAAATTTTGATATTGGAAAAATGAAGTTTTTGGTCGATAAATACTCAAATTTCGTAGGGAATGATGTATATGGAATATAGTTGAAATTTTAACCTTGGTTGTGGAAAATGAAAATGTAGTTGGTAAATAGTTTAGCTCATTAACTTGCAAATTTATAGACATGTGGGTAAAGACTAGTTGACATGAAATCAAGTTTATGGAAATGATTGGTTTTACAAAACGAGTAAATAAATAAATAGTTAAGTAATAGATGTCTACTTGCGAAAAAGACTTATGATTCTTATTACCCATATATGAGAAGGTCAAGTTTCTTATGTTGTAAAAAAAAAATTTATTTGTAAACCAAGTATGATCTAAGTAAATAAAGAGGACTTCATGTTCCATGAAAAAAGAATTCATGTTTGCAAATATTTTTTTTTAGCACTACGAAATCACACACAACGAAAATAATTGTGTACCTGTTTCGAACAAGATTGTTTTTAGGAAATACATGGGAGATTTAGAATGGTGAAAAGAAAGTAAGAAAGATAATGGAATCGTAAGGTATATGTAAATATTTGTCAAAAATTTGAGTACGATGCGAAAAGGACCATATGATTTGGATAAAATATGTCATAAGTAGGATAATGTAAAATAATAATTGGTATTATGCGTTTCTGTAATTTAGACGTTAACGAATGTTAGAAGGTATAGAGTAATAATTGAAGTATTAATTTATTTATTTTTTTTAAAAAAAATTATTTGGTATAACGTAACGTTCACAAGAACAGAATGTGAAGTATGATAATATGAATAAAAATACATGTTTGTTAGAGGTGTTCCAAAAATGTCTACGATCGAGTAAATAGCTCTACGAACGAATGGGTTGGATGGTTTTGATGCATGATGTTGAATATTTATAACACTCGAAAATATTTAGTTGATATTTTATTTGAACACAATGTCATAAATGTGAAAATTTTGGTTTGTTTAAAATATAACTTTTTATAGAATCAATTGCCAATCGATGTATAAGGTTGGAAAAACTTTGTAGAGTGCATAATTGAAAAATACTCGATAATAACCAAATTTATTATGAAATATTTGATTAAAATATTTGAGGATATTAAAAAGAAAATTAAATATTTTTCAGAAATGATGATGTTTATCGATACTTTTGAGAAATTCAAAACCAAGATCAAGCTGAAGTGAGAGAGGTTTAAGTAGCGCATCTAATAAAATGGACTTGAAGCTGATTACAGAATGTAAAAGAGATTTGTACAAGACTTGGATTGTTCCTGAACGGAACTACGATTAACCAAAGTGGTCGAAAATTCTTTTGAGTTTGGGAGTCATGCTTTGGCCTAGTTTGTAGAATACTCTAGCCGAGATTTCGGTTAACGGTATTCACCCTTCCAGTTACTACATGTCCATTCTCAATCGAAAGTTTAAGATTTTGGAAGGATTGAAAAATTCAATGAATGGAACTAATCATCAAGGTAAAGGGAATCACTCCTAGCTTGATGATAAAGTTGCTATGATAATGTATAGGAAAGAAGCGCTACCAAGATAAAGGGATTCACTCTTAACTTGGTAGTAGAGCTTTTACGAAATGAGAGAATATGAAACTAGTCATCAAGATGTGGATATCACACCTAACTTGATGGTTTCGTCTTCAAAATGTGGATTGATACTTACCCATAGAGTAAAGGAAGTTAATCCTAACTCTTTGGTAAGGTTTCACTAAAATGAGATAAGTGAATTTGTTATCAAGGTAAGGAAATCACTCCTATCTCGATGGTGAAATTTCAAAATTTTAAAAGGAATGAAACGGATTGAAAGTTGTCACCAAAGTAAGGGTTTCACGCCTATTTTAGTGAGTTTCTTTCGTTTGTGAAATACGAGTGTCTTCGTATTGGAGTATACGTTGCCTTAGGAAAGACATGCATCTTTAAGGTTTATAAAATTGATAAGAAGCAAGTAGGAAAATCAAGTATTTCAAGCATGTACAGGAAGTAGTCAAATAAAGGTTCCTAACTATAGACTAGGTCAATCATGGCGGTTTCCTAATTCCCTATAGTTATGGCTCTGATACCAATCTGTCACACCCCAACCGATGGCGGAAACATCGAGGTGAGACTAGTGATAGATTGTTCAAAGACTTCATAACACTAAATTGTGACAATAGATTAAAATAGATTTCATTTGTATCTAAGATTCAACAAGTATACAATTTGTTCATGAGAAAAATACATTAACCCAAACATGAAGTAAAATAAAGATTGTTTCGTTTGTTTCTAAGGCCAAATCCTAAGTGATGTTTCTTGTATCGTCTCATCAAGCTTTTCCTGCAACATGTATAAAATATCCGTCAACACATAAAGTATTGGTGAGCATACTAGTTTTGACTTGCGTACATAGTATAAGAAAGTTTTACTCAAATCATCATGTTATAGGCATATGCACGTAGAACCATACAAACGGCAACAACACTTGATAACACAAAAGACTTTAAACTTATCATGACCCATAAAGGGGGCGGCGTGTCAACCTATAGCGCTATACATGTAAGGTGGGTTGTTGGGTAATCGTACATTTGTATGTAAGACTTTGAATTCTAGCATGACATAGCATAATAGCATTTAGATTGAGTATAATAGTTTTAAGAGTATGAAATCGTTTAAGTTTTTGATAGTGATACATGTTGAGCCCCAAAGAATAAAGAATAAAAAGGGGACAAGTATGAACTCACCTTTGGGTGCATTATGAAAGAATAACAAACAATGTCTGAAGCTGGATTGACTGAATCTCTTGTGTCCTATTACAAGTAAAGGATGTCTTAATTTCTAATGCAAATGAACTTATTTTGTTTCTTTGTTGTAAAGATAGTCTATCCAACTACCTAGACTCGTATTGTAAATAATACGTGTCTTAAAGTGTGTACGACTTAACGAACCGATAAGAACTTGGTTTTGGTTTCTCAAGAATATATATGTATGTATAGTTACTTGGAAAAATGCTTTAGTATATCTTTCAATGTCTCGACTTGACGTTATTGTTAACAACAAATGTTGGTTAAAGAAGTAACATTTATGTAGCTTGACTCGAATGTTAATTCGTCTAGCATCTTAGATAGTATATATGTTTCTATATATATACATGTGTTTCTATGTATTTATTCATAATTATTTCTATTTTAACGAGGTGAGATTTGGGAGTTAAGAATATCATTTATAAAAACACAAATTTTGTTTGCACATAATTATGAACTTGAAAGTCCGATTCATTTCTTATATTTTATAAAAATTTGGGCAGAGTTTCCTCTGTTTTTGTAAGAGACCAGACAAACTCAAGTTGTCTATATTTTCCCAAAACAACAATAGATCAAACAAAAAGAAATACAATTTATCAAGTCTTTATAGGCGACAAAAGGTTTAAGTCATTAAAATTATAATAGATGAGAACTATATGTTTTGAGTAAGTAATACATATATAGTCTGTTTTCAAACAAGCGACATAAGTTAACTAAACCTTTACAAGTCTAGATGCTATGTGTTTCGCTAAATGGCGTGTTTGTATATAGGTAAAATATGTTAACCATTTTCTTTGTAGGCTCGACATTACTTTTAAGCATTTTATAAACACAAATAGGTTCGGTTCGCTTTACACTTTTAGTTACATAGTTATACACATGAATCGACTAGAAATAAACAAAGTAAAGGTACGGCGTGCGTTTTATACCTTCCCACTGAACAAGACTCACGAAACGAACATAATCTGCTCCGGTTTCGGGGTTGACCAGGTTTGACCAGTTGACCAGAAGTTTGACTGTTGTTGACCAGGGTCACGAGAACTCGATCTACCCAAACCAGCTTGACCAATATAGAACACAGCCAAATTGAATATAATGGCTTATGTCACCCAAAACCAAACATGAACACTACCCCTTTCCTGCAATCGTGACCATCTTTGGTCACCGAACCGAACCCAAAACGGAGCTGACCAAAAATAAAGAATCGAAACCAAAGATCAATCGACCAACAGAACCCAAAATGAAGCAGCGTACCATCAAGACATGGAACAAAAACACCAAATGAAAACTCATCCCTGGTCGTCGTTACTGTAGCGAACCACTGTTGACATCTACCAGCGGCTGCCTAATGTTGCTTCTGATCCTTGCTGCTGCTCTGATTCGGCATCACTCCAAGTCTAGGGAGGACGAGTTTGTAACACTGATGTGGGTGGTAGTTATTAACCGGCTGGCCCTTGTGATGGTTGCCACCGCCGCTGATCTAGGGAGGAGGGAAGAGGCGGTGGTGGCTGGAATGCACTGGTAGTTGGGTGGTAGTTGTGTGGGTGTCGATTGGTCGGTCAAGGAGGAGGAGTTGAAGGGGTGGAGAAGTAGGGTGGCTCGTGTGGTGGCTGTTGGCGATGGTCTGGAGTGGGACTTCGGTTGTGTGTGTGTTTGTAGAGTTCATGGAAGCAAAGGAAGGTGGAGAAGAAAGATAAGGTGAGTGAGTGAGTGAGTGAGAGAGAAAGAGATGGGGGCTAGGGTTAGAATGAAGGAGAAGGAGAATAAGAGATTATATAGTTAGGGTTTGGTAGGTGGGTTAGGTGGAAAGTTATTGCTTAAACAAACTAGTTACTGGCTCGGGTCTCGTTTATGAACCGAACTCGTTTAATCAATAGAATAATTATTTCATATAATTTATTTACATAACTTGATTCAAACGAGTATTTGGAATGTATAAAATAATTAATTTCGTTAGATTTAGAATCGACTAGTCGTTAAAATATCCGGTGTATTCTCACCGCGTCACTATATGGCGTATTTGAATAATTTAATTTATTAATGACTAAAACGTATTTCTTGTTAACTAAATTTTATCGTTTAACGAATTTAAATGGCATCGCGAATATAATATTTGTTTATAAACTTCTAAGATAGTGGGGCATTACAGTCTCCCCTACTTTAGGAAATTTCGTCCTCGAAATTTATTTAGAACTGACTGTTAAGCACGTTTGTGAACCCCAGGAAGAATGGGAATATAATGGTTATAGTTTGCTTTGTTGAGTTTAGGTGAGTGACAAGCTTCTTGAGTAATATGGATAGTGTTTTAGTTTTGCATTACATGTTATAAGACTGATTAGGCTTAGGGCAAGGCTTATTGTGATTTGATCAGATTGACTAGAATTGATCCTTGGTCCGACCCTCAGTCACATCTTCGATACACCATTAGTGTTTATATATAGGGTGTACCGCAGCTAACCCACCACACCTTTGGTATTTCGAATCTGTACTGAGCATATGCCAACAACTCTAAATAGAATTTCATCTCACCTTAACGTACCTGTAAATTCATGATTACGTTCCGGACCGCAATCGTCAATTTACCTTACATTAGGGTGTTATGTCTTTCTATGACACTAACTCGGAACGAAACGATGGATATGACGTAAATGTGTCCCAATCCTAGGAGCTAGTCATTATATTTGCAAACCGAACACGTTTATATGCGACGACTTGATAACATAATGATGATGTATGCAGGTAGGCAAGCAAGTATTAACAACACAAAGCATGTATACGAATATAAGCACATATGAATTTAGGTATGTGCTACAACTAAAACTGGTTGTCTGGAAGGCTACATCCCAACGGGATGTATTCCTATAATTGTTGTAAGTGTAAACTATTTAGTAATGTTTATGCATCTATTGAATTAGAAATGGATTGTTTACCTCTCCAAGTTTAGAGGAGATTCTACATGAGCACTTGGATGTTTTGAGTTTTAGCCTTTAGGTATAAGCGAGTTCAAATTTGTGGATAGAATGTTTTTATGACGATTTATACGCATTAAGTGAAAAATTAAGTTTATAGAATGTTACAAGTATTATAGAATATCCATATTCAAAATCATGGGAAGATCTAGCCTTACGCATAATCAAGTTTTAAGTTTCATGGATAAACAAGTTTCAAGTATGATCAAGTTTGCAAGTAGAATAGAATAACATCGAATTTCAAGTATCGGGATTCATAGTTTATGAGAAGATGTATATGTATCAAAACATATCAAGTAATGTATTATAAGTATAATTGTATCCAAGAAGGTGTATCTAGAATTGTACCCAACTCTCGAGCAGGCATACAGATCTCTACCAATTGTTGGGTGGATAAAAGTATTAAAATTGAAAGTGTATTAGTAAAGTGTTAAGATGCAAATGTAAACGTACATGTAGGGATAGTTGTGATTGTATCATATGAAGATAAATGTTTATGGACAATCAGGATGGAAAGTAATGTTTGAGTTTATTGAAACTGAAATAGGCATCCCCTTGGCAAGGGTAATTAAGGAGTAACTATGTTTTGTAGGAGATGGAGGTGTAGAATGTGTTGGAGGATATTAACAATATGTAAATAAGTGATTGTAGAAATGGAGGCCACATATCGGAAGTGAATCATGGATGATAAGGAAATTTTGATATTGGAAAAATGAAGTTTTTGGTCGATAAATACTCAAATTTCGTAGGGAATGATGTATATGGAATATAGTTGAAATTTTAACCTTGGTTGTGGAAAATGAAAATGTAGTTGGTAAATAGTTTAGCTCATTAACTTGCAAATTTATAGACATGTGGGTAAAGACTAGTTGACATGAAATCAAGTTTATGGAAATGATTGGTTTTACAAAACGAGTAAATAAATAAATAGTTAAGTAATAGATGTCTACTTGCGAAAAAGACTTATGATTCTTATTACCCATATATGAGAAGGTCAAGTTTCTTATGTTGTAAAAAAAAATTTATTTGTAAACCAAGTATGATCTAAGTAAATAAAGAGGACTTCATGTTCCATGAAAAAAGAATTCATGTTTGCAAATATTTTTTTTTAGCACTACGAAATCACACACAACGAAAATAATTGTGTACCTGTTTCGAACAAGATTGTTTTTAGGAAATACATGGGAGATTTAGAATGGTGAAAAGAAAGTAAGAAAGATAATGGAATCGTAAGGTATATGTAAATATTTGTCAAAAATTTGAGTACGATGCGAAAAGGACCATATGATTTGGATAAAATATGTCATAAGTAGGATAATGTAAAATAATAATTGGTATTATGCGTTTCTGTAATTTAGACGTTAACGAATGTTAGAAGGTATAGAGTAATAATTGAAGTATTAATTTATTTATTTTTTTAAAAAAAAATTATTTGGTATAACGTAACGTTCACAAGAACAGAATGTGAAGTATGATAATATGAATAAAAATACATGTTTGTTAGAGGTGTTCCAAAAATGTCTACGATCGAGTAAATAGCTCTACGAACGAATGGGTTGGATGGTTTTGATGCATGATGTTGAATATTTATAACACTCGAAAATATTTAGTTGATATTTTATTTGAACACAATGTCATAAATGTGAAAATTTTGGTTTGTTTAAAATATAACTTTTTATAGAATCAATTGCCAATCGATGTATAAGGTTGGAAAAACTTTGTAGAGTGCATAATTGAAAAATACTCGATAATAACCAAATTTATTATGAAATATTTGATTAAAATATTTGAGGATATTAAAAAGAAAATTAAATATTTTTCAGAAATGATGATGTTTATCGATACTTTTGAGAAATTCAAAACCAAGATCAAGCCGAAGTGAGAGAGGTTTAAGTAGCGCATCTAATAAAATGGACTTGAAGCTGATTACAGAATGTAAAAGAGATTTGTACAAGACTTGGATTGTTCCTGAACGGAACTACGATTAACCAAAGTGGTCGAAAATTCTTTTGAGTTTGGGAGTCATGCTTTGGCCTAGTTTGTAGAATACTCTAGCCGAGATTTCGGTTAACGGTATTCACCCTTCCAGTTACTACATGTCCATTCTCAATCGAAAGTTTAAGATTTTGGAAGGATTGAAAAATTCAATGAATGGAACTAATCATCAAGGTAAAGGGAATCACTCCTAGCTTGATGATAAAGTTGCTATGATAATGTATAGGAAAGAAGCGCTACCAAGATAAAGGGATTCACTCTTAACTTGGTAGTAGAGCTTTTACGAAATGAGAGAATATGAAACTAGTCATCAAAATGTGGATATCACACCTAACTTGATGGTTTCGTCTTCAAAATGTGGATTGATACTTACCCATAGAGTAAAGGAAGTTAATCCTAACTCTTTGGTAAAGTTTCACTAAAATGAGATAAGTGAATTTGTTATCAAGGTAAGGAAATCACTCCTATCTCGATGGTGAAATTTCAAAATTTTAAAAGGAATGAAACGGATTGAAAGTTGTCACCAAAGTAAGGGTTTCACGCCTATTTTAGTGAGTTTCTTTCGTTTGTGAAATACGAGTGTCTTCGTATTGGAGTATACGTTGCCTTAGGAAAGACATGCATCTTTAAGGTTTATAAAATTGATAAGAAGCAAGTAGGAAAATCAAGTATTTCAAGCATGTACAGGAAGTAGTCAAATAAAGGTTCCTAACTATAGACTAGGTCAATCATGGCGGTTTCCTAATTCCCTATAGTTATGGCTCTGATACCAATCTGTCACACCCCAACCGATGGCGGAAACATCGAGGTGAGACTAGTGATAGATTGTTCAAAGACTTCATAACACTAAATTGTGACAATAGATTAAAATAGATTTCATTTGTATCTAAGATTCAACAAGTATACAATTTGTTCATGAGAAAAATACATTAACCCAAACATGAAGTAAAATAAAGATTGTTTCGTTTGTTTCTAAGGCCAAATCCTAAGTGATGTTTCTTGTATCGGCTCATCAAGCTTTTCCTGCAACATGTATAAAATATCCGTCAACACATAAAGTATTGGTGAGCATACTAGTTTTGACTTGCGTACATAGTATAAGAAAGTTTTACTCAAATCATCATGTTATAGGCATATGCACGTAGAACCATACAAACGGCAACAACACTTGATAACACAAAAGACTTTAAACTTATCATGACCCATAAAGGGGGCGGCGTGTCAACCTATAGCGCTATACATGTAAGGTGGGTTGTTGGGTAATCGTACATTTGTATGTAAGACTTTGAATTCTAGCATGACATAGCATAATAGCATTTAGATTGAGTATAATAGTTTTAAGAGTATGAAATCGTTTAAGTTTTTGATAGTGATACATGTTGAGCCCCAAAGAATAAAGAATAAAAAGGGGACAAGTATGAACTCACCTTTGGGTGCATTATGAAAGAATAACAAACAATGTCTGAAGCTGGATTGACTGAATCTCTTGTGTCCTATTACAAGTAAAGGATGTCTTAATTTCTAATGCAAATGAACTTATTTTGTTTCTTTGTTGTAAAGATAGTCTATCCAACTACCTAGACTCGTATTGTAAATAATACGTGTCTTAAAGTGTGTACGACTTAACGAACCGATAAGAACTTGGTTTTGGTTTCTCAAGAATATATATGTATGTATAGTTACTTGGAAAAATGCTTTAGTATATCTTTCAATGTCTCGACTTGACGTTATTGTTAACAACAAATGTTGGTTAAAGAAGTAACATTTATGTAGCTTGACTCGAATGTTAATTCGTCTAGCATCTTAGATAGTATATATGTTTCTATATATATACATGTGTTTCTATGTATTTATTCATAATTATTTCTATTTTAACGAGGTGAGATTTGGGAGTTAAGAATATCACTTATAAAAACACAAATTTTGTTTGCACATAATTATGAACTTGAAAGTCCGATTCATTTCTTATATTTTATAAAAATTTGGGCAGAGTTTCCTCTGTTTTTGTAAGAGACCAGACAAACTCAAGTTGTCTATATTTTCCCAAAACAACAATAGATCAAACAAAAAGAAATACAATTTATCAAGTCTTTATAGGCGACAAAAGGTTTAAGTCATTAAAATTATAATAGATGAGAACTATATGTTTTGAGTAAGTAATACATATATAGTCTGTTTTCAAACAAGCGACATAAGTTAACTAAACCTTTACAAGTCTAGATGCTATGTGTTTCGCTAAATGGCGTGTTTGTATATAGGTAAAATATGTTAACCATTTTCTTTGTAGGCTCGACATTACTTTTAAGCATTTTATAAACACAAATAGGTTCGGTTCGCTTTACACTTTTAGTTACATAGTTATACACATGAATCGACTAGAAATAAACAAAGTAAAGGTACGGCGTGCGTTTTATACCTTCCCACTGAACAAGACTCACGAAACGAACATAATCTGCTCCGGTTTCGGGGTTGACCAGGTTTGACCAGTTGACCAGAAGTTTGACTGTTGTTGACTAGGGTCACGAGAACTCGATCTACCCAAACCAGCTTGACCAATATAGAACACAGCCAAATTGAATATAATGGCTTATGTCACCCAAAACCAAACATGAACACTACCCCTTTCCTGCAATCGTGACCATCTTTGGTCACCGAACCGAACCCAAAACGGAGCTGACCAAAAATAAAGAATCGAAACCAAAGATCAATCGACCAACAGAACCCAAAATGAAGCAGCGTACCATCAAGACATGGAACAAAAACACCAAATGAAAACTCATCCCTGGTCGTCGTTACTGTAGCGAACCACTGTTGACATCTACCAGGGGCTGCCTAATGTTGCTTCTGATCCTTGCTGCTGCTCTGATTCGGCATCACTCCAAGTCTAGGGAGGACGAGTTTGTAACACTGATGTGGGTGGTAGTTATTAACCGGCTGGCCCTTGTGATGGTTGCCACCGCCGCTGATCTAGGGAGGAGGGAAGAGGCGGTGGTGGCTGGAATGCACTGGTAGTTGGGTGGTAGTTGTGTGGGTGTCGATTGGTCGGTCAAGGAGGAGGAGTTGAAGGGGTGGAGAAGTAGGGTGGCTCGTGTGGTGGCTGTTGGCGATGGTCTGGAGTGGGACTTCGGTTGTGTGTGTGTTTGTAGAGTTCATGGAAGCAAAGGAAGGTGGAGAAGAAAGATAAGGTGAGTGAGTGAGTGAGTGAGAGAGAAAGAGATGGGGGCTAGGGTTAGAATGAAGGAGAAGGAGAATAAGAGATTATATAGTTAGGGTTTGGTAGGTGGGTTAGGTGGAAAGTTATTGCTTAAACAAACTAGTTACTGGCTCGGGTCTCGTTTATGAACCGAACTCGTTTAATCAATAGAATAATTATTTCATATAATTTATTTACATAACTTGATTCAAACGAGTATTTGGAATGTATAAAATAATTAATTTCGTTAGATTTAGAATCGACTAGTCGTTAAAATATCCGGTGTATTCTCACCGCGTCACTATATGGCGTATTTGAATAATTTAATTTATTAATGACTAAAACGTATTTCTTGTTAACTAAATTTTATCGTTTAACGAATTTAAATGGCATCGCGAATATAATATTTGTTTATAAACTTCTAAGATAGTGGGGCATTACACTTACTGTCACGCCCCGCCTAGGCAGAAACACGGGAATGCGACCTCAAAAGGTTTTCAAGCACAAGGTTTGAGCAACACATAAGAAACCGATAGAATAGATACCAAATATTCAAATTGTTTTACGAAACAAGAAATAAATTGTCTAGACGGTCAAACCATCATGGAAACACATAAATGTTTAATTGTTTTAATACATGACCTACAAAAGATGGTACCACATAGTGCATGCTCAAACTAGTTTCTCAAGTTCCGAGTGTCCATGAAATCAATTACCTGAAAAACATGTGTAAAAGATTTGTCAACATAAAGTTTATGAGTTCACAAGTTTAAATGTACGTAATGTAAAGTTAGTGAAATTCGTTTGTGACCAATCAAAGCTAGCTAAGCCATTGATTACTGTGCCAATTATGAGTCCCATAACCAAACCTATTGACTGTTGTGCCTCGCGCAATAAAGACAATGTATGAATCATAGAAAACCATCACTTTATTGTATGTGACAGGTTAGAGCGACTTACCAAGAGTGGGGATGTCTACCCACTAGATCTATTTAAGTGTTCCATGGCTACTGATAGCTAATGGTTACAGTGGAATGTATGTACGAGGACTATTGAGCTCATGAATCGTTTGTCTCATGTTTCACATGGTAGTCATGATGGAATTCACTCTAAATGAATTGTAACTTGGAATATGTAGCATGTTTATCCCCCAAAAGTATGAAAACAATAAAAAGGGGTTGTGAAACTTACCTGGTGTCTATGCGAGAGGTCTAGAAATGCAAAAGCCCGAATGACTATAGTCTGAACGAAAGTGCCCTAGAATGTTAAGGACAACTTAGATTTTTGTATTTGTTTATATACCATGCAAGGTGTTCACATGATTTGTAACTCTTTGGACCATGTGTACGTGATGTAAGATCCGTTCGTTTATAGTTGTAAAAGATGTATCATGTTAACTTGTAGATTTTAGAAACCCTTGTTAGATTCGTTCGTTTATAGTTGTAAAAAGAACTAATCTTGTCAAAACCGGGTTCACGGGTCACCACGTGTTACAATATGATACCTCATGTTAACAAATGTTAAGAATTTGTAAGTAATATAGAGATTTAACATATGTTCTAAAACCCTTATGTTAAAAACATAGTTAACACATGTTTGTCCGATTTTAACATATGTTTCATAAAAATCAAATATTTTTATGTTCGAGTTTAAAAGTCAAGTTCTTGTATCTTGTTTAACTCTATACCCACACACACACACACACACACTTGTATACACGTATTTGTGTATTTGAGTGTGTGTATACACGTATACGTGTGTGTATACATGCTATATCTTTATGTATATGCATGTGTATGTATGATGTATTAGTTCGAGTTTTGAAAGTTTTGTCACTTTATAACTTGTTTCTTTTAATGTTCATGAGTTTTGTGCTTGGGTATGTGGATGTATTGACCAAAAAATGATGGAATCGAAAGAAGCATTGTGTAACTTTGACATACCACAATGATGAACCGAAAACAAGTGTAAATGATCAAATTCGTCGATAACTTCTCCCACGATGCAGCTCCTAGGACTCTCGTGAGGCTCATATAGGTTGGTGTTTAGCTCGCGATTGATAACAGCCCCGAATGGGACTGTTTGGTTCGGCCGAAGGTAAAGAAGATGGAAGAGGGTGTGTGTTTATGTTAGTGAGTTTTGAATGTTTGTGTGTATTGAACCCTTAGCCAGTCGGCCATATATATAAGCCGAGAGAGGGAGATGAGTGGATAAGATGGTTGTTTGTTTGTTTATTTGCGGAGGTCAACCTTTCTAGAAATTGGTGGTGAAAAAGGTGGTTTCCATAATCATATAAGGAGTTAACTAGCAAACATGCATGCTTAGTCTATGAAGGGCTTAGCCGATTTGGGAAAGACAAAATGAAGGTTTTGGAAGTCAAAGCTCATAGGGTGTTGGGGTAGATGTGACACTCGCCGTTTAGGAACCGTTTTCCGTACTGTAATTAACGCACTAATGGTAAAATTTGTAATAAGACTTGATTTTGTTAAGTTAAAGTTTTATTAATGCTAGAAAGTTATTTTGATGCATAGGTTTGCATTAGGTAATTTTTAGAAATTACGGTATCGCATTGCGATAATTAACCAAAATGAGCGTTGGTGACGACCCGGTAAGTCCTAGAAATCCAGAAAAGGACCCATATGCTTGGAATAGCATAAAATAATATTTTATAAGTGAATATTTGGTTAAAATAAATAAAATCGCTGATTTGGAGTTTTTATTGCGCAAGTGTCCGGTACAGCTCAAATGCGCGCCTTTGACCGACAAATTCGATCTAAATACGCGTCCAGCACCTAAAATAAATATCATACAGTAAAAATTATAAGATTTAGTGGGTATTAATAATCCATAATTTATTGGGTTAAAACAAATTATTTTAGGATGTATTTTTATTATTTTTATACCCCTAAATCACCTAAAATACCTCCTAATTATAATTTTTTTTTACTTTCTAGCTTCTTGCTGGGCCTATATATTTATATATATAGTTTTTTTCCGTTAAAAAGGATAAAAAAACCAACCCTTAAAAACAACCTTCCCTCATACGGTTTTAATAAAAAAAAGAGATGGCTGATTAATTTTGTGTTGTACACCCATCTCATCTCATATTAATACAAGTGTAAACCATCCGTTAAAAAAAAATACAAGTGTAAACCTAGGCCTATAGCTAATCATTTGAAGAAGGCTTCTTATGCATGCAATCCCTTCCACCAAGACACTCAACCTCTCTCTCTCCTTCCTTAATGCCGTCCACTATCACCAGACTCTTCACTTTCTCCATTTCAAAATTCTAAACCAACACATTTAGAACAAATATCCCCATTTTGATATTACTTGGTGATTTTTTTTTGAGGTCTTGGAGCATCACCAAGCTTTGTAAGCTTGAACAAGAAAATCTATTTTCTTTTCCCTCAAAAACTCAAGTTCTCTAAGGGTATGAACATTATTTAAACACCTTTCCTTTGATTTTTGATCTTTGTTTTAAGTGGGTTCTTGTAAGAATGTTCACCAACATCTTTAATTTTTTTAAAAGGGAGTATAAGAACCAACAATTGTTAAACAAAAGTGGATGAGAATGGTGTAAAATATATGTATGTGTGTGTCGTATGTTAGAAAACTTACATTGTAATCGTCGCACGCCTTTGTTACATGAAGCTCACATGTATCAGAATCTCTGTACTTGCTGCAGCAAAATCTAAAAGAAAATGAAATCATAGAATTTTGAAAAAGGAACCGGGCTTGTGTTTGACACAATTCCCTTAAACAGATTCGTCGTCTGTTCCCAGGGTACACCGGTTCAACAGTGCGGCGCGGTGCACTGCGGACTATCCCACTTGCCTGAAAGATAACCGGACTTCGATTGAGTTTGTTCTCTACATATATGTGTGTGTATGCATCTCTTTTCTACATGTCCAAAGGAGGCACAAAGCCTTCCATTATATAAGAACATGGATGTATGAAAAGTCTTCTTAATTTGAGACATAAAGACTCTCATTAAGTGACATAAACTCTCTAATTAAAAGAAATAAAGACCTCTAATCAAAGACCTAAAACTCAAGAGTTTTAGTCTTTAATTCACCACATTAAGGTCTTATTATAATAATTATAATTTATCAAATTATAATTTCAATAAAATCCATTCACATATTTCCAACAATCCCCCACATGAATGGAGATTATTCAAAACACACAAAAGTTTCAACAAACCCCCACATGAACGGGAGTCATACTTAGAACCAATCTCATTCCGATTAAATTTCAACAGTTGAGTTTTGCATACGATAGGTAGGTGTGACCCTTTGAACCTTCGCTTATGAAACGCACTTAGCCCACTGGCTCTGAGTAGAACGCGATGTCTTTGAACTCGTCTGCCGTTTGTGTGGACGACAATACGCTTCACACAAAACTCTCCTTGACAACGTCAAGTCCTCATTGTTGTGTCCGTTATGGTCATGGACACGTGCCTGGTTCTGCGAGAGCTATTAAGTATTGTGCCCCAACAATACCCTTCGAAGCGACCCCACTTCTCTCTCACATAGGTGACCTACTGGGACTGGTTACCTCAGTCAGATCATTAAAAGCCATAGGCTTAACCTCAACCTTGTCACTTTTTAGGAATGGACTAGGAAGCTTATTAAATTTATAGTAAGCTCCCTTTTTCAAAATATGGGTTTTCTACCAACTCTCCCTCACAGTGACCTTCGCCAGTTCATACAATTAGGTTGTCCTATTGAACTCAGATCTTGGGATCTCCAGTCAGCTGAGTTAGGTTTCCTTCCCATAAACCTAGCCTTTCATGGGCTTTAGCCCCATTCCCATTGACGACTTCTGAACTAACTCTCTGCTTAAGCCTTTTGTTAGCGGATCCGCAATGTTATCCTTTGACTTCACGTAGTCAACAGTGATAACTCCTGTAGAGATTAGTTGTCGTACCGTATTATGCCTACGTCTTATATACCTGTTCTTACTGATACACATTGTGATATGAGCTCTGCCAATTACCAATTGACTATCACAGCGTATGCATTAGGCCAATGCCGGCTTCGGCCACCTAGGTATATCCTTAACAAATTGACGTAGCCATTTTGCCTATTCATCCTCTAAAGCGATGAATTTTGATTCCATCATGGATCTAGCAATAACCATTTGCTTAGATGATTTCCATGTTATCGCAGCACCTCCAAGTGTGAACAAATACCCACTCGTTGCCTTGGAATCATTCGTTTCAGATATCCAATTCGCATCATAGTAACCTTCAACAACTGCTGGATATCTTTTATATTGCAGCCCGTAGTCTCGTATGTATCCTAATTACCAAAGCACCTGTGTCACGTAATTCCAATGAATTGAACTTAGGTTGCTCGTGTATCTACTTAGCTTGCTTGCTAAGTCTGGTTTGATACAACTCATCAGATACATCAGGCTGCCAATAATTCTTGAGTACTCTAATTGGTTAACAGTCTCACCTCGATTCTTAGCTAGACGTTGACTCGTGTCAATGAAAGTTCTAGCCACATTAGAGTCATTTCCATTGAACTTCTCAAGAATTTTGTCCACATAATAGGACTCACTTATAACAAGTCTGTTCTAGGTTCGTGTGATTTGTACTTCCCAAAATCACATCCGTTCATATCAAACCTTCTATTTTCAAATGCAAGTCACCTCCACACTTAAGTGTTATTGGATAACTACCAAATGGGGTGATGAAAGTTTTTTCCTTTCATATGTAGCTTGAAAACTTCTCAAGTACCATTTTTACATCCCTACGGATTGTTTCTTAAATGGCTCTTCCCCCCACATTGCTTGCACTTTGATTTAGTTTGAGTAATATCACTCATGATGACATTAGACACCCGTGATAAGATAGCGACTATCTATATCTTTGTGTTATTGAGGTCATCCATTATATTACTCAACCCATATTTTCCACACGAACCGTTTTCTTAGCTATATGAGTTCTCCTCATATTCAGCTAAATAGTATCATAACCAATGAACTATTTATTCGGTCCTTTCGAGTCATCCTTTTTAATGAATTATATATTTGCTTTTACAAAATTCATTCTTATGTCGTCACATATGTTTGAATGTTCAAAGTTAATTTATTCTCCGTGGAGCATCTAAATTAACAAGTATTAGTCTAGCATGCTTTAGACTACGAATACTTAGCATGTGAACAGAAGATGCCTCATTCTGATTCCTCACAGCCTTAAGAGATAACTCACTATCTCTTTCTAACATTCACGTCTTAGTTTAGACACAAAATGAGATTTTGTTTACCATTCCAAAATATTGGTTTAAAGAATGCTTCAAAACCATAATTAATTCCATCCATTAGGATCAAGACTCATTTGCCTTTAATTTTCAAGGCTTCACCATTGACTCTTTAGGACTTAAACATAAGTCTTAATATAAGTCACTTTGATGAACATATTCATCATCAACAAGTCAATTAGATTGACACTCAACGACATGACATGACATTCACATATCCCTAAGTGATATGTATATATTTGTTGAACTTATTTATTGGGTGACTCTCCCAAAATATAACACGAATCCTTCATATAGTTCAACCAACATTGATGGTTTGTAGAAACTCTACACGTCCATCACTATTGTAAGTCTTTTATAATAAATCTCGCAAAATTTATCAACGACTTATGAATAATAACATATATTCCTATCATATGTTATAGTCATCGAAAATACATTTGTTCAATTCTATGTTGATGCTCTCAACATTTGACGATATATCTCGTTTTGGTGTATTTAACCTCAATACACTTGCCACGTTGATCATGATTCTCTCAATGGGGATGGATGAAGAGTTTTTCTTCTTAGTCACTTAATTAGAGACTTAATTTTATACATAAAGGCTCTAATAAATTGACATAAAAAGCTCTAATTAAGTGTCATAAAAACTTTAATTAGAAACATAAAACTCTACTCAAGAGTTTACTCTTCATTAAGATTCCAATTAATAATTATAATTTACCAAATTATAATTTCAATATAATCCAAAATACATATAACATATATATTTAAACGGATTCATATAAGGATATATAAACATCAAATCTCAAAGTGTTATTCTCTTCAACACTTTATCGTTCGACGAAATAATAACAATTATATCGTCTCGTGGCATGTTTCGAGGTACTCCCTCAATACACTATTCAAACCAACAAAGTTGTTTATACTTAACTACTCACAAGTAGTCGAACAAGTAAATATGTCCAAAACAATCTAAGTTGTTTTACACTAAATAGTCTCTCTAGACTATTATATGGTTCAAGTCATCATACTTCTCATACAAGTATCAAACCATATATAATTTGCAAAACACATGTTTTATTCAGACAAAACATTTCTGCTTTCACGGGTATTTTTCATAAACTATACATATTTATGTTTTGATTACACATCAAAACCATAAACTCTAATATAGTTTTATTATTTAAACCATTGCTAACTCACTTGTTAGAGTATATGATTTTCATGACTAACCATTTCTAATTTATTCATTAGAAACTATACGTGTACCATATAAACATATACGGTTTAAAAAATTAACCATTTCTAACATACTTGTTAGAATGCAAACGATTCCACGTTTCATCATATAGATTTTGGTTATATCAAATAAACCTTTTTCTAACACACCCGTTAGAAATAAACGATTACCAAAATTATTTTAAAGGTCATTGGTTTATATTCTCAACCGTTTCTAACCTACTTGTTAGAAATACACGATTATGACAATCGTTTTAGACCTTGTTAGTTTATATAGAATAAACCATTTCTAACACCCTCGTTAGAAAATTAAACCATCTACATAAATGGTATTAACTTTGGATTTTCCAAAATATGCTCGTTTCAAACTTACTCGTTAGAAACCGTCAAATTAACCAAACCGGTTTAATGTTGGAAAAGGTTGAAACACCCAATTCTCCATAAACCCATGAGTTGAAACATTCCATTAAAACATTTAAGAATATTTGACCCAACTTAATGGTATTCTTATTATTTTTAAGTTTCAACTTTGAAGTTTTAATTAGTATTCTTACTAATACCTTCAATAAAACAAAATAAGTTTATAACCTTTTTATTTTCACAAAATTTTCAAAGTACAAATTTCCAACACTTTTGTCTATTTTGTACAATAATCTTTTCTAACACACTTGTTAGAAAATATAAACATCTTATTTTGTCTTTACAAAATCATCAATCTCTAACACGCCCGTTAGAGAAATCAATATATAAGTTTACAAATTAAACTTACTATTTTCTAAAGAATAATTTCTAATACGCTTTATTAGAAATGTTTCATGACACGTTATTTTTTCAACGTCGTCGATTCTAACACGCTTGTTAGAAATACATGTTTCAAACCTTATATTTTGAAACCCTTTATTTCCAATACTCTTATTAGAAATGTTTCATGACACGTTATTCTTTCAACGTCGTCGATTCTAACACGCTTGTTAGAAATACATGTTTCAAAACCTTATATTTTGAAACCCTTTATTTTCTAATACTCTTATTAGAAAATATATACATTTTAAATACTTTGAAATTATCTTTCTAATACGCTTACTAGAAAGAAAACATGATCAACCAAGTTTACATGGGTTTTCAACTAATATGTCTTTTCTAATACTATCATTAGAAATTCAATATTTCAAAAAAAATGTTTAAACACATATTAGAAATGTTAATAGTCCGGTTTATCTAAACAAAACTCAAAACCCATGAATCCGAAGTTTAAATCAAAAATTCATTTTTGTCAAACACACTTTCGGATTAAAGATTGCATTCTCATCATGAATGTAATCAAATTCGATGTACCAAAAGGAAAATTCTACAAACTTTCGCGAACCCAAATTCCTTAGGAAGAACACGAAAGTTTGTTTACTAATTTGTTTAAGTTTGTTAGAAAACTTACATTGTAATCGTCGCACGCCTTTGTTACATGAAGCTCACATGTATCAGAATCTCTGTACTTGCTGCAGCAAAATCTAAAAGAAAATGAAATCATAGAATTTTGAAAAAGGAACCGGGCTTGTGTTTGACACAATTCCCTTAAACAGATTCGTCGTCTGTTCCCAGGGTACACCGGTTCAACAGTGCGGCGCGGTGCACTGCGGACTATCCCACTTGCCTGAAAGATAACCGGACTTCGATTGAGTTTGTTCTCTACATATATGTGTGTGTATGCATCTCTTTTCTACATGTCCAAAGGAGGCACAAAGCCTTCCATTATATAAGAACATGGATGTATGAAAAGTCTTCTTAATTAGAGACTTAATTTGAGACATAAAGACTCTCATTAAGTGACATAAACTCTCTAATTAAAAGAAATAAAGACCTCTAATCAAAGACATAAAACTCAAGAGTTTTAGTCTTTAATTCACCACATTAAGGTCTTATTAATAATTATAATTTATCAAATTATAATTTCAATAAAATCCATTCACATATTTCCAACATCGTATGTGTGTATTACTATGTATGGGTATTGGGTGTTCTTGAAAACTTGACAATTGTAAGTAACTATTTGATAAAAAATTTGAGTTTTTATGAATGTTTTTCCATTTTTAAAAGATAAAAACAAATCTAACGTAAAAATGAAAATGTGATAATATACATAATATGTAATGCATGTTATGTTTTTAGGCTTGAATGTAAGTCTATATGTGGTATTTAAGCTCAAAAATGCAATATTTGAAGTGGATAATCTTTGTCTTTACACACATAATTCAGATCTGATATGATCATTTGAAAAATGATATATGTTAACATGAATATTATGTTTATGGATGAACACACAAAAATAAATACTAGTGATATGACTAGAATTGATTAAAGTACTTAAAAATGACTTAGAATGATAAAAATTGCACTTAAATGAATGATTTTGAAAATGTCATTTTTGATCAGTAGTAAACAGGTTATTTTGACCTTATAATGACCAAAATAATCTATGATAAAGATTAGAATTAAAACAATGTGTTTAAAACCAATTTCTAGACGTAAAAAGTTCGGTTTTCACAACTTTCGGCACTTGAAACCTTATAATTTCAAAACTGATTATAATAATGTCATAAAAATATATTTTAAGGATAAAAATGATGTTTTTAAGTAAATAATAAGTTTGGTATTTTTCTATGTATTTATACAAGGCTTAAATGCGAAACTAGGCGTTAAAACGGTAATTTTAACGCTTAAATCGTAAGTTTTTCAAAACTGATTTAGATCAGCAATTTTGGACATAATTTATGTTTAAAACAAGCGACTTAAAGTGTTGATAAGTATTTTGGTGTTTATACATGTGAAAATGTGAAAACTGACGCGTAGGAAACTACGGTTCGGCTAGAAATCACGCCATTAGGCCACCCGTAGTCGGGCGCTAAACACCCAATTTTACCTCCAATCGCGCCCCCAACACCAAAACGCACAAGCGCTATGGGGCGCTATAAACTTTCATTTTGCTTCCATTTTGCCTTCAGCGCTGTTTAAATAATCTCAACTTTGGGAGGTTGGAAGGGAATAATCCCAACTTGAAACTTGTAAGATAACAGTCCAAACTTGTCAACGTTTTTATTTTGTTGGTCTCAAACTAACCGATGTTAAGTTTTTCTGTTAAGTGTCAACGTGGCCATCCACGTGGCAGTCCTGTGGCAAAATCTGTACACTTGGTTAAAAAATGTGGGCCCATAATGAAGGTGTCTGTTTTTTATTTAAGTTTTTTTATCAAAAAATATATATATTATACACACATACAATATATACACACTATCTTTCATCTCTCTCTTCCCTCTCTGTCTGTCTACTACCCACCACCACCACAACCATCACCACCAACCACCTGCCACCACAACCAACTACCCGCCGACCACCACCGTTCACCCCCACCCAAAACCCAATACCCGTCACCAGCTCACCACCGTCTGGCTCACCACACAACTCCCACCTCACCAACTGCTCCCCACCAAATTAGGGCTTCTTCCCCAAAAGCAATTAGGGCTTCGATTGAAGGATTTGAGACGATTAAGTTAGATTGAAGGATTTATAAATAAAAGTCGGGTGTGGAGATGGCGGCTGTGGATTAATGAAGGATTCGGTTGACGGTAACGATGTTGTTGGTTATTGTTGTTGTTGTCGGGTAAGTTAGAGGTGGGCCGACGTGATTGTTTTTTTGTTATTCAGATCTCGTTGTTGTTGGTTATTGTTGTTGTTCAGATCTGGTGGATTAATGAAGGATTCGGTTGATGGTGACGATGGGGCGACGAGGTGGTTGTTTGGAGTGTGTAGATGGCGGTTGTGTAGGTACTTAAGGTATGATGCATGAGATTATGAATACGGGTTTCGGGGCAAGCACGGAATGTGGCTTTTGATATCATCGATCTGTGGGGACCAATAAATGTTGTTGTTGTGATGAAGACTTAACTATCTATGTTTTTAAATAAAGTTTTGTAAAATAACTACTTAACTTTTAAACTTATGGTACCTAAACTTGCCACTGTGTTTGCTTAATTGTTGATTGTCACCAACGTCCGTTACACCGCCCACGCTTAATTTTCGTTGCGATTTCTGGGGTGTGACAGTAGAGTTGTGTAGGTTCTAAGTTTGTGAAATCCATGGGTTAATGTGTTCGGATTATTGTGTTTGTAAGATGTTACTTGATTCATGTGCACACCTATGTATGTATGTCGTATGTGTGTATATACATGCATCACATTGGTTTTGTCTTGATCGCACACACCCTCTCATATATATCGCATGGATATGTGTGTGTATAATATGGCTTTTGTTTTGTTCTAACACATACATATGTGTATGTGTATGTCGTGAGTATGCATATATGTATATAGGTTCCATTTTGATTTCACTTACATGTTCACGTACACATATGATATCGTGTATGTATGTATGTTTTTATATGTTGTCTTGGAACTTGATCAATACACATGCATATATATCTACATAGGGAGGCTTATGAACACATATGATATTAGCTTTGTTTCGACTATATACATATGTATTTATACGGGGGCGATTATGTGTGTATATATATATATATATATAATATGTTTATTGAAATCCAACAATTCACCATATGTGTATGGGGATCAATTTTCACATGAGTGCATATATATATAGGGTTAGGATACTTTGAGAACTCGATGAGTTGTGAGAACTCGTAGGAACTCGACGTAAAATGCGATTTTTTTTACACTCGTGTAAAACACGTAAACCCCGCTGTAAAATTTAAAAAAAAATACATTAATTTACGCCAAAATACACCGGTGTAAGGGATATTTATCCTCGTGTAACTATATTAATATTTTATTCATTATTTTATTGTTGAATCATTATGGACCACATATTCATTTTTTATTAAAAAAGTATGTGGTTATAAAGTGATCGAGTTCCTATGGTTCTCACAACTCACCTTGGTTCTCAAAATATCCAAATCCTATATATATATATATATATATATATATATATATTGTCAAGTTTGTTTATTTATAACACATGTGAAATTGTGATATAATAAATTAATAATAACATTGTGTTAATCACATAAAATGTCATGTGTAAATTTAAGGTTAAACATATGTTGAATTTTATATTAACTCATGTTACATATGTTTTATGATTTGAATTGACAAATGTTACAACTCTAGGAATTGATGTGCTGAATATCTATAAAATGTCTTACATATATTTGGGTTTCGTAGATATCCTCATCTCACGTGTAGTCTTGTTTTGTTTGTACATAATAATCGGGCATTCGGTTGCTCTTTATTGAGCGTGTGATTGGCTTGATTGTTCATTGCCAATTGATTCAGATTAATCGGGCGTTGCATGTGTAAATGGAAAATGTAACGAATTCCTGAAAATTGTTTGGGCTTTGGTAGACTTGGGATAACATAGTTAATGTAAAAATGTCTAATGCATACATAAAATGGCATAGTTTTAAGGGCGTGTACGGATCTTGACCTTGAAATTTGAAGGGTGTCACACTTGCCTTGTGTTATAGTATTTCAGTCCAACAATATTCTTGTTGATAGGAGCTGCCAAGTTCCATTCTTGTCAATAGACTTGATTTCTTCAAGCATAGCCTCCCTCCATTCTTTCTTGATTACTCCATCTTCAAAAATCAAGGATCACTAATGTTTAAGGCAAATTCACATACCAAATGATCTTCCATAGGAGCAGTTTTCCAATATATTTCACTAAGAGACTTTGTTTTTAGGATTCAAGAAGATGCATCTACTGTAACTTCAACATCTCTATTAGCACGTTGACCTAAAGCCCCAAGTGTTTCTCATGCATGACTGACTTCTCCTTGACTTCCTGAATTAATAGAAGTTCCTGCACCAGGGACAATTGATGAACATTCTCCTATAGGGGTATTTTGGTCATCTGCAATATCAAGTAGCTCATCAAACACACTTAGATCCCATAGATGTTTGATCTACTCATTCTTCATACTTAACCAATCCCATTCCTTTTCTTCAAAGCATTTGATATCCATCCTAGATATAATCTGTTTAGTCAATGGGTTATATAACCTATAACCTTTTGAGGGATAAGAGCCACCAGTTAGAATACATTTGGCTGAGGTTGCTTCAAACTTGTGTTTATCTAGACTGGGCTTTAGACCATAAGCTATACTACCAAAGACTCTTAAGTCCTTCGCATCAGGCTTTTACCTGACCAGATGTGCACAGGAGTCTTAGCATCTAAAGCCTTGGTAGGAGACATATTAAGAATTTGAACAACTGTTGAGACAGCTTCAGCCCATAAATAACTAGGTAGCCCCTTTGCTTGTAACATACATTGTACCTTTTCCACCACAGTCTTGTTCTTCCTCTCACTTACACCATTTTGCTTAGGTGTGTAGGGAGTAGTCAACAGTCTTTTGATACCATGAAGTTCACAGAATGACTGAAACTCATGAGACAAATACTCCTCACCCTTGTCACTTCTCAGCACTTTAATGAACTTTTCACTTTGTTTTTCTACAAGGGCTTTAAATATCTTGAACTTGCTAAAACTTTAGATTTCCTTTCAAGAAAATATACCCAAGTCACCCTAAAAAAATCATCAATAAACAATAAATAGTACCTGCTGCCCCCTAAGCTTTTGACAAGCATGGCCCACATACGTCAGTATGCACTAGTTCAAAAACTTGTGTTGCTCTCTTGTTATCGGACTGGAATGGCAGTTTATGCATTTTGCGAAGAGCACAACCTTCACATTGGCCATAATCCTTCATATCTGGTAACCCAATCACCATTTGTTTGTTGTGAATTTCCTGTAAAGCTTGAGCATGAATATGCCCAAACCTGTAATGCTACAATCTTGTTTCATCATGACTTTTAGTGGGAATACTAGCCTTCACTTTAGTTACATCTAATGGAAACATCTTGTTGGCTACAAGTTGAACCTTCAACAACTCCACTTGTGTTTCTTTGTGTATAATAGAGCATGCTCCATTATAAAAAATGAGAGCATATCCTTTTCTCATTGATTGACCAACACTCATCAAGTTATATTCAAGGTTATGGGCAAAATAGACATCATCAAAGTTATTTAAAAGCACCACTAGCCATTTTAATTTTAATAGTACCTTTACCTTCAACAGCTAGATTCTTTTTATCCCCCCAACTTCACATCCAGATTGAAACTTTCATCAAGACTTATAAAACCAGATCTTGCACTTATCATATGGTTTGAGCACCCTGAGTCAATGAACTAGAGACTGGGATTCTCTGAATCATCTGCACTGAGGGCCATCTGTAAGACCTATCTCAATTGATTAAGATTTCCATTGCGATTAACATTCAAATACCATGTTTGTTTATATTCATCACAAGGACTTTCAGAAAAAGTACACGATTAGAGATCATGATTAAAAGTGTATTTGATTACATCTAAGTTAACTAGTGTTATTGAACCCGAATACAAACACTTAGGTGGAAGCTTGAACTTGGTATGCATTTGATTCCTCAAAATGTGAGTGCTTGGTCATCCTTCCAATCCATTCCCGAATCATACCTAAGGTTTTAACCAAGTAAAAACCAAATATAGTTAGCTAACATGCGTTAAAGCTGATAAAAACATATGTTAAAACGACCAAAACTCAACTATTGGGATCGGTGAGACCCTCGCCGTACCCTACGACCAACAGTTTGTAACGCCCCAAAACCTGAATTCTTGTTTATTAGTATGTTTATTTTGTACCATTGCATGAAATAATTAGCTAGAATGATTAACTTAGTTAAAGAAATGGATGGTTTAGCTTCTTGTGAAAGTTTGGTGAATGAATGTTAGAATTCATATAATGAAAGAAATAAAGTGTAGTTGATAGTTCATGTTTGATAGGATTCATATTGAAATTGGTCATGATTGAAGGTCATCATGTGTTTAGTTGAATGCATGTATGAGAAGCTTGTATAATGTGCTTAGAATGTTGTACACACACCAAGTGTTGGCGAAATGCCTAGGTGATGTGTGAAGTTGTTTGCAAGAAGAAATGTGAGCAACATGTGGGAATTGATGTAATTGTTAGAAAACTAACATAAGGAAAATGTTTTTGATGGAATCCATACGCGGATGTAGTTTGATGGTATAATTTGGTAGAACTATGCATTAAGGGATTTTACTCTATACTTGATTGGTATGATGCTGTGTTGGGTAAGTTATTTAATAGTGATTTAGAATTGAATTATCTACTGTGACTGTTAAATCACTACTAAGATCTAATGTTGGAATTATGTTATTGGCACATTTTGAATATTAATAAAGTATGTATACTTGTCTATAAATCTTTTAAAAAGTTCAAGGGTAGGTTGTGTCAATTGAAAAACCTTGGTAGTATAAAAGCTATGTAATAAGGTTTTGGTTCATTCATCATTCTCCCCCCAATTTTTAGAAAGAGAAAGAGTGTGTGAGAGAGAGAGAACCATCCAAGTCAAGAAAATCCCGTTTTTAGGTTTTCAGCCTGTCATAAAGTGTGGCACCGTTGGATCGTTCTCAAATTTTTACAGAATCTTTAACACACATAAAAGATCATATCCAATGGTGGGTTTTCAATTTAGAGGCCAGGAAGAGGGGTTTTTACTGACCCCAGAAGGCATCAGCTTGAAAATGGGTAATCTGGCCATTTTTTTGGTGTTTCAGCAACAGTGGTGGCTGTTTCAGGTGGTAGAAACTAGTAGGTTTCATATATCTTGGCGAGACGGTTTCATGGACTCCTAAATCATCTCAATCAGAGTTCGTTTGATATGGTTTTGACCTCTACTCGCATTTGTAAGTAATTCACAAACTTAACTTCCATTTATGTATTTGAATTCTTATGGGTATGAAGAATGGTAACAATGAAAGGATGGACAAGTGGGTATAATCTTGATGATAACTCATTGGTGGATTTAATTGTTTTGTGTTAACATAACGTCATGAAATTGTTAAGTATGTCAATAATGGGAGAATCACCCAAACGGGTCAATTGGGTGAATGGATTAAATGCGTTGGATTAACCCAAAACTGTATATGGGTTAAAGTAAGATGTCATGGATTTGTAGTGAAAATGAGCCATATGTTTTCATTAGACACAAATGGGTGATTTCGGGTCAAATGGGTGGGGTTAACCCAAATTACTAGTATGAATGGTAAAATGATTATGAACACATACAGTGGGATGGGTGAATAATACTTAGGTATTAAAGGTGGTGAAGGACCCGTTATATGTTCTAATGGTTTGCAAGTTGACTTGTTAAAGTAGCAATATGAATGACATGGATTGGAAGATAACGGGTCAAATGGATGGAATGGACGACAACACTCATACGGGCAAAGGTAAGTGACTCATGAACTAATTCTCGGTTAGTACATTTTACTCGTGTGTAAGTATAGAATGAAAAACATGAATGGATAGGTAATTTATAATTGATGAGATTATAGAATGTTGATTAGTGAGCATGAATGGTTCTCTACGCAACAATGTAGACATATGGGACAATCGGATCTAAGTTGAAAGAAACAAGAGGTTGAAAAATACCCAGTTTTGTAACAAATATAATAGAAAGGTAACATATCCGTTTAGGGTGTATTATACATGGTTGGAAAGCTATTTGAACGTACTGTATTTCATATTTAAACACCGAAAGATAGTTTAGAGTTTAAGCGGGTCAAAACACCATGTTAAGTTAAAAATTCAGCCTTGATAGCAAGCTGAAATGTGTTAGCTTTGGATCTGTCCTGATCTTGCAAAAATCATATAAAATCACAGAAAATTCCGATGTAGACGAGCCTTACATGCTCGGAAAGCTCTACGAGTGTACTACATTTTATGTTCAGACATAAAGATCCGATTTGGACATTTAGTGGGTCAAATAAGCCGGTGAACTCAGCTGCGCAGAAAAATACTGCACATTAATAATCTCATATTAATTAAGAAAATGTGTAGGATCGTACACACCCGCATTAATCATGGGGTATTGATTGTAGGGGATAAGTTTCATATTAAGTGGTATGTTTTAAGTACCTAACAACCAGTTCATGCAAGTATATAAATTAATGGGTCAAAAAGATCATGAATAGAAAGGAAGTTATTAGATTGAACTAATTGTTAAATGAGTTTGAATGAATGTAAGGTGTAGAGAGAACACTAATGTTTTGCATTGGTAAATTCCTTATTGAGTATTCTAATATGACATGTTAACTTGTAAGTAAGCTAGCTACAAAGCTTGGGGTCACAAGTCAACACGAAAATTGTCCTATCGTAGTATTGTTGAAGATGCAGGTATGTAAGGATGAATGCATGGAAATTGGATGATAGGATCCGGAGATCGGATCCGAACTTGCAAAAAGGCGTAGGACATGATCATTGAGTATTGTTGATGTTATTTCCATATTGTGAATATATGCATGATGTCACTTAATGAACTAACGAAATGGTTATGTGATGGTTGCAGGTTGTCTAGTCTATCTCACAAAGCAAGAAATGTTTGGAGGTCGAGTGAGGACACGGATTGTACGGGGTTGCGGTCAGTAAACTAATAAAGATGAGTTGTATATGATGTAATAAGAAACAACAAAAGATGAAACACCTATAATATCTTGTAGAAATAGGTTCCAAATACACGAGAATGTTTTTTATAAAGAATGAATTTTTCTAGTTCGTATTTCCGCTGCGTATTTCCTGTTAGAAAGTTTTAAGGTGTTACACAGTTTCTGGTGGGTTTTTGTTTGTTTGGCCGTAACCTACAGCCATGGGCCATGGGTTACGGCCAGCAACCTATGCCCGGCTTGTTTTCGAGCAACTATCATGTACCAATCCGACCCGTAAGCACCTGACCACTATTGGGAGTCCTACGCTCACCTTTGGTGACTCGTTCGATCATCTTCTCATGGTTTACAAACTTATTGACCCTCATTCTTTATAAAATTAAGTGACCCATTAAGAGTATGATTAGCAAAAGGTTTCTTTTGAGAAAACGTCAAGTGTACAGATTCAAACTTCCATAGCCCCTTGATCGTTCTATGTCTCAAAAATCTTCCCTTTGCACACTCTTGTCCTATGAGGTACCAAAACCTACAAGATGGCCGATTGTTATCTAGTCGAGTCTTATCTTTGTTACCATTGTGGCGAGAATCCCATAACTATGATTTTTTTCAATCGATTTCCTTAGTTTTTCCCTCGCCCGGTCAACTCCCGCCTCCCGGCAAGACTCAACTATAGATAACCATATCCACACATCCCATGGTGTTCAAACTCAATGCTACCACTCTAATTAACAAATTACAAATGCATCTACACAATTCTAAGTCGTGGAACGACTTACCCGGCTTGCTTCCAACCTTCGACTAACGTTGTTTCTATCAAGTTGCATTCTAATACAAGTTTCCCATTGTGAAGCTCTGATGATAATGTTCAAACATATACATCGAAGAGCATATAATTTGATACATAACGAGATTTTAGTCATCGGATGACTTACCTTACTCGCGGCCTTTCAGCTTCAAATCTTTTTACCTCCCTTGCTTCCCGAGTTTCCCGACTTCACACCTATTTCATGCTACACACGCATAGGCGTTTAGTCATTCATTCATTGTGCGTCCATCTCATGGTTCCACATAAACCGAATTTAACACATAATTTCAATTATACAATTTCCACATGTTTTCATGAAATTTCATTCTTTCAAGCATTTCATCAAAAACCTTGAGTGCACAATTTTTATTATCATGGGATTCATAAAATTCAAGTTCAATACCCCATACCCTTGCCTTATTAGCTCTTATTATGATTCACAAACAACTACTTGAGCCTGATTATGGTAAATTAACATGCCCTACAGCAGCAATTTCTCAATTGAATGTGGAATTCACTATTATAGCAAATCCCACCACTTACACACAATTAAGCATTTACAATTTGTATGCATCAAAATCAAACAATCATTTATTATGTTATTGTAGCTTCTCTAATGTTTACTAGAATATAGGAAACATATAGGACAACAAGCATTCGTATTTTTATGAAATCCCTTAAATCATCTCCTTCCATAACCCATGGATTTGGGTGAATCAAAAGGGTTGTAAGGTTACCTTAGGGTGTTTAGAGCAATAATCCAACAAAGACTCCTTCATGCAGTAGCTAAAATCCTTGATTTTTAGTAGATTTGAGGCTGAAATGAGAGAGCTCTTATGTGTGTATTCTTGGTGCTGTTTTGGTCGACAAAAAAATGCGTGTGTTCACACACATTTTTCAGTTTAACCCCCGCCAGATTTTAACTTTGCATTGTCATCATATGTAACACCCCGCCAGGAGGGGCTGGACGAAACGACAGATTGATACCAAACTTGCACAACGGAAGCAACGATGACTAATAATTATTGTGTTTTACAATTTCTAATCCAAAATATAAAAATACAATACATAAAATAAATGGTTCAAAGATATGCAGAGATGAATCGCGGTGGTCGTCGAAGCAGCTATTGAAGCATTGTCCGCTAGTCGGCACTATCTCCAATCAAGTTAAGTTCTAAATCCGTAATACCGCACTTCTTGTAGCTCGACTCTTCTATCCATACCATATATGATCCATAAGCTTGCGTCTCTAAGAAATCTCTATCCACAGCTAACAACATATACCTTGCATTCGTCATCGATCCATAAGCTGTACCTGAACACACGCTTAAAATAGTTTGGGTCAGCAACAACGCTGGTGAGTTCGTGTAAGTAGTAAGTGACTCCAAAACAGTTTGTCAATTCAAAAGCATGTTTACACAATTTAACACGTGGTGATGTACAAGCGACACCTCAATCCTAATCATAGAATCCATCCACTGCCATTATGGATTCACCTGTCAAAATATATGTCACAACGGCCCTGTAGACCTCAGTGGAGGGTTTTCCGGGCTTCCGGATCCACTGTTCGTGGGGGTTTTCCCCAAGTAGTACTACCCATATATTAAGTGGCCCAACCCCTGGGTTAATGAGTTGTAGTGTTTAGTATCTGGCAGTCGGTACCTTGTCACATCAAAATAGTTCACACACACAAGTAGTTTAACAATGGAAGCATATGTTCACCCCAAAATAGTAAAACACAAAAAGGGGAGTGGTACACGGAACTCACCTTAGCAGCGTTTCATACAGTCACATAACATCCCAAGGTAAGTTTCCATCTATCGATCATTTGGCAAGATCCTATTCAAGTTCATAACCATTAACGAGTGTAACCCATATAACGGTTACACGTGTGGATATTAGGGCCTTCAGTTGTTTATTCTAGTCATCAGATTACGGTTCTATTTATCCATTACTTATAAGATATTGTGCTTAGTTCAACGTCCCATATGTCGAGTTTAATGTCTTAGGTTATATGCACACATATTGTACATTATCTTATGAATCCAAGTCTTGTTTATTAGAATACCTTAGTAATTTAGTAGAATTGCTTGATAGGCCAATATACACTAGTGATTTATAGTCTATATGCTACTCTCATAACCTTGCTTCTAAAGGGTGCATAGTCATAGTCCAAATATTTATATCGATCCGTCATGGTCCTTATCTAATGTTTTATTTACTTCTACCATTGTATACGTATTACATGCTTGAATGTCTAGTTCTCAATCCATATCCTCAGTTCATGTTTACTACCTATTCCATGAGTTAAGAGTGTCCCATTATCCAATTTATGTGTACTATCCAATCCACATATTAATTGTCACATTGATCAACTTGGTCACTTATTTTAGTATAATTATATTGTCGTTTTATACATAGGTCTTATGTAAGTCCTGGTTAGTCCGTATGGTAGCCGAACCTCCACACGTGTCTCTCGCACAATAATAGAACGTAAATAAGTTATTTGCTTAATTGGTTTATGTTTATACCTCTAGTGTCCTTTGCGGACTGAATCGTCTGGTTGATTGACCAGCCCTTGTCTAATGTTGACCGAGTCAACTGTTGACTTGAGTCTTTACCTCTCATCTTCCCCCTTTTTCCTTATCAACATATTTGAACAACAGTAACCATAATGATACCGATCAATGTCACCATCGAGACCCAAGACTAAATCCCCAAATATAATCCTAATCTAAATGGCTACTGTCGCTCATCATCGTCTGCACGTCCACCGTCACTCTTGAACCTACTACAATCATTAACTCCAAGAATCCATACTACCACTAGAAGGAGAAAAGGGGTTCGTTAGGGTCATTTGTACTTACTGGTTGTGTGATGGTAGGGGCGGCTACGACACCGAGTACCACTATCCACCTCCACATCTTCCTTGTTACTGTCTTCAGTCCATCTTTCTCCTCTTCGAACTCTCTCTCTCCTCTCGCCGCTTCTCCTTCTCTCTCAGATCTGTATCCCTCTCTCTCTAACTCTCGGTTTCTCTCTCTCTCTCTCTCTCCACAGAACATATTGTTAGAATACTTACAGTAAAATGGAGACGGATCAGATTCTGCACACAGAAATAAACAGGAAGAAATAAACAGATTAACCGAAAGGAACCGGGCTTGTGTTTGACACAATTCCCTTAAACAGATTCGTCGTCTGTTCCCAGGGTACACCGGTTCAACAGTGCGGCGCGGTGCACTGCGGACTATCTCACTTGCCTGAAAGTTAACCGGAAGAAGGTGCTGCTGTGTATGCGATCAGAATTGTTTCTGCAGTGTGACTGTGTGAGTATGTATGTTTCGAGTGTCTTCACATATGATGGTGGTCTGTCTTATAAAATGATCAGCCTAGACTGAAACTGATAAGCATTTAACTTCGTGATTAATAACGAATTAATCACACGAGTTAATCACCATCATTAGGCTATTAAACGCTAATAATAACCATCATTGGAAGCTGAAGACCAGGAGTTCTTCAGTTACATTATTGCAAAAAATAAAACAAATATCAAAAACCAGTGTCGCGCGGACCCGGGTTTTTCGAGCTGCATTCGTGTCCGCAGATGCGGGCGTCGCGTTGATTCAAGAATTTTTCCAGCCCGAACCCATTTTTTGCACCCCCCCTGCGCGCGGGTAGGAGCTAGAGGATAATGTAACTTTAACAATTTAAACCTCCCTCTCAAGCTTCTCCTTATAAAGCCTTCCAATTTCCATCTCCCAACCAATGTGGGACAAGGCCAACTCACATTCACATAAACAATTTCCAACAATCCCCCACATAAATGGGAGTTATTCACAAAAACAATCTCATTCCGATTAAATTTCAACAGTTGAGGTTTGCATACGATAGGTAGGTGTGACCCTTTGAACCTTCGCTTATGAAACGTACTTAGCCTACTGGCTCTGAGTAGAACGCGATGTCTTTGAACTCGTCTGCCGTTTGTGTAGACGACAATACGCTTCACACAAAACTCTCCTTGACAACGTCAAGTCCTCATTGTTGTGTCCGTTATGGTCATGGACACGTGCCTGGTTCTGCGAGAGCTATTAAGTATTGTGCCCCAACAATACCCTTCGAAGCGACCCCACTTCTCTCTCACATAGGTGATTTACTGGGACTGGTTACCTCAGTCAAATCATTAAAAGCCATAAGCTTAACCTCAACCTTTGTCACTTTTAGGAATGGACTAGGAAGCTAGTTTATAGTAAGCTCCCTTTTTCAAACGTGGGCCAACTCTCCCCCACAGTGACTTTCGCCAGTTCATACAATTAGGTTGTCCTATTGAACTCAGATCTTGGGATCTCCAGTCAGCTGAGTTAGGTTTCCTTCGCATAAACTTAGCCTTTCATGGGCTTTAGTCCCATTCCCATTGACGACTTCTGAACTAACTCTCTGCTTAAGCCTTTTGTTAGCGGATCCGCAATGTTATCCTTTGACTTCACATAGTCAACAGCGATAACTCCTGTAGAGATTAGTTGTCGTACCGTCTTATGTCTACGTCTTATATGCCTGTTCTTACCGTTATACATTGTGCTATGAGCTCTGCCAATTGCCGATTGGCTATCACAATGTATACATATGGCCGATGCCGGCTTCGGCCACCTTGGTATATCCTCAACAAATTGACGTAGCCATTCTGCCTCTTCACTTGCTTTATCTAAAGCAATGAATTCTGATTCCATCGTGGATCTAGCAATAACAGTTTGCTTAGATGATTTCCACGATATCGCTGCACCACCAAGTGTGAATACATACCCACTTGTTGCTCTGGAATCACTCGTGTCAGATATCCAATTTGCATCACAGTAACCTTCAATAACTGCTGGATATCTACTATAATGCAGCCCGTAATCCCGTGTGTATCTCAAGTACCGAAGTACCCGTGTCATGCAACCCCAATGAGTTGAATTTGGGTTGCTCGTGTACCTACTTAGTCTGCTTACAGCATATGCTAAGTCTGGTCTGGTACAACTCATTAGATACATCAGGCTGCCAATAATTCTTGAGTACTCTAATTGGTTAACAGGCTCATCTCGATTTTTAGTTAGATGTTGACTCGTGTCAATAGGAGTTCTAGCCACATTAGAGTCATTTGCATTGAATTTCTCAAGAATTTTGTCCACATAGTGAGACTGACTTATCACAAGTCCATTCTGGGTTCGCGTGATTTGTACTCCCAAAATCACATCCGCTAATCCCATATCTTTCATGTCAAATCTTGCTCTTAGGACGTCCTTTGTAGATTTTATCATTTTCTCATTGCTACCAGCAATGAGCATGTCGTCCACATACAGACATAAGATGACATATCCATCTGGTGTATCTTTCACATACACACACTTGTCACATTCGTTTATTTTAAACCCAGAATCAAGCATGACATGATCAAACTTTTGATGCCATTGTTTTGGAGCTTGTTTCAAACCATATAAAGATTTTACAAGCTTGCATACTTTCTTTTCTTGTCCCTTGGCTATGAAGCCCTCAGGTTGTTCCATGTAAATCTCTTCCTCTAGATTTCCATTTAAGAAAGCCGTTTTCACATCCATTTGGTGAACTTCCAAATTTCTAATGGCTGCAATGGCAAGAACCATCCTGATGGATGTTATTCGCGTAACAGGCGAATATGTGTCAAAATAATCCAAGCCTTCTCGCTGTTTATATCCTTTGATCACCAATCTTGCCTTGTATTTATCAATGGTGCCATCTGGCTTCATCTTTTTCTTGAAGATCCATCGATATCCTAGTGGTTTGCATCCCGCAGGAAGATCCACTAATTCCCATGTGTGGTTTTGTAAAATAGAATCTATTTCACATTTTATGGCCTCCTTCCACTGAGGTCCATCTGAGGAATTTACCGCTTGTTGGTAAGTTTGCGGTTCCTCCTCGACCACATAGGTGAGGAAATCTGGACCAAAGGATTTTTCAGTCCTTTGTCTTTTACTCCTTCGGATTTCTCCTTCATCAGTTTGAGGTTCATCATTTGCAACCTCTTCTCTTGTAGACCTTTCCCCAATTGGGTTTGATGGGCCTGGTTCATCATATAGAACATTCTCATCAAATGGGTTTGGTGAACCCAGTTTAGGCCTTTCCAAGCATGGAAATATGTGTTCGAACCAAGAAGCATCCTTAGACTCTAATATAGTGTCCTTTGACACTCCAGGATTCTTCGAGTCATGCACTAGAAATCGAAGTGGACCACCCAGACGAGTGTATCCAATGAACACACAATCTACAGTTTTGGGTCCTATCACAAGACGCTTTGGTGGTGTCACTACCACCTTAGCTAGGCACCCCCACACTCGCAAGTGGTTATATGATGGTTTGACTCCCGTCCATGATTCATACGGTGTTACGTCCTTCTTCTTACGGGGAACTAGATTTAGAATGAAGTTTGCTGATAACAGCGCTTCCCCCCACATGTCCTCGCTCATCCCAGAGCTTATCAACATGGCATTCATCATTTCTTTCAATGTTCGGTTTTTCCGTTCTGCCATGCCATTTGATTGTGGAGAATAAGGAGGTGTGAGTTCATGTATGATTCCACTTTTTGCACACACATCAGCAAAAGGTGAAACATACTCACCACCTCTATCACTTCTCACCTTTTTTATCTTTCGGTTAAGTTGATTTTCAACTTCGACTTTGAACACAACAAATTTGTCAATAGCCTCATCCTTACTCTTAAGTAAGTACACATAGCAAAATCGTGTGCTATCATCAATAAATGTTATGAAATACTTGTTCCCACCTCTAGTAGGAATGGCTTTCAAATCACACAAATCTGTATGGATCAAATCAAGGGGACCCGTGATTCGTTCAATCTTTTTGAATGAAGTACGTGTTTGTTTTGCTTCAACACAAGTTTCACATTTATAGTTTGAGTCGATATCAATTTTTGGTATGCTATTTAATTTAATCAAGTGACGAATAGAATTAAAATTCACATGACCTAGTCTACCATGCCACACATTAGACGACTCAAGCAAGTAAGCAGAACTAGCGTTATTCATTTCATTCATCACGGTTACATTCAACTTGAACATACCATTAAGGGCATAGCCCTTACCAACATACATACCACCTTTGGTCAACACGACCTTATCAGACTCAAACACCATTTTAAAACCAAACTTGTTCAACTGCCAACCAGACACGAGATTCTTACGAATCTCAGGAACATACAACACATTTGACAAAGTGAGTTCCTTTCCCGAAGTCATCTTCAAGATCACGTTTCCTTCCCCTTTGATTTCTGCAGTTGCAGAATTTCCCATGAAGAGCTTTTCACCATTGACTTCCTTAAACGTGTTGAAAAAGCTCTTGTCAAAACACACATGCCGGGTTGCCCCAGTATCAACCCACCAATCCTTGGCCTCATTACCAACCAAGTTTGCTTCAGTCACCATCATTGACAAATCGGAAATCATAGCAACAAGCCTATCAATCATGTTTGCTTGTTGAGCATTTTCTTTCTTGGGAAGCTTGCATTCACTAGCTTTATGCCCCGGTTTGTCACAGTTATAGCAAGTTCCATTGAACTTCTTTTTGCCAACCCCACCTTTAGGTCCAAGGTAGGAGTTCTTCCCATTGCCTTTCTTAAAACCACCCCGTTTGTTGCCTTTGTTACTTTTGTTACCCTTTGATGATTGACCATGTTCAACAACATTAGCTTTAGCGACTTCATGACCAACAGTTTTCTTTTGAGCGACTTTGTTGTCTTCTTCAATACGAAGACGCACAACCAAGTCTTCAATTGTCATTTCCTTTCGCTTATGCTTCAAATAGTTCTTGAAATCAATCCAACTTGGTGGCAATTTTTCAATAATAGCCGCAACTTGGAATGTCTCGCTAAGCATCATTCCTTCCGCGTGTATATCATGAAGAATAACTTGTAACTCTTGGACTTGACTCATGACAGTTTTTGAGTCCACCATACAAAAATCCAAGAATTTAGCCACCACAAATTTCTTTGTGCCCGCATCTTCAGTTTTATACTTGCGTTCCAAAGATTCCCATAATTCCTTGGCCGTCGCGGCTTTGCAATACACATTGTAAAGCGAATCCACCAATCCATTAAGGACATAGTTTCGGCACAAAAAGTCCGAATGATTCCAAGCATGAATCGCACTCACAGTTTGAGTGTCCATTTCCTCTTCAGCAACATGAGGAACGGATTCGGTCAAAAACCTCGCAAGGTTCAACGTTGTCAAATAAAAGAGCATCTTTTGTTGCCAACGTTTGAAGTTCACACCAGCGAACTTCTCTGGTTTTTCAGCATGGCTTGCTACCGCATTCGGCAACGGTGCCACTAAACCAGTGGTAACAGCAATAGCAGGGGTAAACACTGCAGAAACTCCAGTGACATTGGAGTTGAAAGGAGCAGTAGACATGGGCTGCGAGTTTTCCATTTTCTGAAAGTAAACCGGAAACTGTTAGAACAAAATCTGTTTAAGTTTGTTAGAATACTTACAGTAAAATGGAGACGGATCAGATTCTGCACACAGAAATAAACAGGAAGAAATAAACAGATTAACCGAAAGGAACCGGGCTTGTGTTTGACACAATTCCCTTAAACAGATTCGTCGTCTGTTCCCAGGGTACACCGGTTCAACAGTGCGGCGCGGTGCACTGCGGACTATCTCACTTGCCTGAAAGTTAACCGGAAGAAGGTGCTGCTGTGTATGCGATCAGAATTGTTTCTGCAGTGTGACTGTGTGAGTATGTATGTTTCGAGTGTCTTCACATATGATGGTGGTCTGTCTTATAAAATGATCAGCCTAGACTGAAACTGATAAGCATTTAACTTCGTGATTAATAACGAATTAATCACACGAGTTAATCACCATCATTAGGCTATTAAACGCTAATAATAACCATCATTGGAAGCTGAAGACCAGGAGTTCTTCAGTTACATTATTGCAAAAAATAAAACAAATATCAAAAACCAGTGTCGCGCGGACCCGGGTTTTTCGAGCTGCATTCGTGTCCGCAGATGCGGGCGTCGCGTTGATTCAAGAATTTTTCCAGCCCGAACCCATTTTTTGCACCCCCCCTGCGCGCGGGTAGGAGCTAGAGGATAATGTAACTTTAACAATTTAAACCTCCCTCTCAAGCTTCTCCTTATAAAGCCTTCCAATTTCCATCTCCCAACCAATGTGGGACAAGGCCAACTCACATTCACATAAACAATTTCCAACACATATATGGGTGTGTGGGTGGTTTGCCGGCCTTCGCCACCATAGGCCACCGCAGGAGGTGGGGTAGTTACGCTGGATTTCCATCAGTATCGGTGGTCTGGAACCCACCGATTCCTCTATTTCTAGTTCACTGACTCTATCTTTCTCTATGTTATGTTCAGGTGGGTGTTTAACAACACAAAAGATCTTGGCTTTTTATAACATAAAGAAATTATATATGTGTGTGATGTGTCAAATAAATAGACATGGTGGTGCTTATGGTAAGTGTGGATGGGGACAAGTGTCCCCACCATGGTGACTAATCAAAATTCACCGAGTGGGTTCGTATCGCGTATTAATTCGGTCTCATAACACCTGTTAGATAATAATATTTTAATATATGATGGTTCAGTTTTTTATTTCGTACATAACCATATTACTTATTAGGGTTCTAGGATTCATACACCCCGTGACATCATATTTAGGGTGTATGACATCACATTCTGGGTATGTGGCAGCTTCTTATTGGTGTGTAGTGTGGGCCAGGATGTATGAATCCTAAGGTAGGGGGTGTATGAATCCACAACCCCTACTTATTATTCGTTTTGGTTATTCATTATTATATACTAAAGCGCGAAAAATTTTGGGTCTCGAACCGGGGTGTCACATCAAATTCAGCCCCTCATTTGCTATCTATTCCAAATGGTTCACTATAAATGTTAATTTCTTATAACGTTTTCCCCGTGTGTTTGTAATTTATTTGGCTAATAAGGATATCTACAGTTCTACTATCGTGTTTTATCTTAAGTAGCTCGTTAAGCCCCGAATAATTTATATTCTATTAATAAGAACACTTATGAGATTTAGAGGGCATCACACCATCAATAAGTATGACACTTCTTCATTTTCTTACTCATCGTCTTCATTATTTGTTTCTGTCCTAGCTTGTCCCTCTTCATTGAACCAACAGTCCCTCTTCACATGGCCAAACCTATTACACTGATAACACTGTGGTCCCTTGTTTTTGTCATCATTAGACCTGCCTCTACCTTTGCCCTTATGCCACGACCCCTACCTTTTACTCCTTGTTCATAGTTCAATCTCCTATTAGGTTAATACACTTTGTAGAGCCTATTCATTAGACTTCTCTTTCTCAGCAATCTTTGGTTTACCAGATCTGCAATTCAACCTTTCCTCCTGAGATTGTAGGGATCCCATTAACTTGACAGGAGACAGATTACTCAAGTCATATGCCACCTCAATGGATGGCACAACAAATTCAAACTTTGTTGTAAGACTCCTTAGAATCTTTTCTACAATTATCTGATCTGGAATGTCTTCTTCAAGGCTCTTTGTTTGCTAACTATTCCCACGACACGTGAGAAATGGTCACCAACAACTTCACTTTCTTTCATACTAAGGTTTTCAAACGCTCTTCTCAAGCCTTGTAACTTAACTGATTAAACTTTAAAATATCCTTAGAACTCCATCTTCAATGTGTCCCATGCTTCTTGAGAAGTTTCTACTACTACAATCCGAGAAAACAAGGTATCATGGACACCTTGTTGGATTGCAGCCAAGGCTTGTGCATGCCTCTTCAATTCTTTTCTTGTTTCAACCATATTCTCTCCATGATCAGTTACACCCAGATTCATTGGATCCCATAGGTATCTAGATTTGAGAACAGTTCTCATACGCACACTCCAGTGCTCATATCCATCACGTTTGAACACCGGAATATGAGACAGGTTTGAGTTGTTTGAATTCGAATGTTGAACCACGACCAGATCTTGTACACTAGCTCGTATACCAGGTGTTGGTAAAAGAACTAAATAACGACACTCAATTAATGATAGAGGTTTGAGTTGTTTGAATTCGAAGGTTGAGCCATGACCAGATCTTATACACTAGCTCTGATACCACGTGTTGATAAAAGAACTAAATAACTACACTCAATTAATAAGATGATGCAGGTGGGGATTGAACTTGAGTCTCCTAGGGAGAACCTAAGTGTTTCCACCACTTGATCAATATATACATCATTGACAACCTGAACGTTAACTAAACTACGTATTAACTTAATCGGCAACAACCTAACATGCCTAAGATACATTTTAACTTAATCGGCATCAACCTAACAAAAAAACATGTTAGGTAGCATTTTTCATACATGACTTGTTTGAACTTTAATCAACTTGTTAGCAGGGTCGAACCCACGTGTATTGGGTCGGGGTCCCCGGACACCAATCTTTTTTAAAAATGTAGTAGAGACGGTATACCAAATTTTGTAAGGACCCCATAAAATATTAAGATGGATACTATAATATCAACATAGAAGATGGTGTAGTGGTAATTTCCCTTGTATGTTAACAATATAGTTGTGAGTTCGAGGTTTGCAACATTCTTTTTTTGGTTTTTTGTTTCAGTATTCTATCTACACAATTCCAACTACACACTTAACAATCTAAGATACACAATATTATACCTATATAATCATACTTATACCTACACACGTACACATAATACGATCCTACATAGAACAACTACCTACACTAAACTGTAAAAATCATGCATAATTAAATCTGTATTTTCTGAATAAATATATGTTATAAGCATATATGTAATCTATTAATCCAGTTTTATTTGTAAATAAAATATAACCCAATTTAAACTTAAAAAATCAACTGTTGTCTTATAATTTGTATAGTCTTCCGTTTTATCTCAGGTTATGAATCACTTAAAAGGGTAGTAATATCACTAGTAATAAACTTATAGAAACAAGAAAGTAAAAGACCAACTTGAAATCAAAAGGTATGGTACATGCTTCAACAAGTGAATAGTATGGTCTATTGTTATTGGTTTTATAGCCAAATTTGCAACCAAATATTGTAGCTTAAGTTTTGATTTTATTTTACACAATTTGCAGCCCAAATAGTTGTCGCCTTGCCCCGACCCGAACGGCACCCAGGTCGAAAACTCTAACATTTCGTCGTAAAAAATCTGAACACCGAAAAATGAGGACCCAGTGACCAAAAATCCTATGTCCGCTACTGCTTGTTAGTTAAATAAATGACATACTACGTTCTCAATTTTCTTTTTACAAATCAATACAACTTTCGTGTAACATTGGGTGGAAAACATGTTAGGTAGCTCACGTAATTGACTCGTCAATATAACTTAGGCCCAACATTCACCTTGTTGTAAGACTATTTAGAGCATTCACTTATGTTTGTATGTCTCCAAAATTATATGAGGTGGGTGTGAGTGGTTGTGAGTGAAGAAAAATAGGGAATCTACTGTTGATCGGTATAATTGGGGTTACTTGGGAATCTTTTGAGGAAAACTGGAAGGTGTATTTATTTTTTAGTATTTGTTGAAAGTAATTGTGAGTGGAGGAGAGAGAAAATGTAATGATTTTTAGTGTAATATGTGGTTGTGATTGGTTGTGAGAGAATGGGAGATGGGGAAGCTACTATGAATGCTCTTAGACCCAACTGAATTATTATTATTGTTATTATTATTATTATTACTAGGTCATCCTCGGGAGCATCGCGGCATAAACAAATCCAATATGATGTGAAAAAATATGTGTACTATAAAAGTAATAGGCTGTTTTTCAGGAAAAAAATTGTAAAGAATTTGGTATCAAATGATGTATCATGATGACGATAGGCGATTCTAATGTGTAAAGCGAGCATTTGTTAAAGAATGACATACATGTTCAATCTTTATTATAGATACACAATCAATCATCTTTTCATGTTTCCCGACTATTTCCTTCAGTCATACATAATTTAAGTATCACCACATAAAAAGTCGTTTTCTTTTTTTCGTTTCTTGTATAGCACTATGGTACTCGTTGAAAAGATAACAAAATTCTCGTTAATTTGGTGTAATTGTGTTTCCAAAACAATGTCATATAAAAAAGTTATTACCATTTGAAAAACATGAAGGAAAGTGTATGTGCCATGCATATGAGAGAGAAATATTTTTTTTTTGTTTTAAATCACTGACGACATGGCATGCCACATGACACACTCAAGGAGGAGGTTTTCCTCTTTGAATGTCGAGTGAAAACACGGGAAGACTAAATCCAACTAAAGCTAGAAATCCATTCATTGATGGTTGTGCTTCTACCTTTCGTAACCACTGATGAATGAAACAGCTAATGATTATCCACTGATGAAGCAAATAACAGATGATGAAAGAAACTTCTGATGACAACAGTGGTTTTGTTGGGTCAAAGAGGATTGATAAGCATTTCAATGTTAGTCTGATATCCTCTCTGCGAATGTTGTTAAGTATAGAAAATGATGAAGAAGTAAAGGAAAGTACTGATAAAGACTGAAGTTGATACAAAGGGCTGAAGAGTAAAGTTCTAAAGATGAACCAGACAAATATCTAATGAATAACTTTGATGCTTTACTCATCAGAAGTTGTTTACTCATCAGCAGTTCCAGTAGAAGCTTCCTACCGCCCTTGAACTTCAGCAGTTTAGTATTATATTAGTTTTTGTTGATATTTTGTACAAGTTCCAATACTACAGCCTGTTATAGGATTATACTATTAAACTTATGCTTCATATGTACGTTTGCTTGTGTATAAATAGATGGGTTCACACCTTCTATTTAACACACACACTTACAGACTTAAAGTCAGAATTCCACTTTATAATATATGAGAACCATTTGATGTATTCACAACTGTTATATCATTTACTTTTTTTTGCATCTACTTAGTTAATCATTTTAGGGGGGAACATTTACGGATCATAAAAGTGATCACTATTAACTTAGAACAATTATTTTTATTCCGTTGCATTTACTTTGAAACATTAATTATTCAAGAAGAAATTGTGTAACTTAGATCCCTACAATTGGTATCAGAGTTCTTGTTTATCTGATAACATATCAATCTAACAAATTGATAATCAGACACGGGCTCTTATTGATATTCAATCAAGGATAAAAGTTCATTTTATTATTCAATCCTCCACTTTGATAAATTGTTAATCAATCAATCTTCTTACAAATGAATCCTCATAATAATGGATCTGCAAATAAGCCTCCCATGCTAGTGAGAAATGAATTCAATATCTTGCAAAGAAGGATGGCACATACTTTGTCACAACAAAACACTAGTTGTTGGAAGTCTGTCATGTTTGCGCCACATAAACCAGTGAATACAGATCTAGAAACTAAACTAGAAAAGTAAAAGAACCAAAAGACTACACAAATGAAGATTTCCTAAGACATGAGCTTAATGCTAAAGCTTTTTCAATGTTGGCAATGGCTCTACCAAATTAAATATATGTTGGGCTATTACATTGTGAGAGTGCCAAAGAACTTTGGGATTGTCTTAAAAAACAGTTTGGAGGAGCTAATGAGGTGATTGCCAACACCAGAGAAATTTTAGCTCAACAATATGAAACTTTTACTCATGTAAATGGAGAAACTTTAACACAATAATTTGAAAGATTTTCTTCACTTATTTCTGAGTTAAAATTAAATGGTCAGACCTATACAAATCCATCTATGTTGCATAGATTTTTAAGGTCTTTACCTTAAAAATGGGAAACTTACTCCATAGTTCTCAGGTGAAGTTCAGATTTCGATTCCCTAACACTTACAAAATTACATGGGAAATTGTTAACTTTTGAAAGAGAAATTAATCAAAAGAAAAAGTTACAAAATTTTGGCAAAACTGCTGATGACTATGTTCCTGGTAGTAAAACTCTATTGGGACAAGAATCACCATCTTGTTCAAATGATTTTGGCTCTTTTGATTACATTGACATCACAGCTGGGATCTCATCAGAAAGATCATATTCAGCTTATGACAATGTTGAAAATCAAACTACTGATAACATGTCTTTTATTCTTGATGACTTAAAAAATTTCAGTAGTGATGATATAGAGGAAATGGATAGTCTGCACCAACTGGCCATGTTAAGCATAAAAACTAACAAATTTTATAAAAGGTCAGGTAGAAATTTTTCAGGTTTAAATAATCAAACAAAAGTTAGTTTTGGCAAATCTAAAGTTAGATTTCATAAGTGTCAAAAGTTGGGACACTTTGCAAGAGAGTGAGGAAGCTCTAGCTACAACCAGCCACAATCTAGAAATCAACCAAGCTCTAGTTACAACAGAAATCAAGGATCACAAGGAAGTGCACATTTTGTCCAGGCACAAGCTCCCCAAATCCAATATGTGCAACAATTACAGTATGTTATGCCTGTTCAACACTAGGGTCAACAACAAATTCCTTCCACTTCTGCTCAACCTCCACAACCCAACCAACAAAGTATGTTTACATTAAGGTATGTTGATTGGAGTAGCCTTTCATATGACACATCAGAATGCACTCAAGATTCTGATAACAAGTTCTTTGACATCAACTGTGGAGAACCAGATAATGGCAGAAAGAACTTTTCCTTAATGGCTTTTAAGGGATCTTCCTCTAACTCTGCATTATCACAGGTTTCAAAAGAATCTCTTTTAAAGCTTTGTTCACATTCAAAGCTTTGTTCACATTCATGCAAAAAAGCTTTTGCTTTAATAAGAGAAACCAATGTGTATCTTACGGGCAAGGCCAATGACTCTGAAAGAAAATAGCCAAATGAAATGTGATTTAGAAAGAAAACTGGATTTAAAAACAAAAGAAATTTCTAAGTTGACAAATAATGTTATTGAAACCCAAGCACAAATAAAATCATGATAAGAAACCTAGGAAATGTCAGAAAAGAGCTTGCTAACACCAAGGTTGATTGTGAAAATTGGGTTGAGTCATGTAGAGGTTATCAAATGCTTCTTAACAAATAAAATGTGTCAATATTATCGTCTTTTGTTGAGAATTTGTAATGAACATCTGTATCAACATCTGTTGTAAACATTCTGCAGTTGTTTTAACATGTGCAATAGGCCATTAATGCATATGTTAATATGGTCTGTACAGATCTTTTGGTGAATCTATTTTGTTTAAATATCTCTTCAGTCCAACAGTACTTCAATAAAAAAATTGTACAATGCCCCTTAGGAATTAAAAAGTCTGCGTATAAGCAACTGTCATTTAGGTAATAATTATCTAGATTCCTGATTTTTAACAAAAATATATCTATTGAAGATTTATAGCCTCGATTGTCAAAATCATGATTACTTTTTTAAAACTTAGTGTGTTCACCTTGGTATTATTTCGAAATTTAATAATAATAGTAAGTATCTTAAATTATTAAAAATATTTTTTTGTTACAGTCATTTCATTTTTTTATTAACTAATAGCACTCTGAGTCTATAAAATGGGAACGAACTAATATTTAGTTTTCCATCTCTTTCTCCTTCTAAACTTTCTCACTTTCAAATTTTTCATCCCATATGTATAATGATTTTATGTTTAAATGTCTTCACACCAGTATTCTGCACGATTTGTAATAAGGTTGGAATATATGGTCTCGGAAATTTGTTACACTCAAGTAAAAACGTGTTGGTAGGGGAACGTGGTTGAATCATTTGATTACCATATCCAAAGCTTATTAAAGAGAAGGCTTATTATGGAGAAACCATAAGTCTCTCGGTAATCATATATGGGATGCATAATCGTCATCTGGTGTTTGTTATGTTAGAAGAAATCACCATATCTTCTTTAAGTTTGTTAGTGTTTTATATGTAATTTGTTAACTTGGATAATGTAAATATATTATTTAGTAAAATATTGTTTATTATACCTAGCGTCTGTTGCTAGAAAAATATGTTAATAATATTTCTAATATCTGTCATAACAATAATTGAATTATTCAGAGCTATGTTATATTAATCTTCCGCTATAAGGTTCTCTTCAGTGCTTTCAGCAAGTCCTATATTAATCTTCCCTTGTAAGTTTCCCTTCAAGCTTCTATTATAAGTTTCTCTTTATTATACGGTATTTCACAATCTATTTTTCTGGTGAATGTTTGTAAGTAACATCACTGTAGCTCCTACTTTCAATAATAATTTATAATTAGGTAAATTAGTATTGAAAGTATGAGCTCCAGTGATATTACTTTTGATTCAAGTGCATATTATTAACATTGAAGATGTGGTAAAATAGAATAAGATATATAATAAAATGAGTATATTTTAAAGGCTGAGCCTTTTTGTGAGAACATTTGCCGACAAGTCAATAGATGTTATAAAACAGAGTATACAACAAAAGAAGGATATTTTTCAACACTGTAGAATGTATGAAAGTGATTCTTATTTCATCTCAACAGAGGTTAAAATCCCAAATTTAATAATTACGATTTTGAATTTAGTTTCAAAAGGTGACAATAATTTCAAAATATTAAAAAAAAAAATTTTTTGTGTTACTATTGTCTTTCACTCTATAAAGGCCCCAAAAAGTGAGTTTCCAACTTTATATTTGCTTGAAATGCAACTTATACTTGAAAATCAACTTTATAGATAGATTGTTTATTCACTTTATAAAATGTGAGGAAATCCTAATACTCATTTTAGAAGTTTTTATCCGTTGAACTATTTTCACCTTCAAACTCTCTATCCCATAGGATAATAATATACATTCAAATGTCCTTCCACTAGTCTTCTCAAAGATTCTTACACTCAAAGAAAAATGGATTACCAACAATTCATTGGTAATGAATTTAGAATTGGTGTTTTGCGAAGATTCTTACAACCAAAGAAAAACATCAATCTAATATTACTACATCTAGAGCATGTTTAGAAAATTTAGGCTGGGTTTTTGAACTTGATTGTCTTTAGCTACGAAGGGTTGTCGATGTAAGTTGTGATCATATTTAATGCAAGTGCAGTAGAAGTTGAACACCGTACTTCGTTTGTTCATGTTTTCGTTCCGATCACAATGCTAAAGAAGATCATTTTGTAGAGTTTGTTTGTTAGAATACTTCTTTTTTATTTGGTTATATTTTGTATGTAGCTTGTTAAATCGGATATTGTAAATATGTTACTTTACATTAAATCAGTTTTTTAAAGTTATTTGGATTTGTTCTTTTACAAGTTTTCCATTTTGCATGTAGTTTTCTTAACTCAGATATTTCATTGAAATTAGAGTAAATAGCCAAAATCGTCCCTGAGGTTTGGCCAATTTTGCTAGATCCATCCAAAAAAGTTTTTTTTTCTCATCTAGGCCACTGGTGTTTACATTTTGTTGCCAGATCCATCGAATTCAATAACTCTGTTTAAAGTTAACATTAACTCAGGGGTACTTTTGACATTTTACTTATATATTTTTGTTTTAAATGTTTATATATATATATTTTTTTTGTTTATTAAAATAAGATAATAAAACCCACTTACCCACCCAACCCCTCAACCTCACCCCACCTCTCTATCTCTCTTCTCTCCCCATCTCCCCTCTCTTTCTCTCAATCTTTTTCTGCAATAAACACCGATGGTTTGTTTAGTGGTGCTAACAATGGTGGTTTGGTGGTGGGGTTATGGTGGCTTGGTGGTGTAAAATGTGGGTGGGGGATGGATGTGTAGGGGTGAATGATGGTGGTGCAGAAGTGGATGGAGATGGAGATGGTAGTTGCCGGTTTTGAAGGGGTTGATTGGTGCTATAGTGGTGGTCGTGTAGATCTGTGATGGCGCTCGCTGGTGGAGGTGACGGAGGCCGAATGGTGGTGACGCGTCAGGGTTTTTGGAGATGGTGAACGACGTGGAGGGTGGTGGTTGAGCTGGTCAACAAGGGTGGTAGTCGATACATCCATCAATCCAAGATGCCCAATTTCTTTTCTATAAAAGCCTTCGTTGAAAGATATGGAAGCCCCATGACCCTTTATAAATATGTTCTTTACATAATTGTTGTATAACTCACCTGTGTTTTTTATTTTGATTCACAAGAATCTTATAGTCCATAAAGAAAAGACTTATTTCAAGATGGTGATTAGTGGTGACGTTAATAGTGGTTGGGGTGGTGATGATGGGGTTGACGGAGGTAGGGGTTGGGTTAGTTTCATAGAAAAGAAAAAACTTTTATTTTTTTAATATTAAAAGTTCACAGAAATAAGAAAAAGTTGAAATCAAAATAAATATGTAAAATGTCAAAAATACCCCTTAGTTAATGTTAGTTTTTGTCACACCCTCAAAATCCACTTGCGGAGTTTTACCGCGAGGCGCATGACAAACCAGGATCCAAGTCAATGATCACAATAAACAATACTAAATGAATTTCAAAAACATAGTTTAAAAATCCCAAACATCAGCGGAAGCTAAATATCGTTACATAACCAAAGAAAAACCAAATGTTCAATGTTCAAAGACCATGCGACCCTAACTAGACGTCGTGCAGACGCGTGCGCCCTAGTTCCATTGTGCTACCTTAGCGACCTGAGAAAACATGTAAGAGTTTACGTCAGCACAAAAATGCTGGTGAGTTTACAGGTTTATAATCAAAGTTCCAAGTTCAACCTGTCCATACTATAACAATTGTAAACCAAGTACGCTAGCTAGGCGCATGTTCCATTACTACTACGATTGGAAAACCATTACTAACTCGCATACCAGTTGTTGTGCCCGAATAGTAAACCTGTTCCTGTTTGAGACAATATGCACCCGCCCGGCCCTCCAAGCCGACGGGTGGGGTTGGTCACTCCCAATAGCGCTATTCACATTTCCCCGTTGTGCAAACCAGCACATTCATGGTTTCCCCCCGGGACTTCCAAATATCGTATAGTAATCCGTTTGAAAACCCATAGTATGACAGTTGTTACCAAATAGTTGTTTAACACATGTTTTCTCCCCCAAAAGTGAAAACCAAGTAAAGTGGGGCCGTAAACTCACCTTAGGTTGCGTTACTTCAGATAACAGAATAAGTCAACAAGCTATGCTAGCCCCGTAAAGCGGCGACCTAACATATGACAGTTACAAGTACTTAGACTAATAACCCGTAGGTTAGTTAGTCCCTAGATGTCCAGACCATAACCAAGTTTGTTTGACAACACGTTTACTGTTAACATGACCAAACGTACAAGACTCGACATCCCATTGGTGACCCGAGACTTCCCGTGTTACACTAGTATTCACAAACACATAATCATGCAGTCACACTTAACATACGTTAAAGTCCAACAAGTTCTAGCACATAGTTCAATTAACACATTATTGACCCGAACACATGTTACCGAGTTATTAGACATGTTACGAGGTTCCTAGCATGTTCCTAGGTGTCAAAACGGGTCTCGGAATGCTAAAATACACTTACTGCAGCAGTACAGGCGATTAGGAAAAGTCAACTAGCAATTACGTTGGTCAACAGGCAATTAGGAATGCTAATCGCCTATACATTAGGCGATTAGGGTCATGTGGTATGCAAATTTTGGGGTTTGTAGGCGATTAGGGTCATGTGACATGCATTTCAGAACTTATTAGGCGATTAGGGTCATGCAGCATGCAAAAACAAGCATCATTAGGCGATTAGCCCCTAATTGCCTAAGGGTTAGGCAATTAGCCCACTCTGGTAGGCGATTGCGATTAGGTCTGCTAATCGCCACCTGCACGTCTGTTTCGGTTTTTCGCGCGTTTAACACTCTAAATCAAACCTAGAACGTGTGTAAACCTCCAATATCAATCAAACAAGTATCCTAAACATGTTTAAACCAAAATACTTCGTTTAACCTTGTTCTAGCAGTCCTGGATGCAACCATGTTTCTAAAACATAATACAAGTATCATGTAATCATCACATTAACATGCATAAACATAACCTAATGAACAATCAATCAGATTTCCACATCATACCATCATCATAAATCAGTAACTACCCTAGTATCATGTTAACAACCCTTCTTGAATCTCAAAAATCCTATCTTTTAATTAAACATACACATACAACATGCAAAATCTCTAGAAATCATATAATAACGATTTTCAACGATTTTCAGAAGACACAAGTGTTTATGAACAGGTCTGGACCATTAGGGATTCAATAAAAACATTAGAAAAGATTGCATGGATGAAAACCACACCTTAAGATTATGATTGATTGATGAAATAGGCTTGAAATCAAGTTGTTTGATCCAAAATCGTGTTCCAGAGGTTGTGTGGGTGTTGGGACGAGTTGTGGGGCGACTAGGGTTGATATTATGATGTTTAGGAGGTCAAGTATTGTATTTATAGTAATTTTTAGTCGTAACCCACGTTGCAGGCGATTAGGCTCCAGTTGCAGGCGATTAGGGTTGCTAATCGCCACCCCCTTAGGCGATTAGCCCCCTAATCGCCTAAAGGTTCATGCTACTCGCCACCTGGACATGCTACTCGCCCCCTAGATGCCTCCCTATAGGCGATTAGCTCACCCTAATCGCCTATAGGGTATGGTTCCAAGTATTTTGCGCGTTAAACCCCGTTTTAACATATGTTAACACATTTTCACATACCGACAAGTCACATAATGATTGTAAACACATAACACTTGCAAATAAACACATTCACACTCGTTCACCAATTCCCGGGACTCGAGACTTGCATGTTCCCTATGCTTTGACGATTCTCCGAATCGTCATCCCTTGTACACTTGGTTAATGACTGACATCTAACGATCCTCTAGGCCAACATCTAATGATTCCCTAGACTCACATAACAGTTCCCGAACCATAACCCGACTCAACTAACCCAGTTAAGTACAGAATACGCGTGACTCGCTAAGGTAGACTTTAATCTAGACGACGTTGTTAACCTGAATTTGCCGGGTGTCACATCATCCCCACGTTAAAAGAATTTTCGTCCCGAAAATTATACAAGTACCAAGAGTATGAACAAAAGAAACAAACAAAAGATAGAAACCAAGAGAGAGAATTATCCGAGTTGTCACATCATCCCCACGTTAAAAGGAATCTCGCCCCGAGATTCATTCCGTTGCAGTGGTAACATGTCTCGATTCGAATGCCTCCTTAGGAAAGAGATGAGGATACTTAGACTTCATCTGATCCTCGCGTTCCCAAGTGTATTCCGGTCCCCGGTTCGAGTTCCATCGAACCTTAACAATGCGGATCTTACTGTGACGTAGACTGCGAATCTTGTAATCAAGGATCTCGACAGGTTCCTCCACTATCCGAAGACGATCATCAACCTTGATCTCTTCTAGTGGAACAATGAGAGACTCGTCAGTCAGACACTTCTTCAGGTTAGACACGTGGAAGACGTTATGTACGTTACCGAGCTCCGTCGGTAAATCAAGTCGATATGCCACCGGTCCGATCCGTTCCAGGATCGTAAATGGACCGACATACCGCGGGTTAAGTTTGCCACGCTTCCCAAAGCGTATGACGCCCTTCCACGGTGAAACTTTTAGAAGTACCTTGTCACCAACTTGAAATTCTAATGGCTTACGACGATGATCAGCATAGCTCTTCTGTCGATCCCGTGTCGCTGCCAATCGGTTACGAATCTGTACGATCTTCTCAGAAGTTTCGTACACTAGTTCAGGCCCAGTGAGTTGACTCTCACCCACCTCGGCCCAACAGAGAGGAGACCTGCACTTCCGTCCGTACAATGCCTCGAACGGAACTGCCTTAATGCTCGTATGGTAACTGTTGTTATAAGAAAACTCTACTAACGGTAGATGAACTTCCCAACTCTTGCCAAAATCGATCACACATGCCCGCAGCATGTCTTCTAGAGTTTGAATTGTACGTTTACTCTGACCGTCAGTTTGTGGATGGTAAGCTGTACTCATATCTAACTGGGTACCCAAGGCCTTATGCAAGGACTTCCAGAAATGCGAAGTAAAATGGGAGTCACGATCCGAGATAATAGAAACTGGTACCCCATGCTTAGAGACAACTTCTTTCAGATATATACGAGCCAACCGATCCATGGTGTCGGTCTCCTTAATAGCAAGGAAATGGGATGATTTCGTCAAACGATCGACAATCACCCATATCTTATCACATCCGCTAGGGGTCTTAGGCAACTTTGTGACAAAATCCATTGTAATCCGTTCCCATTTCCACTCTGGAATTTCAGGTTGTTGCAATAGACCCGATGGTTTCTGGTATTCCACCTTGACCTTAGCACAGGTCAAGCACTTACTTACGTATGAGGCTATATCCGCCCTCATGTTTGGCCACCAGTACAGTATTTTTAGATCCTGGTACATCTTGTCTGAACCAGGATGAATGGAATACCGAGACTTGTGAGCTTCATCAAGAACCAGCTCCCGAAGTCCCCCGAATAAAGGAACCCAGACGCGTTCTGCGAAGTAGCGCAGGCCATCAGGCCTTTGCTCGAGGTGCTTGTTGGCACCGTGCATAGTCTCAGCTTTAAGGTTTTCCTCCTTCAAGGCTTCTAACTGGGCAGAACAGAGTTGATCAGGCAGAGAGGAATGGATCGTGAGTTGCAACGCCCGAACGCGACGAGGGTTTGTCGATTCCTTCCTGCTCAAGGCGTCTGCCACAACATTCGCCTTGCCAGGATGGTACTTAATGGCACAGTCATAATCGTTCAGGAGTTCAACCCAACGGCGCTGTCGTATGTTCAGGTGTTGTTGGTCGAAAATGTGCTGGAGACTCTTGTGATCGGTGTAGATGGTGCATTTGGTACCGTACAAGTAATGCCTCCAAATTTTCAACGCGAACACCACCGCACCCAATTCCAAGTCATGGGTGGTGTAGTTCCTCTCGTGCACCTTGAGTTGACGAGAAGCATACGCAATCACTTTCTCGCGTTGCATCAACACGCAACCGAGACCATGAATAGAAGCATCACAGTAAACAACGAAATCATCAGTGCCTTCAGGCAAGGACAAAATAGGAGCAGAACAAAGCTTAGTCTTCAGTTTTTGGAATGCTGACTCTTGTGGTTCACCCCAGTCGAATTTTCTATCCTTCTGAGTAAGAGTGGTGAGGGGTTGAGCGATCTTCGAGAACCCCTTTATGAAACGACGATAATAGCCCGCAAGGCCTAGGAATTGCCGCACCTCAGTTGGCGTCTTTGGTGCTTCCCAGTCCTTGATCGCTTCGATCTTAGCTGGATCGACATGGATTCCCAGTTCATTGACTACATGCCCTAGGAATTGGACTTCGCGTAACCAAAAATCGCACTTCGAGAACTTGGCGTACAGTTGTTCTCGTCGTAAGAGTTCCAAAACTAACCGTAGATGTTCCCCATGTTCGGTCTCGTTCTTGGAATAGATTAGAATGTCATCAATAAACACGATGACGAATTTGTCAAGATACGGTTTACAAACGCGGTTCATCAAATCCATGAAAACCGCCGGTGCGTTAGTGAGACCAAAAGGCATGACCAAGAACTCGAAATGGCCATAACGTGTACGAAAGGCAGTCTTAGCAACATCAGCTTCCCTTACGCGCAACTGGTGATAACCGGACCTTAGATCAATCTTGGAATAGTAGCTAGAACCCTGGAGTTGGTCAAATAGGTCATCAATACGAGGAAGAGGATAACGATTCTTGATAGTCACCTTGTTCAATTCTCTATAATCCACGCACAGTCGAAAACTGCCATCCTTCTTCTTAACGAACAGAATCGGGGCTCCCCAAGGGGAAGAACTAGGCCTGATGAAACCCTTATCCAAGAGTTCTTGTAACTGGTTAGACAATTCTTTCATCTCAGGAGGTGCGAGACGGTAGGGGGCCCGAGCAATAGGAGCAGCGCCAGGTACAAGATCAATACCGAACTCAACCTGACGTTGGGGAGGAAGACCAGATAAATCATCAGGAAAGACATCCGAAAACTCGCGTACAACTGGAATATCATCGATCTTCTTCTCGCTGGTAGTGGAAACAGATAAAAGTGCCAAAACGGCCGAATAACCCTTCCGAAGACACTTAAGGGCTTTCATGCTAGAGATGAGACTTAGCGGAGCACCGCTCTTGTCCCCGTACACAGAAAGGAATTCTCCATCAGGGAGAGGAATCCGGATGACCTTGTCGTAACAAACGATCTCAGCGCGATACAGAGACAACCAATCCATGCCTATAACCACGTCAAAACTACCCAAAGGTACCGGCATAAGGTCGATAGGAAAAGACAAACCCGACAACTCTATGTGACACTCCTGAAGAATGCAAGTAGCTTCTATCTTCTTACCGTCAGCCAATTCTATAATATATTTAGCCTCTAGAGGTACAGGTACTACGTCTAGCAAACGACTAACTTCCACAGATATGAAACTCTTATCGGCACCAGAATCAAATAAAACACTAACAGAGCGATCGTTGAGAAGAAACGTACCAGTAACTGTGTCAGGGTCCTGTCTTGCCTCTGCAGTTCCAATAACGAAGGCACGTGCGTTCCTGTTTCCGCCCCCGTTGTTACCATTACCATTCCCATTACCATTCCCGTTCCCTCCCTGTTTCAGCTTTGGACACTCCTTCTTGTAATGCCCAGTTTCCCCATAGTGAAAACATCCCTGTTTACCCGAAGTCCCCTGAGCAGTAGGAGTCGGGGTAGTAGTTGGGGCCTGAGTCGATGGAAGAGTCGCCCTACAGTCTTTAGCATAATGCCCCAATCTCTGGCAGCGATGGCAACGATTACTGTCACAGCCCCCTTGATGATGGCGTCCACACTTATTGCACTTTGGTAACTTTCCCGCATAACCACCACTTGGCTTAGAACCCGATGAAGACGAACCCCCACTATCAAACCTTTTCCCCTGCTGAGTTGGTGCTGGAGTAGAACTCTTCACCTCATTTTCCCACTTACGCTTGTTGCTCTCAGGAGCCTTAACAGTTGAACCTTTGGCAGGCAAGATACCCTCACTTACCTTCAGGTTGGTCATCCTATGAGCAGATCGGACCACGTCCGAGTATGTAGGAAGATTCCCCGCAGCTACCAACCCTGCGATCTCTGGTACTAGACCCGAGATATAATGTTCAATCCTCCTATACTCTGGTACGTGCAGATCGGGACAAAGCACGGCTAACTCATTCCGCCTCACAGTATACTTCTCAATTTCCGATCCAGACATTTTGAGGTTCCACACCTCGTGTTCCAGCTTTTGAATCTCCTCCCTGGGACAATACTCCCGCTTCAGTAGTTGAACAAAATTTTCCCAAGGCATAGCATAAGCCTCCCCTATACCCATAGTCTGGGTGATATCGTTCCACCAGGTCAACGCAACATCCTGGAGTAACCCAGCAGAATACTTGACTCGATCCTCCGGGAGACAGTTACACATCAGGAAAACAGACTCCACTTTTTCTAACCACCTGAGCAAACCTACTGCACCCTCAGTACCCGAAAACTCATGGGGCTTGCAGTCCCGAAACATTTTGTAGGTGCACATGGGTGGTGGTGGTGGATTAACATGACCACCTGTAAAGAAACACGTAAGAAAACCACGGGAAATGTAAACAAAGTTCACCGATGAGATAGAAGTGGTTAGGTCAACTTACCGCCATTGTGCCCTAGCTGGAAGGCAGCCTGCAGCAAGTTATTCAAGTCCTCCTGCGTGAGGTTCACACCCCCACGACCACCATTACCATCTCTCCCACCGGTACGACCACCTCTGCGTCCACCACGTACTCCAGACATGATTCTGACAAAAAGAACGAGAGAATTTAGTTCCACAACTAATGACAACCACTAGCGTTCATAAGATCAAAGCTAGATCCAACCCAGGACTATCCATTCAAACCCCGAGCTCACTAGGGCTTTCATGCATTTCGGTTTATGATTTTGTGTGCACCCAAAATGATAAACCGCTCTACATGGTCCTCCAAGTGTTCTTCTAGTTCAAAGTTCAAATCACCGGACATAGACTCTTAGCTATACACCGTAATACTACGGTAGTTCATGACAAGGGTTTCTATTGAGGTAGGAAAGGGAGATGTCCGAGCCTTGGACAAATCTCAAGAGTATACAGTTAACCCCAATATACCGCACTGTCTAGTAAGCAAGTAACCCAGTAAGAGAAAATTGATGATGTAACACAGAAAGGTAAGATGATTTAGAGACACCCCGACAAGTCTTATAAGTAACCCAGTATAAAGTTTAGTACCATGTGATCATCTAGTGTGTGCGACTCAGTTATAGACTAGACTCTACATGCAGTCCTAGTTCACTATAACCATTGGCTCTGATACCAATCTGTCACACCCTCAAAATCCACTTGCGGAGTTTTACCGCGAGGCGCATGACAAACCAGGATCCAAGTCAATGATCACAATAAACAATACTAAATGAATTTCAAAAACATAGTTTAAAAATCCCAAACATCAGCGGAAGCTAAATATCGTTACATAACCAAAGAAAAACCAAATGTTCAATGTTCAAAGACCATGCGACCCTAACTAGACGTCGTGCAGACGCGTGCGCCCTAGTTCCATTGTGCTACCTTAGCGACATGAGAAAACATGTAAGAGTTTACGTCAGCACAAAAATGCTGGTGAGTTTACAGGTTTATAATCAAAGTTCCAAGTTCAACCTGTCCATACTATAACAATTGTAAACCAAGTACGCTAGCTAGGCGCATGTTCCATTACTACTACGATTGGAAAACCATTACTAACTCGCATACCAGTTGTTGTGCCCGAATAGTAAACCTGTTCCTGTTTGAGACAATATGCACCCGCCCGGCCCTCCAAGCCGACGGGTGGGGTTGGTCACTCCCAATAGCGCTATTCACATTTCCCCGTTGTGCAAACCAGCACATTCATGGTTTCCCCCCGGGACTTCCAAATATCGTATAGTAATCCGTTTGAAAACCCATAGTATGACAGTTGTTACCAAATAGTTGTTTAACACATGTTTTCTCCCCCAAAAGTGAAAACCAAGTAAAGTGGGGCCGTAAACTCACCTTAGGTTGCGTTACTTCAGATAACAGAATAAGTCAACAAGCTATGCTAGCCCCGTAAAGCGGCGACCTAACATATGACAGTTACAAGTACTTAGACTAATAACCCGTAGGTTAGTTAGTCCCTAGATGTCCAGACCATAACCAAGTTTGTTTGACAACACGTTTACTGTTAACATGACCAAACGTACAAGACTCGACATCCCATTGGTGACCCGAGACTTCCCGTGTTACACTAGTATTCACAAACACATAATCATGCAGTCACACTTAACATACGTTAAAGTCCAACAAGTTCTAGCACATAGTTCAATTAACACATTATTGACCCGAACACATGTTACCGAGTTATTAGACATGTTACGGGGTTCCTAGCATGTTCCTAGGTGTCAAAACGGGTCTCGGAATGCTAAAATACACTTACTGCAGCAGTACAGGCGATTAGGAAAAGTCAACTAGCAATTACGTTGGTCAACAGGCAATTAGGAATGCTAATCGCCTATACATTAGGCGATTAGGGTCATGTGGTATGCAAATTTTGGGGTTTGTAGGCGATTAGGGTCATGTGACATGCATTTCAGAACTTATTAGGCGATTAGGGTCATGCAGCATGCAAAAACAAGCATCATTAGGCGATTAGCCCCTAATTGCCTAAGGGTTAGGCAATTAGCCCACTCTGGTAGGCGATTAGCCTGCTAATCGCCTATCCCTTAGGCGATTAGGTCTGCTAATCGCCACCTGCACGTCTGTTTCGGTTTTTCGCGCGTTTAACACTCTAAATCAAACCTAGAACGTGTGTAAACCTCCAATATCAATCAAACAAGTATCCTAAACATGTTTAAACCAAAATACTTCGTTTAACCTTGTTCTAGCAGTCCTGGATGCAACCATGTTTCTAAAACATAATACAAGTATCATGTAATCATCACATTAACATGCATAAACATAACCTAATGAACAATCAATCAGATTTCCACATCATACCATCATCATAAATCAGTAACTACCCTAGTATCATGTTAACAACCCTTCTTGAATCTCAAAAATCCTATCTTTTAATTAAACATACACATACAACATGCAAAATCTCTAGAAATCATATAATAACGATTTTCAACGATTTTCAGAAGACACAAGTGTTTATGAACAGGTCTGGACCATTAGGGATTCAATAAAAACATTAGAAAAGATTGCATGGATGAAAACCACACCTTAAGATTATGATTGATTGATGAAATAGGCTTGAAATCAAGTTGTTTGATCCAAAATCGTGTTCCAGAGGTTGTGTGGGTGTTGGGACGAGTTGTGGGGCGACTAGGGTTGATATTATGATGTTTAGGAGGTCAAGTATTGTATTTATAGTCATTTTTAGTCGTAACCCACGTTGCAGGCGATTAGGCTCCAGTTGCAGGCGATTAGGGTTGCTAATCGCCACCCCCTTAGGCGATTAGCCCCCTAATCGCCTAAAGGTTCATGCTACTCGCCACCTGGACATGCTACTCGCCCCCTAGATGCCTCCCTATAGGCGATTAGCTCACCCTAATCGCCTATAGGGTATGGTTCCAAGTATTTTGCGCGTTAAACCCCGTTTTAACATATGTTAACACATTTTCACATACCGACAAGTCACATAATGATTGTAAACACATAACACTTGCAAATAAACACATTCACACTCGTTCACCAATTCCCGGGACTCGAGACTTGCATGTTCCCTATGCTTTGACGATTCTCCGAATCGTCACCCCTTGTACACTTGGTTAATGACTGACATCTAACGATCCTCTAGGCCAACATCTAATGATTCCCTAGACTCACATAACAGTTCCCGAACCATAACCTGACTCAACTAACCCAGTTAAGTACAGAATACGCGTGACTCGCTAAGGTAGACTTTAATCTAGACGACGTTGTTAACCTGAATTTGCCGGGTGTCACAGTTTTTAACAAGGTTTGTTAAATGGATGGATATGACAACAAAATGAAAACCGTAGTGGGCCAGTTGAACAAAAAAGATTTTTTGGATGGATTTAGCAAAATTGACTAAACCTCAAGGACGATTTTAAATATTTACTCTTGAAATTATGTAATAGCAATAATAAGTTTGAATCCTATAATAGCCGTTTGACAAATTTTATTGGTGAGTTAAATGATATTGGTAAAAAGAGTATAGCCAAAAGCAATATTTATAGGAAACATGATATTTTTTTATAAGTTTTGTTGTGAGTAATTTTTGTAAAATTAAATACTTTTTAATGTTTGGTTAAAATAAAAAAATTTCAAAATGTAAATTTAGGGTAACATTTTTTAGTTATTTAATAGTAAAAATAACTACTAAACACAATAAATAAGCGCCGATTTTGTAAATAAAATAATCCAGATTCTTCATTTCTACAATGGGTCTCATAGACTTTTAGCTATTGCCTCTGGCAACTAATAATTACGACCTTGAAAATCCATTTTAACTCAACAGATGTTTGACAAATTTTGATAATAACTCAACAGATGTGGTAAAACAGGATATTGAATAAAATGAGGATAGTTTCAACATTTAGACTTTGTGTGAGAACAATTGTTGACAAATCAACAGATGTTATAAAACAGAGTATATACAACAAAATGAGGATATCTTTCAATACTGTAGAATGGGTCAAAGAAATTCTTATTTTATCTCAACAGAGGCTCGAATTCCAAACTTAATTATTACGAATTTGAATTTTGTTTATTAAGAATGTTATTTTATTATTTTTGTGTTCCAATTGTCTTTCACTCTATAAAAGGCCAGGAAAGTAAGTTCCAACTTTATATTAACTTGAAATTAATGCAACTTATATTTGAAAATCAAGTTTAAAGATAGATAGTTTATTCACCCTATGAAAGGGGCGGAAATTCCCAATAGTCATTTTCCAACTTTATATTCGTTCAACTATTTTCACTTTGCAACTCTCCATCGCATATGCATAACTATATTACATTTAAATGCCCTTCCACCAGTCTTCTCAAAGATTCTTACACTCAAAGAAAAATGGATTACCAACATTCCGTTGGTAATGAAGTTGGATATGTTGTTTTTCGAAGATTCATACAATCAAAGAAAAACATCAATCCACAAAACAATATCCAGAGACTGTTTAGAAAATTTAGGGTTTTCGAAGTTGATGATGTTTAGATACGAACTGTTGTGGTCGTACTGCTTTTGTTTGTGTTTGTGTTTTTGTTCCGATGACAATGGCAAAGAAGATCATTCTCTAGGGTTTGATTGTTACAAGTTTCTTTTATATTTGCTTGTATTTTATATGTAGTTTGGTAAATAGAGTAATGAAATCTCAGTTGAAGATTAAAATTGTTTGTTTCTTTTTAATATTTGTTATCCCAACATAGCTTTCCATGCGTCTGTTGACTTATTTCTCCGTGTTTATAACATCCTTCAGTATTAAAACATCTCATCAATATCTATCAACTAGTATCATGATATCATGAAAAGAATAGATCTTGCTAAACAGATTTTTCTTACAACAGATGATTGGCTTCTTTATTTGTTATTAACTATAAATGATGTAACTAATGGGGAGTTGCATAAGGTCCTACTTTATGAACTTGATACAATTCTTAAGATTGGTTGATGATTCTTTAATAATGGGTCTGCTGTGTTCAATGGATCTACACCGAAACAAACTTCTGATGAAAACTTTTGTTGAGTGCAAACCACTGCTGTCATGAGAAGTTTCTTTCATTGTACTTGCTTCATCAGTGGATAACCATTAGCTGTTTCATTCACATTAGTGGTTATGAAAGGCAGAAGCATAACCATCAATGAATGGATTTCCAGTTTTAGTTGAATTTAGTCTTCCCATGTTTTCACACTAGATTTCACCTAGTTAATATATGTAAAAGAATAAGACTTTGATGACATGGCATTCATTGGTAGCCTCATCCCCCTTGAATGTGCCAAGTGGCATAATGTGGTACTACAAGTATTTTTTTTAATTTTTTCATTTTTTTAATCAAATTAATAAATATATAACCCAATTTTCTCCAAAACCCTAATCATTATTCAATAAAAACAACACCCTCCTCAACTCACCAATTGAACATCATTATGTAAAAAGGGTTATCGTCTTTTTCCTAGATTGACCAGAATTAGATTCAAAATCACTTCTTTGACAACCTTCATCTCATTCCTTTCACTGTACTTCGTTCTTGATCAATATGCCCCTTCTAAAACTTAACACGTGATCAAATTCCAAATCAAGTCGAAGCGATCGATCGCTTCTATGATTCAAGGTTTGTTTAGCTCTTTTATTCTTGTGTTTAATTTACTTTTTTTATGATTATCTTTGTTGTTCGGAACCCTATCTGGGATTCCAAATATGCAAATAAAACTGACTGATTATGTTTTCTTCTTTTTAATGTTAGATGTCGGCTCAAACATGTTTATTAATTAACTCTGTTTTGTTTGATTCTTTATTAGGTTTTATTGATTTTATTTGGGATTTATTAACAACTATTGATATTTTATATCAAAGGGACCTTCTTTTTAGAAAAGCAAAAATTAGCAATCTGTTTCTAAAGAATCTTCATTCATCAATTAATGGCTAATGAGAGGGACTTTGTTTTATTCTATCTTCATCATCCATGTACGTTGTGTTGTGTTGGTTAGTGATGACTCACAGAATTAACATATAAAACAGGCATAAACAGTCTCAAAATAGGTCTCAATTAGGCTTATGATATTGATATTTGATGCTTAATTTGTTCCTATTTGTTTATCTCAGGAAATTGGAGCTCCAAGACGAAAACAAAGGATTTCCGGGTGAAAACGAGCAAAAACTGGAGATTCCTGGTGATACGAGACTTAGAGCATGTTCCCTGTATGTTTGAAGACAATCCCGGGACTTAAACAGTGATAAAACCAGTCCGGGAGTGACCCAGCACGCCAACGCACACTTACACGGAGGCCCGGCACGCTAGAAGACAACGCAGCAATCTTGGAGAACAAGAAAACGTACTGAAGACACATGCACGCCCATGCCACAACACTTGGAATGCCCATGCTCTTTAAAACGTGTTCCCCAAGGCTTAGACGACAAGATCTGACAAATTACTGATGAGCACGCCCATGCTCAAGTAGTTGGCATGGACGTGCCAGACAAAAAGGGCAGACAGATCAGACCTGCAGCAACAGAACGTACGTATAACTGCAAGCACGCCCTCGACATACTTTGGCATGACCGTGCTTGCTCTGGAGGCCTATAAATACCAAGCTAACCCCCGCCATTTGTTCATCCCTTCTTGTGCTCTCTTGGGCCAAACTCCAAGCTTCTTCCAGAGATCTTGGGGTCTTGTGGGAGGCCTTCTGGCCAACCTAACATCTCTCAATGGTTAGGCCTCATTCTACCTTGATCGGCTTGGCTAAGAAGATGATCGTAGAGTAGCTTTGCAATAAATATCGAGGGTCATGAGGATCAAGAGAGCTACATATCACTTGGAGGTGGATAGCTTGTCTGTAAGCAGCCATTCTCTTGTGTTGATCATGTCTTATGGTTGTATCTTTCTATCATTACGAACCCATTTCGATTTGTAGACTTTTATTTTTATTATTAGTAGTTTATTTTTAGTTATCTGTGGTGTCCTCTTCTTCTAATCTTTATTTGTTCATCTTTGTGGCATGTTTAAATGATGATTAATTTAATTAACTTAAAAATCAACTATAACTTAATACATAACTAACGGTATAATCAGCTTCTGGTAGTCCCGAGCTAGATCCAAGGCGAGGAAATCGATAGTGAGACAGATCCTTCGGGCTTCTGATATCCGAACCGGGTTCTAAGCAACGGCTTCTGAAGTGGACCAGATCTGAGTGACACATTTCTGGTACACACCAGATGACTGAGTAATTTTCTTGGTAAAGGGAGGATTCCCTACAGGTGCACCAGTGATCTTCGGATTGCACACCAGTGATCTTCTGACTTCTCAAAGTTTTAATTCAGAAACTTTGGTTTGGGATAATCCTTGATAAAGGTGGAACATAATCCTTAAAGTGTGCAATCTGAAGATCACTGGTGCACCGTAGGGAATCCTGCCTTTACCAAGAAAATTACTCAGTCATCTGGTGTGTACCAGAAATGTGTCACTCAGATCTGGTCCACTTCAGAAGCCGTTGCTTAGAACCCGGTTCGGATATCAGGAGGCCGAAGGATCTGTCTCACTACCGGTTTCCTCGCCTTGGATCTAGCTCGGTACTACCAGAAGCTGATTATACCGTTAGTTATGTATTAAGTTATAATTGATTTTTAAGTTAATTAAATTACTCATCATTCAAACCTGCCACAAAGATGAACAAATAAAGATTAGAAGAAGAGGACACCACAGATAACTAAAAATAAACTACTAATAATAAAAGTAAAAGTCTACAAATCGAAATGGGTTCGTAATGATAGAAAGATACCAACCATAAGACATGATCAACACAAGAACATGGTTGCTTATAGACAAACTATCCACCTCCAAGTGATATGTAGCTCTCTTGATCCTCACGACCCTTGATATTTATTGCATAACTACTCTACGATCCTCTTCTTGGCTAGACCGATCAAGGTAGATCGAAGCCTAACCATTGAGGGATGTTAGGATGGCCAGAAGGCCTCCCACAAGACCCCAAGATCTCTGGAAGAAGCTTGGAGTTCGGCCCAAGAGAGCACAAGAAGGGATGAACAAATGGTGGGGGTTAGCTTGGTATTTATAGGCCTCCAGAGCAACCATGGTCATGCCAAAGTATGTCGAGGGCGTGCTTGCAGTTATACGTACGTTCTGTTGCTGCAGGTCTGATCTGTCTGTCCATTTTGTCTGGCACGCCCGTGCCAACTACTTGAGCATGGGCGTGCTCATCAGTAATTTGTCAGATCTTGTCGTTTAAGCCTTGGGGAACACGTTTTAAAGAGCATGGGCATGCCAAGTGATGTGGCATGGGCGTGCATGTGTCTTCAGTACGTTTTCTTGTTCTCCAAGCTTGTTGCGTTGTCTTCTAGCGTGCAGGGCCTCCGTGCAAGTGTGCGTAGGCATGCTGGGTCACTCCCGGACTGGTTTTATCACTGTTTAAGTCTCGGGATTGTCTTCAAACATACAGGGAACAGGCTCTAAGTCTCGTATCAACAGGAATCTCTAGTTTTTGCTCGTTTTCACCCGAAAATCCTTTATTTCCGTCTTGGAGCTCCAATTTCCTGAGATAAACAAATAGGAACGAATTAAGCATCAAATATCAATATCATAAGCCTAATTGTGACCTATTTTGGGACTGTTTATGCCTGTTTTATATGTTAATTCTGTGAGTCATCAGTAGGGCGACTTACGAGTAGTATTGGAAGGAAAAGGGTTGTCACCGGAGATTCGCCATTGGTGGTTGGATGCTCTTCGGCTCCTCTCTTTCTCTTAAATATCTCCTCTTTTTATCCTAAATTTATTATTACTCTTTATGCCCATGGTTTATGATCAGTTGATATTTATTAAAAATATAATACTAATAAAAACAATTTATAATATTGTAATTTATTATTATTATTATTCTTTTTTTACTTTTATATTAAAGTCTTTATTATTATTGATCATGAATAATAAATTAAGGTTCTAATTTTATTTATCCATTGCAATCCTGGTTCTACTTCTCTAAGTAAAGATTCTTTGGTTTTTAATATTTTTCAAGGCGTTCTTCTTGCTTTGTACTTTTATATTAAAGTCTTTATTATTATTGATCATGAATAATAAATTAAGGTTTCAATTTTATTTATCCATTGCAATCCTGGTTCTACTTCTCTAAGTAAAAATTCTTTAGTTTTTTTAATATTTTTCAAGTCGTTCTTCTAGCTTAAATCACCGTGCATATTATTCTCTGTTTTTGGTTAACAAGGGTTTTTGTTGTAGGTGTGGTAAAATTTGATACTGAAGGCCAAAGTAACTTATATGTTTTGGAATGTGCATGAATCTTCTCCTGGCAATGTAAGTTGGTTTTTCTTTGAAGTCTGAATTTAGAGGTTTCTCCGTTTGTCTAAAAGGTTAAATATTTTTTGTTTTAATATGTATGTAAGGGGTTTTGAATGTGTGTTTTTTGTTTTTGTCCTTAATATTTCTTATGTTTGTTGTTTCTTTGATTTAAGTGTTGTTGTTTTTGGTTGTTATGGTTAGTTGTCATGTCGATCTTATTATTTTGTTGGTAGATATTATTATTTTGTCATAAAAGGTGAAAATGCTAATCCAAACACCCCTTACTTATGTTTTACGGGAGAACTTTGTTATAAAAAGTATTATATTGATGGATATAGGGAACGCAGCTGCACCACTGGACAGGTCACGCTGGTGGTGATGATGGTGCGACCTTTTCACGTCAAGAAGCTGCAGATCCATGTTTAGGCACTTTGTTTTGTTAAGTATATTTAATTAATTTTTGTGGATTAATTTTATGTAAATGAGATTGCAAAGCTTTTTCCGTCTCTATTTGGACAGCCTTTAGCAGTGTTGAAGCCAAGTGAATCGAATGAGCCAGGTTCGCCTTTGAATATAGGAGTGGTGTTATCTGAAGGTCAAGCTCCAGGAGGGCACAATGTTATATCCAGGATGTTCGGTTATTAATTTTATAAATAGTATGCAAAAATCTAAATATTTATTGACTATTTAATTATTTTTTTCTCTTCTGTTGTAGATTACTTGCAGGAACGCTGCAAAGGGATCACTTTATACGGGTTTAAAGGTGGTCCGTCTAGGATCATGAAGGGGAAATATGTGGTCTTAACCCCATAGTACATTTATCAATTATTTTCATTTTTTTTGGTTTTGGTTGTTGTTGCATGTGAATTGAGTAACTGAACGAGAGGATAAAGGCAAGTTATCATTTCTGGATGTAGTGGTTTTATATATTAAGTTTATATTTAGCATAAATAGTAACAACTTCTTTGTGCAATGTTTAATATCTTTTGTCTACTTTTGCATGATATGTGTGAAGCAATCCATTAGCTACTGGCGCACAAGAAACGAGCTGACAGAAGACGAGGCCATTGAAATTGTGGTGATCAAAACAACAGGTGATAAAATCTTTAGTCAACTTAGTGCGTATATTGGTGGCAAAGAGCTGTTCACTAAAGACACATAGTTGTGCACTCAATGATAGATGTTCCTTATTATTTGCCTGAAAAAAAAAACAAATTTTCTCTACAACCTTTCATATTCATTGTCATCCTAAATGACCAATCTATGTTATTGACCCGTTAGGCAACATCATGTGACTCGTCTAGACCTATCACCCAGTCTGACCCGACCTATTATCGTGACATAGATTCAACTTGATATTACTGTTTGATATGATTGAAACTCAATTTGAATTTAGATGTTACCTACTTTGTATCTTATTTTAATTATTTACTAGCATACCAGACTAATATTGTCAATAACTTATAACATGACTTCATGTTTGTATTACATTGCAGAATCACTATCCAATTCTTTTCCGTGGTGTGAATGGAACAGTCGCCCATGAATTCATTGTTGATTTGAGACCATTGAAGGTAATATAGAAGTCAAAGTCAAATACACTAATCTTGATTGTTTATAAGATCTATGGACTAAATTCAATCACTTTCATATTACTGCTAGAATAGAACCTGAAGATGTTGCTAAACGTCTTATAGATTACGGCTTTCACGGCCAAACAATGTCATGGCCAATTCCAGGAACACTCGTGATTGAGCCAACTGAAAGTGAAAGTGAAAGCAAGGTATGATGGAGGGTAAAGTCTTTATTTTTATATTGAGAAATGAACAGTTGATCTCAACAACAATGTCATTAAGGTATTTTAGCAGTCAGATTATGATTGTTTTGGAATAATTTAGTCTCAAATATTATTAGTGATATTAGAAAATTATTATGTTTACAGGGTGCTCCTCACCCGCCACAACTCCTCATGGCTGATAAGTGGACCAAACCGTATTCTAGAGAATACGCAGCGTACCCTGCTCCAGGGCTTCGTGCTGCTAAGTTCTAGCCTACCACATGTTCGTCTCTCGCTCTCACCTTCAAAACCCCTATTCCAAACACTGTTTTTTTTTTCTTTTCCTTATATTCTGATATGTCTTTATGTAACAGGCCGTGTAGACAATGTGTATGGAGACCGCAACCTCATCTGTACTCTTCAGCCACCACAGGAGTATGAAGAGAAAGTCGAAGCTACTGCTTAAGTGAACCATGGATCACCACATTTGCTTCAAGGTTCAGGTTAGTAAACGCAAATGGGAATTAATGATCCGTTTAACTGAGTTTACGATTGGTATGTTTTCTACTTTTATCATTTTTATTAAGTTATATATTAGATTTTTTAACCCAGGACATTCCTAGAGTAATCCGCTAGTAAATAATATACTACTTTCTCAACTTTCTTTCCAAATAGATGTCAATACAACTTATAATTAAGGGTGGAAAATATGTTAGGTAGCCTTAGGTTTAAGTAATTGACTGGTCTGAATAAAATAGGCCCTACATTTACATTTTTGTTACATTATATTCATTATTATATAATTATTATTTTATGTTTATTTTTCCATTGTGAAAGCACTGACCCATGATTTTAATTTCAACGCTCACATGGAAAAACCAAACTTCTATATAATATCTTTAGTAAGCAATAGCTAGGAAACCATCCTACACTTCTCTTGCATTTTTATACCAGTCTCTCACGGTGGCTGATGAAGATGGTCATGGTGGTTGTGTTGGTAGTTTTATCGCTGACCGCGACCGTGACTTCGCAGACGAAAACGCGTGCTAACTTTCCCGACATTCCTAACCACTGTCGTGGTAGCGTGCCGAGGTCAAACTTTATCAAGAACCGCAACTCTACGTTAGATGAACTCAGAATGCAACTATTGAGCAAAAGAGTTCTTTATGCTAGAGCTCAAAATTCAAGTGGTGGTGACCCGGTTTTCGCGGAAGCGCAATGCCGAAACTACCTCACCGTAGATCAATGTGTTGATTGTTTTGATATTGGTGTTTTTAACATTGTTAAATGCATAGATGGCGATGGTGCTATGGTTTTTCTTGACGATTGTAGTGTAAGGTAAGGCTTTCTTTTCTTTATGATACATTACATTATACTACATGCATGTGGTCGTCATATATGATGTAGTTTGATTACTATTTAATACGAGTATAAATTAGTAAAACGATATAATCAATGTTTTCAGGAACATACCGGATATTGAACCGGTCACCTTATCGGTTCATCGGTCGGACAGGATAAGGTAAATATTTTAAAATAAATAGGGTAAAATGAGAAGAATTTAATCAATTTCCAGTTCGACTTCACAACATAATAGTTCCACCCCCCCAATTCGTTCTCCGGTCCACCCCCGTTGCGTGGTTCGATCGGTTAGTCCTGTCTGGTTTTCAAAGCACTAGATATAATTTTTTTGAACGGCCAATGGTACACACCCATAACAAAGCCCCGCACCCTTCAGGTCCGGTCCCCGGCCCCCTTAAGGTCCAGCCCCTCATTTCATAATAACTCTACTCTGAGTGGGATTCGAACCTGTGACCTCCCAGGGCAGAAACCCTACAAAGTGGATAAACATTCTCACCTCCATTACAACTACTAGGCTACAACATCATTGGCAACACTAGATATAATTAATTAACTTGAAATCATTGATAAATTCATATAGCTAGGCTTCGATTATGAATGCTAGCAAAACAATTATATTAAATTTCATTTATTCTTGATCACTCTAGTCTATACTTTGTAACTTTTGTTTTGTTTACCTAGGGTTTCCTTAAAGACTTTTAACGATTAAATGAATGCTAAAAAATCTAATGCCTAGTAAACGGATAATAACAACAAAAAGATAGACAAAGATAATTAAAGCAAAGAATCTACAAATGAATCTAGACTATATACAGTGTTACCCATACGAATTGATAGTCGAAATAGCCAAATGAATATATCGTATCGAGTGAAATCCTAACGAACAAATATATAATCATATACTAACAAAAGTTTATACATCCTATATACCAAATGTGAGAGTGTGGGGCACACGCACAGCACAAAACAGTTGCTAGAACATCCAATGCAAGAACAATCGCTCACTAACAACATTCACATTAGGTTCTCTATAAATATGTGATTGAGTCCTCCATAATTTGTTAAGTGGTTTTGAGTGGTTGTGAGTGGAGGAGCCACTGTTCATCATTCATAATTTTTTAATATTTTTGAAAATTGTTGTGAGTAGAGAGGAGAGAAAAGGTAATGATAAAAGTATAGAAAAAATATTATTAAATAGAAAATGAGATAGAAATGTAGTGATTTTTAATATAATTATAGAGATGAAGATGGAGCGGCTACTATGAATGCTAAAGGGGATGTTTGGGTAGCGTTTTGAAATGGATTTTTAGATTATTCGTTTTGAAAACGCAAATAATCAGTTTTTAGTGTTTGGGGTTGAGTTTTGAAATGAATTTTTAGGCTACTAAAACACAATAATCTAAAAGCAGCTTCACCCCTGCATTTCAAAACGGAAAAGTTGTTTTCAAAAATCAATCACAAACACCCTCTAAGTCTCATCGCTAACTTTAATTCCAAATACTTGGTCCTAACACAAGATTCAAGCTCTTGACTAGTCACAAAGTGGTCGTAAATTTGGTTTGTAATGGGCATTTGCAATTGGCAATTTTGATTGCAAATGCCAATTACGACCTTAAAGAAGAGGTATTTACAACCGCAATAGCGGGCAGAAATACCCCTTTTTTATGGTGGTGCACAACTACATACTAGACTAAAGTAAGTTAGTCTAGAACCAATTCATACCTATCATAACTAAATCAAATGGACAAGTGGGACTTCCAAACACAATAGAAGAAGTCAAAGTCTTTGATCACCCCACTAGCTTATTGGTGTAATAGCTAGTAATTTAGACAAGTGGATCCCTAGACACATCCCCCGCCTTAAAGAAATAACTAGTAAATTTCAATTGTCCTTGATACTCATACCGAATGGAAAGTGCAAATCCTCACTTGCTTCACAACATGATTTCAGCTAATTACTTTGTTATAAATCATGTAGCGTTCACCTATAACGCATTAGTGAAAAGAAAGCAATCGTAATTTATGAATTGGTGTGTTGAAGTTTGGATGCATTCATCATGATTGGTTTTGAGTACTTTCCTCCAGAAAATAATAGTGGCTTTTAATTGCATTCAAAAGTGTGATTTATTTATTTTAAAACCGGGCTATTTAGGATGGTGCCATATAGTGGGGTTTTTTTTTTCACTTTTCGTATATGATATGTAATAAAATAGTAATCAACTTCAATTAATTAGACCACAGATTAAAAAATTTGGTTTCAGGCATGTCGTTAAAGTTTCACTGCTATTTTAAAACTATATATTTTACTTGAAATGTAGATTATCACTATTACATGTAATTTATTTAGTTGTTTTCTTATTATATGATGACATAGCTTAAAAATGTCAACATGGATTAAAAGATGAAAACTAAAATCTTAAACAATTTTCAATTTATTTTAAAAAGTGCCAAAAATAGCATAAAAATTATCATTTTTAAAAAAATGCAATTTAATAAAAAAATTGAAACTTTTTGAAAATTTCAGAATTTTTTAAAATCTTTGGATTTTTTTTAAAATAAAATTGGCACTTTTATGAAACTTTTTGCAATTCTTAATTTTTTATTTTGTTATATATATATATATATATATATATATATATATTGCAGTTTTGTAAAAATCGCAACTTTTAAAATGTATTTTGTTATTTTTTTTAATCCATATTGCCATTTATATGCAATGTCAATATATTTAAAAAAGCCTAAATGAATGTCATGAAAAATGATTGACCTTTTTATTTAGGTAAAATATTTATGATTGAAACATCAAAGCAACTTTAGTGACTTAATTAATTAGAACAAAAATTTTATGAGTGATCTAATTGGCATACTTCTGAAACTAGGTTACTGTTTAACCGAGTTATCTCCTTTCAATATGACTTTTGAAAGGTCGACCGAGTTAACTAGAAAAAAGGTGCAAGTTTTTTTTCTTCCCGAAATTAGTTCACCTCAAACATAACAATAAAAAATAAAACAATTGAAAACTTAAACATGATAAATAAGGAAATAATCACTAACGATTAACGACTTCTTATTGTATTGAAACAAAATGATTATGAAGAAATTACAATGAAAATGACTTAGCAAAAATATACCTAAGATTCTGTTCTCACCCTTTATTACTTGCAAAAAAAGTACAATGGAAATAATCACTAATAACCAACGACTTCTTAGTGTTTCTAACCGCGGGAAAGAAAACGAAAAAAAAAAAATTATTTTATTAGTGTTAGTAGTAACTGATTCCTACAAAAATAAAAAAAATCCCAAGTCCGCAACTAATCAATAGCCTAATCAGGGGTAAATTATACTTCTATCAGCACCAAGTTTCAAGGTGCTCAAAATCAAAAGTCTTAAACGAGCTGTTACTCCACACCTCATATCTTGAGTCAATCTTGGTTACAATTTCCTACTTGATCTATAAGTAAATCCAGATTATCCAATATGCTTAAGGACAATAAAATCACCAACACATATAAAATACATTTTGAGTTTTGAATATTTTGTACTCTTTTTTTCCTAAGGTACGAGGCGTTTGCTGAATTCTATAATAACCCAAATGTCAACGAGGATGAGCCTGGTGGATTTTCAATTTGTGGCAATGTGTCGGCATCTCAACCATTATCACATTATTCTCAAATGGTAGACGATTTTTTATTAGATATCAGAGATGCTACACCGAAAACATCTAATTCGTATGTAGCAAGCATGATGCAAATCACAAATGACAATGCAACGGTGTATGCTATTGCACAATGTGCTGAAAATGTTAACCAAGCCATTTGCCAAGGATGCATGAATACAGCATACAACAAACTAAAAGAATGCCTTCCAAACACAGAAGGAAAATACTTCGACAATTCATGTTTTGCAAAGTACTCAGAGACTCCAATTTTTAATGCTAACCAGACAACAGATATAACAAATATCTTAAAAGGTGAAGCCACTTCATCATTCAGTTTCTTGACATAAATAATTGTTAGACCATGTTATATTGTGATGTGATTCTTTTGAAATGGGATGGCGATAATATATATGTAGGTCATTTATTAGTTTACTTTGATAAATTTGTTTGTCATATATCAGATGGCCACTCTACTTTCTTGAGTATCACAATAACTAATTCTTCCATGTGTTTTTGTCACGTGGCCTTATTGAACTCTCTAGTTAGATAGCGACGACACTTTTCAAGAAGAAACTGCTAAGTGATGTCTTCATATGTAGGAGTGACATATGACAAGAAAAAGTGAAGTCGCTATTTTGATCCGTGACTTTAACAACAAAATGACTAAACAACCACAACCATTGTGATTTAGATTAAAGTTTCTATCTAAATATCGACTACCCATTTATCAAAGTCAACGTAAAAAGGAACTACGTACTAGTCGTCATGCAATTACGAATGAACCAATTTCTTATAAAATGACTGAAGTTTATTACTTTTGAATTGATAAATTTTGTACAATAGGCGTTCATTCAAGCAAGGTACCCATAATTGTTGGAACCATTGGTGGTTTAGTTCTCTTGTTCCTTATGTTTGTTTTGTGTTTATTTCTACTACGGAAGAACTCTAAGAAGACTGAACAAGGTGATTTGTATATCTACTTTCATTTATTCTCAATACAAGGGTAACAACTTCACAACATTTATTGTGTTGTGAAGTTACATATTCAATTCATGATACTAATAAACATCCCTTCGTACATGGACCATGTTTTGTATGCAGAGGATTTAAAGGGGACACTAAATTACAATTATAAAGATCTATTGTTGGCAACCAATAATTTCAGCGAAGAAAATATTCTAGGGAAAGGAGGTTTTGGTGAAGTGTTCAAGGTAATAAACTAGAACATTTGATATTTCAATGTTGAAATTTACGATCGCGCTTACACACTTAAGTGACACATTTTGATTTCTAAAGAAAAACTTCCTATCTTTTTTTATGAAAAGTGTCACTAAATTTAAGTAGGTTTAGTTTGCCTACCATTCATTGATGAAGACGTTGTTCAAGAGTGTATCAATATCTTTATGAAAGGAAATTATTTTTAACTAATTATTTTGGATGGTTTTATAACAGGCAATCATTGATGACAAGAATGTTGTGGCAGTGAAGAAACTTCAAGTAAAAGATGTTAGAACAAAAGCAGAATTTGAGAATGAAGTTAAGCTTATAAGTAACATTCATCATCGCAATCTTCTTCGTCTCCTTGGATGGTCTAGTGAAGGGTCTGATCTATTCCTAGTCCTTGAATATATGGCAAATGGAAGCCTTGACCGATTCCTATGGGGTAAGTTGAAGTTGTTAAATTACTCATGATTATTCACTTAAAATCTTGATTTTGAAAATGTTGGTATGATAATAAATATGCATGTAATGCAGGCGTAAAAAAGGGGACTCTAGATTGGAACCAACGATATGAAATTATATTGGGGATAGCTAAGGGTCTTGCTCATCTGCATAGTGAATGTCATGTAAAAATCATTCACAGAGATATCAAATCAAGCAATATTCTCCTTAGTGATGATTTTAAAGCCAAAATAGCGGATTTTGGGTTGGCAAGGTTTCAACCAGAAGATGAAACTCACGTTAACACCAAGTTTGCTGGGACATTGTAAGTTACATTACTATTTAGATTTCCCTTCGTGAAATCCTTTTTTTATTTGGAATTTACTTCATAATATGTTATAATATAATATAATTGTAGGGGATATGCGGCACCGGAATACGTACTTCATGGTGCTTTATCAGATAAGGTCGATACTTACAGCTTTGGTATCGTGATTCTTGAAATCATTAGCGGCCAAAGGTCCACGGACGTAAACTCTGATAGGCCATCCATGGAATACCTCCTTGAACATGTGAGATGCCAACTTCAAAACTAACTCCCTTTTTTATTGTATTTTTAGAAAATTGCCAACATCAAATTAAGAAGAAAAAAAATAGTATATGTAGGCAGTAAAGGATAAAACCAAACAAATAAATAATGTTAGCAAATTAATAAACACGCCAACTGTTATGGTTCTATTCGAGATGAACCGGATCTCCCAAGAAAAATTAACAGAAAGAAGAGAATTTCAAACCACAATTTTCGTATGATCTCCATTAACCAAAATGAGGGGAATTTAAATACACCAATGGGAATTGTAAATAAGGAAATGCAAAGTTACGTTGAAACAAAAAAATAGAAACTAACAACTTTGAAGGAGGAATACTAATAAGAAATCCCATAGATTCCTCTCCATAATTATTGGTCTTCATGAATGCAAGCCTTTTATTATGGAATAGATTTGGCATCTTATTTATTGATTAAGATAACAGATGGGCTTGTTGATAACGCGTTTGGGTCGGGACTGCACCGTTGGGCTGGTGCCATTCGCATGGACCGTAACACCAACTGCATTGAAATATAATAATCAATAATACTGAACAAATATTTTAATCTCTGGTAATTAATTTTACACAAGAAGACAAATTTGTTTTACATAGACACACATGATTATATAACTATCTTTATATGTTGTTTTGTAACTCTTGATACTATTTGCTATGTATCTATGCCAGGCATGGAAGTTATATGAGAAGAAAATACATAAAACGTTAATTGACGAGACATTGGACTTGAATCAATACCAACAAGAGCATGCTATGAAGATCACTGAGATTGCCTTGTTGTGCACTCAGTCACCAGCTTCAAATAGACCAACCATGTCTGAAGTGGTTTTGATGCTTCAAGAGAACCAATCATTGGGAAAAACACAGTTAACAAGACCAAATTTTATTCACAATCAAGATAGGAGGATTCATATAGGTTCTTTAAAGAAAAATATTGGTGTTCCTAATGTCTAGAAAAAAACAAAGGTATTAGAGCAGGCCACATGTGTGGTCCATAATGTTTATGGTGGTTGTTTGGGTGGTGTTGGTGGTGATGATCAGAGATTGCTTAAATGGATCTTGTGTTTTAGGGAATTGGATTAATGTTTGGTGTTAGAATTGTGAAAATCTTTGATATCCTTGGATTTATAATTTGGAGTATTATGGATAGTTAAAATATTATTGACATGGAATTGTGAAACAGGATGAAATAGGAGGAATGCATGACAGAATATAGTTGAATTAAAGGAGGGAATTTTTTGCCAAAGTTGGTTTTTTCCGAAAAATTTGTGTCTTTGGTAGTTGTCAGAAGTTGATTTGTTAAACTAGGAGTCCCGCAATCTTAGATTGCGGGAATGGGTGATGCGGCATTCCAACTAGGACGAGCAAACAAGGTGGACGACTTACGTGGGAGGCTGCAGACGTGGCTGGGGACGTGGAAGTCCCGCAATCTGAGATTGCGGGAATGGGTCAGAAAAAAGCATTTATGCAATCTGAGATTGCGGAAATGGGTCAGGGGTTTACTGTTTGTTTTTGTCTTCAACTCTTACACACCATCTAATCAATTCAATTGTGAATACTTGCATGTGAGAGTAGAGAGCTTGCATGTCTGAACTTGTATAGTGTAACATCTAATCAATTTGAATGCTTGCATGTGAGAGTAGAGAGCAGAGAGCTTGCATGCAATTTAATATATATATATATGGACTATTGTTAGACTATGTATCAAACTCACAACTATCAAACTCACAACACAAAGCAGATAAAACTTACAACTATCAAACTCACAAGCTTCATATCTAAAAAACTATGGCACATTTACACCCGGGTCCAAGAAACAATGCCCTTCTATGGCTGCAGCCAAAACATCGTTCGGCTTATCTGTTCGAAGACGATGTTGGCCATGCCACAGAACTTGATATCAGGCGAGGGGATCAGTCATTATTTAATGCCATTAAGAAAAAACCGTTAAACCCCAATGTTGATAATATGGTTAGAATAGCTGGTTTTGGTGGGGTTCTTGATATTGGCTACCTATTTGCTGACCGTGGTTTGATAACCACGTTGGTAGAAAGGTGGCGTCCTGAGACCCACACGTTTCACTTCTCGTTTGGTGAAACAACCGTGACTTTAGAGGACGTGAATGTCCTCATGGGGTTGCGAGTCAACGGTCCACCATTGGCAGGACCAGAGGAAAAATGGTCATCCGAAATTCGATTGCAGCTAGTACAACTTTTGTTGGGCATAGAGGCGAATGAGAGCATGTTCTCTGGAAATTCTATTAAAACAACATGCCTTGTAGAAATAGTGAAGGAAACACTGCCCGAAGGGGCAGATATCAATCAGATTACACAACAAGCACGTTGTGTGGTCTTGATTATTGTGGGTAATTCATTGTTGGCTGACTCTTCTAATGGTTAGACATCATTGGCATTTTTAAGGCACATTGAATCGTTAGAAAGATGTAGTCAATTTAGTTGGGGGAGTGCTGCATTGGCTTGTTTGTACAGAAATTTGTGTAAATCCGCAGTCTCTACTGATAAAACAATTGGAGGACCTATCACTATACTCCAGTTGTGGGCATGGATACTATCTCCCAAGTGTTTAACCCGGTTGATGCCTGGAAAACCTTATGGTGCTATGTATGTATTTTCTCCATCACCCTTATGTTATATAAAATATTTTTTTTTATTAAATAAACTAACTCGTTTAAAACAGCTGGAAAGGATCGCACGGTTTCAAGGAGTTTGCCTCGCGGTCGTTAAAACCGATACGATCGCAACTACAAAATTTACATTCCGAACAGGTATGAGACTGTTTATGTTGTGTTACAAGTAAAATATATTAAATTTTACTAATAGTGTTTCTTATTAATTTTTTACAACAGTTCATTTGGAGACCCTATCAACAAGCCATGGGGATACTCCCGCAAAGAGCGCCTAGGCGAAGACAGAAGCCGTCCTCAAAGAGCGCCTAGGCGAAGGCGAAATCAAAGGAATGTGGAGGTTCAAAGAGAAGAAGAAGTGCCTGTGGATAGTCGTCAAAATACGCCTATTAATGAATTCTTTGATGATGATCTCGGGTTGGATGTTGGCTCCTTTGTTGCTCAGTTCGGTACCCTACCAGATACATCGAATCTCCAACCGGGGTCTTCCTAGATGAACTCCGAACAACAGAACATCATGGAGTCCTTTTTAAACAGCGAATTCAACCCATTTGATGATCAAAGTTACATTACACCACCACAGACTACCTTCCCAGTGAACCCACCCATCAACACCGGGCAGTCATCGATTAACTATTGGGCCCCAAATCAAGGTGGCGAAGGACCGTCGTCCAATTTCTACACACCAGTACCTTTCGAGTTCCCTAATGAGCCGCGTCGGAATCCACACCGTGAGCGACGTCCTCCTCTATGTGGTACTGAAGGATGATTTTGTAACCAACCTAATTGTGGACCCAATTGTAATAACTCTGTATGAAATGATGATATATGAAATGGTTTGTTTGTTGATATATCAAATGGCTGTTTTGTTGAATTTTAATACAAATAATGTTAATACACAAACTGAGGTCCGGGGCTTTTTGTGAGGTCCGGGATCGTGTCACGGACAGTCCCGTAACGCCTGAACCAGCGACGGCATTGTTATATCACCCAAGGACGCCACGTTCGACGATCCGGGTCTGGTAAAGACCGGCCCGGGAGACGGATACAGGGGCCCCAAAAGGGCTCCCTGGGCCTGTTTCAACACTAAGATTTTTTTATATTTTCATCCGGATTTTTTAACATACCTATTGGCAAATAAAAAGTAAGTTAACAAAATGGGGTCCGGGGCTTTTTGTGAGGTCCGGGATCGTGTCACGGACAGTCCCGTAACGCCTGAACCAGCGACGGCACTGTTATATCACCCAAGGACGCCACGTTCGACTATCCGGGTCCGGTAAAGACCGGCCCAGGAGACGGATACAGGGGCCCCAAAAGGGCTCCCTGGGCCTGTTTCAACACTAAGATTTTTTTATATTTTCATCCGGATTTTTTAACATACCTATTGGCAAATAAAAAGTAAGTTAACAAAATGGGGTCCGGGGCTTTTTGTGAGGTCCGCGATCGTGTCACGGACAGTCTCGTAACGCCTGAACCAGCGACGGCATTATTATATCACCCAAGGACGCCACGTTCAACGATCCGGGTCTGGTAAAGACCGGCCCGGGAGACGGATACAGGGGCCCCAAAAGGGCTCCCTGGGTCTGTTTCAACACTAAGAAAACACCTTACATAAAACAACACACCACATAACCAGTTTCAACACTAAGAAAACACCTTACATAAAACAACACACCACATAACCTTCAATACATACGGTTAAAACATTGACAAACTACATAAGCAAGGAAACGTAAGAACCCAACAACAATTAAAAAGCGCCAACATCATCAGCCTCTGAAGCGTACTCTTCAGCTTCCAAAACTTGATCATTCTGAGTGTGTCGACCACCTGGCACAAAAGGCCCCCCCAAAGGTGTTTGTTGAGGGTGACGGTAGGGTGGGTGGTTTAAATGGGGCTCCCTTGCCTGTTGGGTATGTGGTCGCACATTTGAGTTATTGGGAAACTGACAGTTTGGTGATGGTCTATGAGGTTGAGCATCATTAAAGTGGTAATGTATGTGTAGATGTTGTAGTTGTTCGGTGATGGAATTCAACAGATTATGAGTCGGATTAGCTCTTAATTGTTCACCCCTTGGTGGCTCCACCCAACATACAAAGCCACAACTTCGTGGTCTGCGATTGGCAGTGATCCACATTTGTCTCGTTACTCAAATAGATAAGTGTTCATACAATGTTAAGTTAACAATGTATTACACTTTCGAGGGGTGTTCTGAGGCTACATACATCACAGGAAATGAGGGTATGGAAATGATGTTCTATCTAGCATCGAACGTAAACCACTATATGGCAGTGATCCACGTTCAGTACACCCCATTAGTTCCATTAGCAGAAAGTAGTGCTATGGATCTCTTAAGGCGGTTCACGGTGTCATATGGTGAAGAGACATTTCATACTCCAACACAACAGCAGATGCAGTCAATCAATTTGGAACTGGGTTCTTCAATGTACAACAGCCTCACAGAAAGCTCAAATAGACAACCTGTTCCAGATTACCACTATACTGATTATAACTATAATGAAGAGTATGTTGCTAATTTAGATGCCAATGATATCGATGAGGATAATGCTGTCGACTACGATGAAGGTAAAAAATCCTACGTTGTACCATACTTTTTTATTTCTCTAAATTTTTTTTCAATACAAATACTTGAGTTTATCTAATCAATATGTCGGTTTTTGATGTACTGACGATAAAGGGCAACATGAACGAGTTGCCAATGACGAAAGCAGTGATGACAACAATGATGAGAACGAGAACGATTATAACATTGTGCCTTCAGATGACTCTCAAGGTATTGATACTGTTATTCGTAGTACAAAATTTGGATTTATCCTGGTATAAGTAATGTTCATTGCAAGGTTATGTGTCGGATTCAAGTAGAGAGACTGAATTTCAACCAAGTGACGTTGATTCAGAAGCAAGCGCCGAAGAAGAAGGAGAAGCCGGGACATTACAAGCCCCAACAGGTGCTGAATTTCATGAAGGGATTGATCCTTCATTCCCAATAGATAGACATGTCGACGAGCAAGACGAAGGGTTAGAAGCATATCGCCTACCCGATTTCGATGATAAAGATAAGATGGAGATCTGGAATGGAAACGTAAACAGTATCCGTGTCGGTATCTACTTCGAAAATAAAGAGAAAGTAGTTAAAGCCATTCGGTATTGGAACGTAGAATGTAACAGGGAGTTACGTGTGATAGAAAGCAGACCGGGTACATTTAGAGTCAAATACAAGAACGAAAACTCTTCATGTATGTGGGCTGCTGCTGCATCACGTCCACATAAAGGAGCCTTCTGGCGTTTGCACAAATGGAGTCCAAGGCACACATGCTACTCAACGGTAGAAAGAAATAACAAGGCACTACGGTCCAGAGATATTGCATTACATATCTATGCACGGGTCAAGGCTGATTTAACTTTCCCGGTTAAACAGATTATGACCCACGTAAAGGAGACGTTGAACGTCGATGTTCCGTACTCTAAGGCATGGACTGCCCGTAGAAAAGCAATTGAGAATGTCTATGGTACTTGGGAGAGCAACTTCAATGAGTTGCCTACCTACATGGAAAGGTTAGTCGCAACAAATCCTGGTACCGTTGTGAAGTGGCGTCATCATGAGAGGAGCACTGCCGAATGCAGGGTCTTCAAATATGTTTTCTGGGCTTTCGGCCCTCTAATTAAGGCCTTTAGACATTCAGCGCCTGTGATATCAATTGACGGAACTCATCTGAAGGGGACGTATAGGGGTAAGATGTTGATTGCGGTGGCGAAAAACGCAAATAACTACGTTCTTCCGGTGGCGTATGCAATTGTGGATGAAGAGACAATTGAGAGCTGGTCTTAGTTCTTGGAGCAGTTTAGAGAATGTATCACATCACACTGCCAGCCGTCCCCTTTGTGTTATTTCAGACCGACATGTGGGAATCATACGAGCAATGGAGGAACTGGAAGGACGGAGGGAGCCACATGCTTACCATCGTTATTGTCTTCGTCATATAAGAAGCAATCTCGGGTCAAAGTTCAAGAGCGCCACGTTGAAGAAGCTTTGCTGGACAATCGGAAGCACCTCCCAGCATTATAAGTATCGGTATGCCATCAGACAGATGAAGTACATTAAGATACAGGTGTGGAGATACTTGAGAGATATTGGCCTCCATAAGTGGAAGCTGGTGCGAGACCACGAAAATCGGCGCTGGGGTAACCTAACAACAAACATGTCTGAGTGTTTTAACCATGTGTTGTCGAAAGCAAGGATGATGCCTATAAAGGCAGCCATACAGTTTACATTTACCAGAGATATCGATCAATTCAACATCCATTATCGAATTGCCAGACGGTGTGAAACAATGTTGCCCCCTCGGATATGGACGGTCATTTCCGAACGTGATGCTAAATCCCGAGAACACTATGTACGTTTGTATGATGCTTCCCAGAAGCGGTACCTCGTGGAGTCTCGTGTGCAACCCAATGATGACGGAGGGAACGAGTATATGGTTGAGTATAGTAACAGAAGTTGCTCGTGTGCAAAGTGGCAAATAGAACGCAGGCCCTGTTCGCATGCTATAGCGGTTTGCCATATGCGACGTAAGAATATTCATGACCTTGTTGATCCTCGCTACCACACTTCCATGTATCGGTTGCAGTACAGCGGGCATTTTTACACCCTCGGTCATAAAAGAGATTGGGACCAGGCAACATGGAGAATTCGTGGTAACCCATCACAAATTACCGTTAAACGTGGGAGGTTGAAGCAAAGGAGGATACATAACGAGATGGATGTTACGCATGAAGACCAACCAAGAGCACGCCCTAAATGTAGCATTTGTAAGTTGACTAGGCACAACAAAAAGGGCTGCCAATTCCGTCAACAGTGATTTCTTGTGATGTGATTTCTTGTGATCTGTTTTATCTATGCTAGTTTGTGGTAGTACTATTTTGTGTTGCTTTGATATTGTATGTTATCGGTTATCGACTTCTTATGTTATCGTATTAGTATCGTGATGTGATATATCGTGCATTGTTGGTTTACATCTTTAGGAAGACATCTACACATTAAATAGACACGACGATAAAATTATTATAAGACAAGGGAAATATTACAAAACAGTAGACACAACTCACCAATACTTATCACAACGACACTTGTATAGTTCATCAGCCATGTGGCGTCGGTAGTTAACACAAGCCTCTTATACGGTGATTTGTTGGTCTATCATCAACGATTTCTTTTTAACTAGTTTCTCCATCATCATACAAACAAGAACCCCGGTGTTAGTAATGTTACCCTCATCTTGGGGGACATCCGTCTCAACCAAACCAAGGGACATATCACGTTCCGTTATGTATCTCGTGTTTGACCGAAAGTGAATACGTTCTAGAAACCATTTGAAATATAACTGTAGCATCTCCATATAGTTCCTTACCTCTCGATGCTTTCCATTTCTCCATCTTTTATCGGTCCAGTATTGAGTAATCACCATGCTTTGCATATCAATACGGACAAGTAGCCAGTCTGTTTGGCCAATCCACAAAGGAAGGTAGATGCAGTCAACCTCCCATAATGGAGGATACGGGTCCTTTCGTCCAGCAAAATCAAAGGGGGTAGTAGATTTATCATCTTGCATGTAGTAATAAAAATTAGGAGGTAACACCGTCCATCGGCATTTTAAATTGGGGTTCTTTAAGAGCAGCGACTGTCGTACACGCATTAATCTTACAGTCCATGCTTCAACATGCTGCAAAACAGGAAATAACAATATAAATTAATCTGCTGTGTAATTATGTTAACATATGAAAACAAATAAAAATTGATATGTTGTGTTAAATGTACAGTAGGGGACAGGTGACCGCCGGATTCCATCCCTAGTAGGGCACCCCAAAAACTTCTTTCCAGTTTTTTTGTAATGAAACGAGTGTAGCAATATGGGGAGTCCCCGTAGTTGTAAAACTCTAAAGCATCTGTGGACCAATTCTTGGGATCATCTTCCTTGGGGACTATAACACTATCTTTTTCAGGATCCTTTTCCGGTTGCCTCTCGGCCACCATATGCGTAGACGACCCAGCCTTCGTGGATGACGGCGACCTCTTCAAACGCCTCCAAATATCATCCGTCCACTTTGATTTCTTAGGGACTGGTTGAGAACAGAAATATCCACCAACCTCTTCATCATTCTCAGTACGATCCCCCATTTTTTATACTACAGGCACCGTGTTGCGGGATGTGTGATCTATCACATTATATATCCCTATTATAGGTGGAAATGGGACAACATTCTCATATTCCGTATTCTCAGATTGCGGATTTCTATACTCCCGCAATCTCAGATTGCGGATTTCTCTACTCCCGCAATCTCAGATTGCGGAACAGTATTAAATTCCGCATTCTTAGATTGCGGATCTATCAGTTTTAAAACAATACATTTTATTAATAAACCGTATTTAAATATTTATTGATATTAATAGGCAACAATCTACCAAGTTATAAAATCACAAGTTCAATAATACAATTTCACCGACAAAACGTTAAAAACTACAAATTTACCAACTATTTTTTCAAACTAGTCAAACTATACAATCCCGACGTCGTTTAGTCAATTTGTTAAATTATGATGCATAATTATGTACCACCCCCAGGCATGTTGGAAAAATCCACCATTTTTGTAAAAAACTCCCATATGTATGCATCTCTTCTAAAACCTACCAACACATTTACTGATTTACATAGCTGCAGCAGCAACATACAACTCCATATCTATCACACTACATATCTTTAGTGTTTTAACCAGCCCATATTTATGCATCTCTTCTCCCTCGACACTTGGCCCATATTTTAGCTTTATCTTTAAGTTCATCGATTTGTTGAACTTGGGTACCAAGTCAAGGGTATCTACGTAACTATGCCAGATGCCTCCTACGATTGAGATACGACCAGGAGAAGGTGCATCTGATGTCCCCAACGTCGCTAATGATGGAGCGTGTTTCTTCGACGTCGGAGGGCCTTGCGCTGAAGGTGTAGAACCCGCAAGCACGATTAACTTTGCTGCCAAAATGATCGATTTTGATGAGTCGACCACCTTCAATTTCCGAGAACACCTATTCCAACTTTACACGCCTTGCCATAATCCTACAGGGTGGCGTGCTGACCCTGAGGAACTCCAACCACCACCTCCCTAAGGATTTGCTTGGAAGGTGGATCCCCCAAAAGAAAAAGTCGGCATGCCTGGGGGTGGTACACTGGATCTTCGAACCACCATTGCAAACCAACTGTTTAATTTTATAAACTACAATACCAATGTTGCATTCTACACGTGTTATAATACGTGCAAATGTAACATCGATCCAAGTAGTTTCATGCAAATGTAACATCGATCCAAAAATAAGAGGGTCATGACCAAAAACTAGATGGATTCTTCTACAACCTTTGGACCCTCCAACATTAATATAATTGAAATCACATGACCAGACAGCCATTTAACACGTGCAAATGTAACACGGATCCAACAACACTAAAAAACCATCGCCTCTAACGCATGAAAATTATGGAATTCATTGTTTAGTCTGTTTGTGTTTGAGTGTGTATGAAACGAGTAAACGAGAGTGTGAATGTTATATAAGAAATGTAACACGGTGCAGCCATTTTTCTGACCCATCTCCTCCTCCGCAATCTAGGATTGCAAGATAGTATTTTGAAACACTATTCCCGCAATCTTAGATTGCGGGACTGACACGTCACCCCAAATCGTCCACCAGGTCGTCCACCTTGTCCAGCTCGTCCTACTTGGCTTGCCACATCAACCATTCCCGCAATCTAAGATTGCGGGACTCCCAATTTTACAAAAGACCCTCTGACAACTACCAAAGACACAAATTTTTCGGAAAAAACCACTACTTTGGCAAAAAAAACTCCCCTACTCTTAAAGGAGGGGGGAGGTGGTTTAAAATTTTGATATAAATAATGCAAATTCAGGCTTTAAACTTCCTAAAGTTATTTAATTTATAAAGCTTCATAAACTATATGATATTATATAAAGCTCAATAAAAATGTATGTGTATAAGGATTCCTAGTGGTGAAGTGAGGATGTGCGGATCAAAATAAGGGATACACATGAAGAGGGTTTTAGAGATGTTTTGAGGTGCACGCTTGAGAAAGAGTGAGTGAGATTGAACGAGAGATACCAAAAGGAAGGCAATGATGGAGGCAAAGAACACATTCTATATGTAGATGTATGACCGTCTGGAGACAAAGGACTTGGAGCATGATATGTTCAAGATTGTGAAAGCTAGGAAGGGTAAAAGGCATAATTAAAGAGTAGTGACGCTTATAAAAGGATAGGATGAGCGTGTTTTATTGAAGGATCAAGATATTAAGTTGAGATGGCAATCTATAGTACATAATTTTTTCACTGCGGGAGGGCATACCAACAAGAAAGCTACAACAACACCCTCAAAAACGAAAACGAAATAATAGTTGTTATCGAAGAAGTGAGGAAAAGACTTAAGAAGATGGGAAGGACTAAGGCTAACTGGTCTAGGCAACATATACCGATAAGACGTATGGAAGCGTTTCGGAGAGGAGAGAGTTTGACGACTAACTACTTTGTTTAATCTCATGGTAGCAGAACTCGCTAGGCGCTACCAATTCGGCTGACTAGGGAGTTGCAAGTACTCGGCCTAGTCGGGCGAGTACTCGGGGGTCGAATCGGCCAATACGGGGAGTACTCGGAATATTCGGCCAACTCGGCTATATTCGGTGACCCACCCTGTAGCGAGTACTCGGCAAGTAATCGGTCAACTCGGGCGACTTTTGCAACTATGTTTAATCTTATTTTCAAATCAAGAAAAAAAATCTCAAATCATCGTATGTGTCTTAGTGCCCTTATATAAGATTATTAGAGACTAAACTATTTTATATGTTATATATATATATATATATATATATATATATATAGGGTAAGGTTCCTGTAGAAAATAGTTTTTTTTGTAGGAAGTGTTTGAGCCATTGGATCTAGAAATAGATAGATGAGATTAAAAATATAAATTGTATACTATTAGCTTACAAACTCATTTGAATAGTAACTCAAATGAATAGTAAAAATATTAATATTTTATTTATATTATTATTTTATTTAAAACTTTATTATATTATATACTATTAATATATTATATACTATTATTTTATTTAAATACTTTATTATATTATATACTATTAATATATTATATACTATTATTTTTTCATATTATTTTATTAAAAAAATTTATTGTATTATATTGTATTAATATAAATAACATAATCTTATATAATTTCGTTACAAATTTCATGTGTTACCTTATGTGTAGATTTCTTTATTTTTTTAACGTTTACATCCAGAATGGAATCTCGATTGTATAATTCATTGATTGATTAACACCTCATCTAAATCTCGATTGTAAAACGCGCAACGCGCGTGATTTTATACAACTAGTTTATTTAGATTGTAATTAATTTTTGTAATAGTTGGGGGTAAAATTATTATTGTATTATTTTAATTGAGAAAATGTTTTTCTCCTTCCCTAATATCATGCTCAAATTATCTCCCCCCCCCCCCCCCCCCCCTCTCTCTCTCTCAAATAAACTAACTGAATCAACATCAACATAAAACAATATCACAATACTCCTTCTTTGTCAATCCTCGCTCCACCTTCCCTAAATCAACATCACTTTTTTATGATATACAACAATATGACAATCCTCCTCTAAATCAACATCAACATAAAACAATATAACAATCTTCCTTCTTTGTCAACCCTCATTCCATGTTGACTACCAACCTTCTCCTCTACTGTCACCGTCTACCATACGTTCAACCTTCTGCACCTTCACCGTCCACCCTTTGTTCCACCATCATAATCATCGACGATTACAAAGACAATAGACGATCATAAGTGTTTTGTTTTGTTATAAAGGTAAGATTTAGGGGTAGTTGTTGTGGATTAAAACATTTCAACAGTGTTTTGTTTGTTATAAAATTGTAACATCATAAGTGTTTTATATAAGGCTTTGTTAGTTTAGTGTTTGATATGGATTAAACATTAGTAGTGTTTTATAAATGTTAATGTATATTAGGTGTAGCTGTTGTTGTGGATTAAAACATGTCAACAGTGTTTTATTTGTTATAAAATTGTAATATCAAAAGTGTTTTATATAAGGTTTGCTAGTTTAGTGTTTGATATGTCTTAAACATCAGAAGTGTTTTATAAATTGATGTTGCTATAATGCATATTTTTAAAGAATAGATCCGATAATTTGAAATTGAATGAAATAGAATATGATAATATGTTGAAGATAATTTTCAAATTTTAGTTGGATTCCTTAATTTTAAATATTGGTAAAAAGTCTCAATTGCCCTTAATCTCAAAAGTTGATCAAATGGCTATAAATCTTTGTTACATTTCTCACACAAATCAATTTGAGAGAATTACTATTTGCGTCCCTGTGTTATAGTGGTTTAACCATTTAAATCCAAAATTGAAAACTTTAACTACTTGCGTCCATGGTTGGAAATTAACTAACATCTTGAGTCCAAATGTCTAACGTCGTTAACTAAGTCTGTTAACGTTAAGTGAAAAATACCCCTATTTATTAAAAAAATAAAAGAATTATCTATACATACACACAACTACTATACATACATACATAACACCATACATAATATATTAGTATATGTGTAATCTGTGCACATCAGTGATAACGCTATGTTCCCCAGTTTACTAAAAGATGGAAAAGAAAAAAAAAGGAAGGGATTTTCCCCCTTTTCTCTTCCTTTCTTTTCTTTTTCATCCTTTCCTTTCATCCCATTTCCTCCCAATTTGGGAGGATGAAAATTGGTCTCTTTTTCTCTTCTTTTCCTTTCCCTTCCCCCTTAAAATGAACTCTGGAACACAACTTCAAGCTTTCTCTTCATTTCCTTTCCTTTCAAAAAAACTCAGGAACACATATAAATTTCTTCTTTCTTTCCTTTTCCTTTTCCTTTCTTTTCCACTCTTAAGTCAACTCGGGAACACAGCGTAAGAGAGAGGCATTCAGTGATGCAGAAACTTTGCACCAATATACTTCCCCAATCAACCACCAAACACAAGCCTTCTCCGATCAAACACCTAACTCCGGTGACAGGCAACCGAAACCGATATCGACAACCGTCTGTCTCCGATGACTGATAATCGGGTCTCTGACCGGTCATCATCTCCGGAAACAACTACACACCATCATACCCTTGTCCTTCGTTATTATTAAACCCAAACAAAACCGGTGACCCTACCGACAACCTCCGAACATCGAACGTCATCATTGTCACCACGCACAAGAAGAGTTGTTAACGCCGTCATCGAGCCGTTGTGGATGGTTAATCTCTGTTGAGTCGGTGTAAACCACGCGCACGAGACGTCTATTAGTCGTCGATCGGCTCCAATTCGCCTAATCGCATTCTGCAATTATCATGGCTGCTTGATTTCGTTTCGATTTGGTCGTCCAATAGCTCTATTCGGTTGATATATGATATTTAAGGTGGGGTTGATGATAACCTGGTGGTGATTGGTGGGTTGTCTATGGGGTCTCTGGTGTAGGAGGTGCAGTTCGGTGGTGGTGGTGGGTGTCGTGCAGTTCGGTGGTGGTGTTGGTGCAGTGCGGCGGTAGTGCGGTGGGTTGAAGTCCGGGAGAAAGAGATGGGGGGGGGGGGGTGAGTGTATATAATAATTATTATAAAATATGTAAAAAATAAACTCTGTGCGCTTTGTAGGCTTGTACATTTTGTATAAATGACAAAAACGTCCTTCAAGTTAACAGATTTTTGAACGACGTTAGAAATTTGGACTCAAGATGTTAGTTAATTTCCAACCAGGGACGCAAGTAGTTAAAGTTTTCAACTTTTGATTCAAGTAGTTAAAACCACTATAACACAGAAACGCAAATAGTAATTCTCTCAATCAATTTTGTACAAGATCCTCTACCTATATATATACCAAAAATTCTTTAGTTTTTTAGAGTAGATATCGTTTTCATTCTCTGTAGGAGATCTCTTGATCTGTACACGTTCCATACATTGATGTTGAGAGCTTTTGTATGTTCTTCGTCCCATTGGTAATGAACTTTATATCATATTTCAATGCATAGTTTCTTGTTTAATCCAGCAATGCTTTTTATATCCTCATTCATCTATGGTTGATTTCTGTGGTTTACATAAAAACCACGTAACATCGGCATAGGATTTGATCAGAGATACCATAGATAACATCGGCGTAAAAACATATGTTTGAAACCAGCAAATCAAACCATATGACCATACATTCATGTACTATACTATTCTTAATCGACAGCAAATAAAACACATGTTCTACTTTACAAGAGACGTTAAAATTCACATTCACAAATACTACAGTTTGTAAGAATATGTATACGAAGACAAAAGAAACATTGCGAATCTAATAGGTTTTCAGAGATTGTAAACATGAGCCACTCACTGTGAACATGGCTTCTTTGATGCTGCAAATGACACTTTTGACGCCACCTTAGCTCCCCTGCTCTTTGCCATGTATAGGCCAACATGATGCATGAGTTCCTATGGTTGCAGGATTCAATATTTAGTGGTAATATAAATCAATGTTTTTTAAATAACTATGTATTGTTATATGTTACCACATGTTTATGCAAATTCTCTACTCAAAATTGATTTTGACCCGTTCGGTTATATTTTCCAGTTTAATATGCTGCAAGTGTCATTCTAAACACACACGTAATTACGATAATCTACATAGTAACAAGTGTACCTGAGGGTGAGCAAGAGCACCAGGGATGTTTCTTGCAACATGAAGCGGAAGATCAAAAGTTGCACACCCACCGGAATATACAATCACATCTCTAAGAGGTGTAACATGACCACGGTTTCTTGCAGATAATGCAGAACATACAAAATCCAGTACACATATATCTGTGCATATCCCAACAACCAATACCTGAAACATAGAGAAGATATGAGTTTACTGAACTTCACCGGGTAATATATACCACACACAAACACTTACGGATTCAATCTGGTGGTTTTTCACCCAATCTACAAAGACATTGGATCCGTCTTTATCAAAAGAACCAACAAATCCATCAATGCAGTCTTTACGTCGAAGTGTCACATTTGATTCGTTTTCCAACCACTGCAAGGCTACAAAACAGAGGGAATCAAAATCAGAACAGCAAAAGGTAACGCATGTTAATAAAAAACAGTGCATTTCAGCTATGTCATAATTCACTACCAGGAACCAAGTTGGCTTCATCTGTCCCAGCTATACAATGAGGAGGATACGGGGGCTCGGGGACATCTGGATGATGAGTATCAAGGAAAGCAAACACGGGCCATTTCTTTTCACAGAACATTCTGGCGAGTTGTGCTGACTCATCAACCATTCTAGATATTTGTTTATCAGGTACTTTTGGAGCCTGCACATGAGTGACATTATATCGAAACAAAGTTACAATCACCGATTCTACATATTAAGAACACGGATTACAAAAGAGATGCAATAATAAAATGTCTGTTGGTCTAAAAAAACCCATGCCACAAATTGCGTAAGAGTTGAAGATATTGATCTAGATATAAAATGTGTTGAGGGCCTGAGGCTGTAAACAATGTAACACTCTGGTGTTACACCAGTGGTGTGGATAACTAGATAAAAAGAAGATTATGGTAGTACATAAACACACAGGATAATGATGGAATATTAGCTTACAGATTGTTAAGTCAGTTTATCTGTCACTATTAATCGGTCAATCATTAGTTTGACTTTTAAGTCAAAGCTATAGATAGCTCATCAAAATTCTCTCTGCTTGCTTTGAGATCCGATCATGCCAACACATAAAACACACAGATTTTTCATAATTTTCACAAAATTACGCGCAATATGTTAAGAGAAAAAACAGGAAAGGATCATTTCAGAAACACAGGTGACAGTGTGTTTTTGTTTCAAAATATTCATTTTCCATTAAAATGGTAAAATGACATGCTTTACCATTATTTTCAGCTTCCTAGTTCCAACTCTATAGACTTCATCGTACCAAATGACTTCTACTATTACCAGACCAAAACAATAGATACTCCTTTCCATCAGCATTAGATATGCAGGGTCAGTTACTAGAACAATTCTTTTTTTTTTTTTTACAAGTTCAAAATCAGCTCATTTGATCTTAAAAACCAAAGTGCTTTCCAATCTCCATGACAGATATAAATTTTTTTAAAAGAGAACTCACAAGCAACAAGCAGAAAATACCCAAAATTTATATCGGTTTCTAGGATTAGTTACCCAATATTTAAACACAAATAAGCACTACATATTGTTCACTATCTAAATAACATATATGTACAACCTAAAAAGTCTATTTACAACATCCTGAGTTCCTGACTAAAATTCGCCATGTATACAATATGCACCCTCACCTGCACATTAAACCACTTCTTGCCTAAAAGCGTGCCTCAGCTGCACTTTTTGTACACAAAAGCAATAACCATGTTAATTTTTTTTTTAACAGCAAAAGACTTTTATTCATCACCCAAATTAAGTACATCAAGATATGCTAGCGAGGCGCTAAGATTCCTCAACACTCAAGAGAGAGATCCCTCTAGTAGAGTTCTCATGTTCGAATACAGCTTCCCGTGGTTAACAAACCTAATCTCATTGTTTATCATGGTATTGGTAAGCTCTGTGAATTTACTCTAGGGCTGTCTAGGGATGATGGTACTAGGTACCAATACCCAATTTCCTGTACCAAATCATTTTCGATATCATTCGGTACTGGTATTTTACCAATTTTACCTTCACATACCGGTACCGCACCAAGCATTTTCGGTACCAGTGCCCATTTATTGCGATTTCCAGTACCGGTACTGAACTCATCGCTAAGGCTAAGGTGCACAAAACAGGTTTTTCTTAAACCCAAATCCGGGTAGGAACCGGGTCCGGGTTTGGTCAACAAAGTCAATAACCGGGTACGGTAGGAAATAGTTCCGACTACGTTAGGTTTTCTACTCGGGTTTTGACCAGTTTGGTCGGGTTTTTCCCAATTTTGGGCGGTTTGGGTCCAGGTTTTGACCAAGTAAGGATGGAACCGGTTCCGTTGGTTCCAGGTCGGTTCGGTTCCTTTTTCAAAAACTCAGTCAGGAACTGGTCTGTACCCACGGGTAAGGTAGGAACCGGGTTTTTATGCACCTCTACCTGGGGCTGTCCAAACTGCTCGACACTCGTTTGAAAAATGCTAGGAAATACACTTGTTCAATTTCGGCTCAGCTGGAAACAAGCCGATCAGATCAGCTTTATTCAGTTTGTGAACGAGCCAAACACGAGCAAAAAGTAATCCCAAATCTCCAAAGGTATAAAGTTAAACCTAAACCAATGCTACCTACTACCTACCAATATTGTAAAACCGGTAGTATAGGCTAGCGTCCGGTCTTATTAGGATACGGGTTTAGTTTTCAAACACAATAATAATAATAATAATAATTGAATTGAATATATACAAATATTTATAAAGACCGATAGAGACAAACACATGAGTGTGAAAAGATTGATACCAGATGACCAGCACCGACAGTACAAAAGCCGTTAACGATATCGACGAGGACAAGACCGGTATTGACGTCACCTGCTAGCGTCACCAACTCTTCATCTACAGGTATCTCATTTTTCACCAGATCTATAACTGATTCCGACACCATTTGACCACCGATCAGAAGCACAGATTTTGAATGTTCAACTCAGATTGCTCAACAGTCAACACGTTCTCTCTCTCTCTCTCTCTCTACACACTCGCTTTCTTTCTCTCTCTAGTTTTCTGTATTTGACCAGGAAAATGAATCAAATTTGTTTGGTTGTTAGATTCTTACCCAATATATCTACTTTTAGAGTGTTGTCAAAGGGATGTATTTTTACGAATTGGTCCTTAGGATTTGTAAATGTTTCGAATGGTTTTTTCGTTTTAGAGTTAACTAGGGTTTTGGTTAACCCGCAAAGGCGGGGCACGTTTGTTGTCCAAAAGTGTTTAGTAGCACTATGGTCAACGATTTTTTTGCATTCTTTCGTGTAATTGTGGACGGTTTCGTGGGCATAAAAGATAATATTAAGTGACTGTTATTGTCGTCCGCGCTTCGCCGCAGGCGCCACTGTTGTCCATACATGTTACGCACAATGGGCGACGGTTCGCTGCCGGGAGCTCCTGTTTCACGCCCAGAACTAGAAGTAGTAGGATTCATTCTCATAATATAATAATAAAGTAAAAAATATCTAATTTTTTGCGAAAATTCTCGCATTCAAAATAAATGTCCGATGACAAGTTGATCGGTTAATTCAATAAGAATTGGGAGTTAGCACACGATTTTGTTAGTACCATCCAACCAAATCCAATTTAATTGTTTACTTATTCAATTTCAATGAGTGAATTTTCAAGTTCAACCAACCCATTTTCAAAATATCAAGTAGATGAATAAGAATCTTGAGATTGATTCTATATGATTTATTATATTACTACCCCTTTACCACTTTATTCGTACATGGAGTCGGGGGAGAATGGAATGCATAAAAATAACATTAAATGACTGTTATGCTCACGTGGATTTCACAAAAATACTCGTAACCCATTAAGTTCCACACCAGCGTTAACACTTGGCTACACACATACATATATGTTCGAAAAATAATCCTTAAAAAAATAACGAAAAGTTGTAAGTTGCAACACTTAAGCAACAATAAAGAATTATTAAAGCTGTTGCACGTCATCCCAGGATACCAATTAGCATCTTTTGAGGGCCTTGAATTAACAGCATGTAGCAGAAGATTCACCTATTTAGTATTCAATTTTGGCAGCTAAGGATGGCGCATGTTAGCATAGGTTACTATTAAAGTGTCTCTTCTTTAATATAGAAGAGAATTACACGGTTAGTCGGTCAGTATTTATGGTTAGTAATAGTCAATAATGTTGGGAACTAACACTGTGGTTGTGTTTCAGAGATTCATTTAACAAGAGAAAGGAGAGGATTTGAAAGGAAATGAAGAAAATTGGTGTTTCAGAGTTTTTTTTAGGGAGAGAAGAGAAGGGAGAGGATTTATACTGTATATCTCAATTTCTTCAAATTGGAAAGATTATAAGAGAAAGGAAGAAAGAATATCACGTTTTTTGTTTCATTCCATATTTGCCCTCATAAAAAAATTGGCAGTTTATCTCCCATCCACAACCCGCCATTTATCTCCTACACCCCTCCATATATTCAACCCTTATTCCATCATCTCTATGCATAAGCTGTTCGTAACCCTATCTCCATCATCAATCGCTCTTCAGCTCATCTTCCAGGTAACATTCAATTAACTTTTTTGTGGGTCTGTTGTCTTAATCGTGACCTTCTCCCAAAAGCCTTCACTTTTTGTTATTGTTTCTGATGATTGGGTCTTGTGATCGACCCAAGCATGAGCCAATGCCTCTTTTTCACTAATGAGCACGACCCAAGTAACAACAGTATGCAATATTGTTGTTACTTCCTAACACTGGGATCAAAAATGTCTATCACAAAGTAGGCTAACACTGGTGGAACAGTATGCAATATTGTTGCATACCATCCTACATGCCAATGAAAAGAATCATATGTGAATTGAAATCCAGTTGGTAAATAATTGAGTAAATGTTTGTTTTGGTTAATAATCATGAGGGTTTATATGTTTTGTAGAGTTTTTACATGGGTTTGAGCTATGGTTTTCAGTAGGGGTGCAAATGAGTCGAGCCGAGCTCGAGTTCGACCAGGCTCGTTTAAGTTATAAAAGCTCGAGCTCGAGCTCGTTTATTAGTTATTAATTAATGTATATTAATTATAATACTTATTTTATATATTTTCTGGTTATTTATTCATAGTTTTATAAATACTAATTATTATATATAAATACATATTTAATATATTAATTAAAATTTATATAAACAGTGGGCTCGTTAAGGGCCGCGAGCCGGCTCGAGCTTGATAAGCAAAGCTCGAGCTCGGAAACGAGATTGGTTTTCAGGCTCGGTCTCGAGCTCGTTTATGCTCGTGATGCTCATTAGTGAAAAAGAGTGCGTTTTTAAGGTGGACACGATGGATATTTGATCGTGATGCTCATTTGTGAAAAAACAGTGCATTTCTAAGATGAACTTATTGACTAGTTATATGTGATAGAATGCAAAAAAAATATGCACATATGAAGGTAGTGTATATGCAATTAGACAAAATGCTGTAAATACAATATGTTGGAATCTGTTGGTTAATTTTGGTCTATAATATCATCGAATTCAAACATAAAACAAACCTGGAAACCGAATGGATCTTGAAATAAAATGAGTGAAACTTGGATTAACCTCTGAATCGTATGAGAACTATCAGATAAACCTATTTGCGGGTTACACGCAGTGATTTATCGGATTAGACAGAGATTTGCTCTTAATGGAATTGGAATTGATGATTTCTGTGTAGGCAAAATTACTTTGTCCCTTGTAACCGTAAGTTTCTTTTTGAACAAAAGATATGATCAAGTTCATAACCCAAAGTCACAACCTTTGTTATATCAAATGCCAAACGGTTATGAAGATTATTAAAATGAGCCCATGAAAACCACCATTAATTGGAAAGTCCATGATTAAATTCAAGCCCACGTAATACAAATTATTTATGTAATAAGTTAAAATAAAATAATATTAGAATCAAATCGAGCCCGCACTCTCGCGTCACCAAACTCGTTTAATCTCAAATATTATTTTCTCGATCAACAAGTTAATCCAATACACTAAAATATATGTCGATAACACTAAAATAACCAACATTCCTCCCCCATTTTAGTGATATCCATGATTAACTTAACCATCCTCACAGAAACACAAACGTATGCATAAATGAAAATGTCCTGCGGATTGAATTTTCATCTTACTATTTACACGATACAAATATTAGAATAACAGGGTGTCTCAATGGATTGAACCCATGTTATCCATTTAAATACATGTAGGTAAATACACATACGTTTACAAATCCAAATTCCACTTGACACAATGTTTTACTAGCTTGTGTCTTAATCCTTCAAAGAATATATCAAAGCTCAAGTCCAAAGCTTCTTGAAGCGGCTAAACTTCATATTCTTATAGGTAGTTCATTACTCTTGCACCTGCACTGCAATTTATCAATGAACTATTAAGAAGTTTAACTTCAACCTGCTTTATCTTGCAGTCCGAACACATACCTTGGGATGATTTGCTAATGTGTTCCAATATCGTTATGACAAGCTTTCCACATTGAATTCAACATCTAACATTGTATTATATGGGAATTGGGTGTATTGACATAAGATATTTAAATGGACTTTAAACCCATCCCTTTAGCTTATTTGTTCACGAGATCTCTTCCTAACCCTTTGGTTAGATGATCAGCTAAATTAAGCTCAGATCTTATAAATTCAACAAATATCACACCATTCATGATTAATTCCCTAATCATACTATGTCTAACACCTAAGTGTCTAGACTTCCCATTGTACACTTCACTATATGCCTTGGCCAAGGTAGATGTGCTATCACATCTAATAGAGATTGGTGATATCGGTTTTGACCACAATGGAATCTCATAGATCAAATTTCTTAGCCATTCAGCTACTTTACCAGCGGCAGCTAAAGCCACAAACTCAGATTCCATAGTCGAGTTAGTGATGCAAGTTTGTTTCTTTGAAGCCCATGTAATAGCTCCACCACCAAGTAGAAATACCCAACCACTTGTAGAAGAGTGATCTTCCATATTTGTTATCCAACTTGCATCAGAGTACCCTTCTATGACTAAAGGAAAACCAGAATAACATAAACCATAGTTCATGGTTCCTTTCAGGTACTTAAGCAGTCTGTTCACTGCTTGCCAGTGTTGAGCACTAGGCTTACTAGTATATCTACTCAACTTACCCACAGCATAAGCTATGTCGGGCCTTGTGCTAATCATATCATACATCAAGCATCCGATGACCTTAGAATATTGTAACTGTGAAACTGAGTCACCCGAATTAGGCATTAACCTGATGCTAGGATCTATGGGAGTACTAACAGGAAAACAATTAAAATGATTGAATTTCTTAAACACTTTCTCGATGTAATGAGACTGTGTCATGGTTATACCATTGTTACTCCTTTTAATCCTTATTCCAAGGATCACATCCGCCTCCCCCATATCCTTCATTTCAAAGTTAGAAGACAACAATTCTTTTGTCTTATCAACCTGATCTTGGTCAGTGCCAAAGATCAACATATCATCCACATATAGACAAATAATCACTCCTTTACCAGATGAATCAAATCTACTGTAGACACACTTATCAGCTTGGTTTAGAAGAAAACCATATGACAAGATCACCTCATCAAATTTTTGATGCCACTGCTCAGGTGCTTGTTTCAAATCATATAATGATTTAACAAGTTTACACACCTTGTTTTCTTGTCCAAGTAATACAAAACCCTCAGGTTGTTGATGGGTTGGTTAAAAGATGTGTATAAATGCGCCTATAAATGAGTTTTAAGGAATGTTAAGTCGTCGAATGGTGTTGCTTTGATATTATTATGTCGTTTCAGGATTCGATGACTAAAGGAAGCGAAAATGACGTTTTGGAGTTGCTCGAGCGAGATACGGAAGCCTAAATAAGCTGGAAAATCAAGATCTGAGGCGGAAGGATGGTCTGGCGTAGGATACGACAAAACTGGCGTAGCCTACGCCAGTAGCGTAGGCAGGGAAGGCAGCAGTGGGGTAGGGCAGCAGCAAATGGCTTAGGCAAAACCAGGTTGGCGTAGCCTACGCCAAAACTGGCGTAGGATACGCCAAAAGCAGATCTTGGTCAAATGTTTCCTTTTTTGAAGGAATTATGATAGGAAGTCGTTTTAATATCGAAAATTGGGATCTAGGGCGGCATTCTTTCATCCTTAAGCATAAAAAACAACTCTCTTTTGATCCAAGATCCATCATACAACAATCCTTCCAACCCTTTGAAGAATTTTATGAAGATTCAAGATAAGAGATTGAAGAAGAACACTATGGCCATGCTTGGCTAGAACAATTGTATTACATTGGGGATGTAGGCTTTTGATATCTAGGATTTGAATACATTGGATATTGTTCTTAAACTTTTGTTTATGTTTTTGTGTGCTTGAATTAAATGTGTTAATTGGTGATTAATCTTATGCTAAACTCATTGTAGTTAATTGATCTTGCGCCAATTTCTCGTGAGATAAGCATGATTCTTTATGTTAACACAAACATAGGATTGTATGTTCTAGGTAATGAAGTATAGTTTAATCTATCTTGATATTGATAAAACTTGATACCTAAGCCTATTGAACAATCACTCCGTTAGTGTCGATTACACGATTATTGTTTACCCAATTGTTAAAGCCCTAGTATTCAATTGTTGAATCCTTAGTTTAATCTTTTTAATCCGACTGTTTACAATATCATTTTTATTTATAATTTCAATTAATTCTTAGTATTATAAACAACAACTTAAAATCACAAATCTTAAATGAACAAAGTGCAATCTTCATAAGTCACATAGCATCTTCATAAGCAATACGTTTCAATCAACTAAACAACACTCGCTGACCACATGCTCCTTGGATTCGATACCTTATTTACCCTAACTACATAGGTTAATTAGGTTTTGTATGACCCTAACGACATGTATACCTCTTCATTCAATTCACCATTCAAGAATGCAGTCTTAACATCCATTTGGTGAATTATCAGATTATGAATTGAAGCAAGAGCAATAAGAAGTCTTATAGTGGAAATTCTAGCAACGGGAGCATAAGTACCAAAGAAATCAATTCCTTCCCTTTGTCTAAAGCCTTGGATAACCAATCTGGCTTTAAACTTATATATGCTTCCATCAACTTTCATCTTTCTTTTAAATATCCATTTGCTACCCAAAGGTTTGCAACCAGGAGGTAAATCAGTCAGTGTCCATGTATTATCATGCATGATAGAATCCATCTCATCTTGGATGGCCTCTTTCCAGAAAGCAACATCCCTAGAAGCCATAGCTTCACCAAATGTCTTAGGATCCTCCTCAATATTAAAGCAATATTGATACTGATTGATGTTCAACCTCATTCCTGATTCCTTCCACTAAATAAAGATGAAAGTCAGCACCAAAAGACTTGGCTTTTCTTACTCTAGTACTTTTTCTGGGTTCGGTACTAGTATAAGGTACATCTTTACAATTACCAGAATTATCACCATAGGCAATTGCATTTCCATAGTTTTTCAAACACTAAGGCATATCCTTTAATCTAGGTACAGAGGAAAATCTATCCTCATTCCCAAAATCTGCATCTCTTGACTCAATGACAAAGTGAACAGATACGTAATCATTTGGTTCTATGACATAGAACCTATAAACAGGGGAATGTTCAGCATATCCAATAAATATGCAATCAATGCCTCTTTCACCTATGGTACTCATTTTAGGTTCAGTAAGCCTCACAACAGCTCTGCATCCCCAAACTTTGAGATAACTCAATTCTAGTGCCTTTTTGTACCAAAGTTCATACGGGGTCACCTTATTCCTTTTATTAGGAACTCGGTTCAATAAGTAGCAGGCTATTAACATAGCCTCACCCCATAATCCATCACTTAAACCAGAATAGGACAACATGGAATTAACCGTTTCTTTCAATGACCTATTCTTCCTTTCAGCCACACCATTTTGTTGTGGTGTATAAGGAGCAGTGGTTTGATGTATTATGCCAGTAGACTGGAAATATACTGGATCATAATACTCCCCACCTCTATCTGTACGGAGGTTTTTAATCAAACCACTTCTATGAAGCTCAACCTCTTGTTTATAAACTTTAAATTTATCAAGAGCTTCATCCTTTGAATGCAATAAATAGACATAACAAAATCTAGTTGCATCATCAATAAAGGTAACCACATACTTTTTATTTCCAATTGAAGGAGTACTATGAATATCACATAAATCAGAATGAATCAATTCTAATACCTTAGAATCCCTTTTAACATTTTTAAATGGCTGTCTAGTAACTTTAGTCAATTTGCATGTATGGCACTTGTTACAATTTTGCATGTCAAAGGCAGGTATAAGGCTCATTTTGGACATATCTTTCATCTTGTAATAATTAACATGAGCAAGTCTAGCATGCCACAAATAGGAATCATTCTCGACTTTACTAGAAGATGAAGAAGCCATACAAATAGATTCAACAACAAACGGGACGTTGATATTAAGTTTAAACATACTGTTACATAAATATTCAAATCCAACAAATGTTCCATGTCGAGATAAGATAAATTTATCCGACTCAATGACCTGTTTGTAACCATAATTATTTAATATAATCCCAGATAAGAGATTCTTTCGAATCCCCGATACATACAATACATTATTCAATACTAATTCTTTGCCAGAAGTAAAAACAAGTCTAACTTTTCCAATTCCTTTGATAGGTTCAGTTGCTACATTTCCCATCCTTAGTACAGATCCATCTTCAACTGGTTCAAATGCCTCGAACCATTTGAGATCCTTGCATACGTGACTCGTTGCACCTGAGTCTACCCACCATGCAAGTATATCATCCTGTACATAAAAGGATTCCGAAATAAATGAAACTTAATTCTTAAACGAATTAAGTTTATATACCATTGGACTTTTAGAGCCCAATAACAAACCCGAAGATTTGGTTCCATTTATTTCACTGCCAAAGGGATTTTTCCCGACTTGTACACTTCTAGTAATTTGGCCGGATTGCCCCATGTGTGTACCATCACAGCCAGCGGGCTGCACCTTTGTATTACAAAACCATTACTTTTCATTTGTTTATTTTTTAAATCACAAGTTACATTTTGTTTCTTTGAATCACATCCAATTTTTGTGGTTTGAAAATAATTAACATGTCCCAAATGATTAGTTGAATCAACTTCAAAACTCATAGGTTTTGTCAAATTTAAAGTAGGATTAGAAAGCGTACATTTTGAAGCCTTTGGTCTTTCGACCCACTTGAACCCAGTATGTTAGTTTTGTTCATACTTGCAAGCTTTACACCACAATCCTTTTTGAAATGTCCCACTTTTCCACATCTCCAACACTCTATTTTTGGTTTCTTATTGTGATTGTTATTGTCCAAATCAAACATTCTTTTATTTCCCTTAAACTTGTTAAACTTCATAGATCTCTTATCATGTTTAACCATTTTGAATCAATTGAATTGATGGTGAATTTGATTCTCCAACTTAGATCAGAAACCAAAATTTAAATAGAAATCCTTTGACTCGAAATCTTGATAATAAATAATTTACTATAACTTCCAATTCAAGATTAAAATTGCAAATGTCATACCCAATTTCTTTACCACTGTGAATTTCTAATTAAATTAGAAACCAAATTAAAATTTGTTTGTACCAAATAAAGACCCAAAGTACACTGTACGATAGATAACCAATGGCTTTGTAGAACAAATAATACTTGAAGCAACCCAAAGCCTAATTAATTCGATGTTAGAACAAATAATACTTTGACTAGTAAGTATTACACGCAAGAAAAGATAACAAACAACAGGTATAGAAAATTGAAAGACAAATAAATGTTTCTCCTTGACCAATGCAAAGTGCAATCAAAAACTTCTTTTTTAATTCTTGGAATCGTGTCTTTCTTAACCACAGACCACGAAAATTTAGTTATTATTCTGAATTCATGAACTTGATTAAAATCAAAACCAACGACCAAATTGAACCCTAAATAGGTTTATCTTTGTTGGTTAATTTTGGTCTATAACATCGAATTCAAACATAAAAAAACCTGGAAACCGAATGCATCTTGAAATAAAATGAGTGAAACTTGGATTAATCTCTGAATCGTATGAGAACTATCAGATAAACCTATTTGCGGGTTACACACAATGATTTATCGGATTAGACAGAGATTTGCTCTTGATGGAATTGGAATTGATGATTTCTGTGTAGGCAAAATTACTTTGTCCCTTGTAACCGTAAGTTTCTTTTTGAACAAAAGATATGATCAAGTTCATATCCCCAAAGTCATAACCTTTGTTATATCAAATGCCAAACGGTTATGAAGATTATTAAAATGAGCCCATGAAAAGCACCATTAATTGGAAAGTCCATGATTAAATTCAAGCCCACATAATACAAATTATTTATATAATAAGTTAAAATAAAATAATATTAGAATCAAATCGAGCCCGCACTCCCGCGTCACCAAACTCGTTTAATCTCAAATATTATTTTCTCGATCAACAAGTTAATCCAATACGCTAAAATATATGTCGATAACACTAAAATAACCAACAGAATCTACATGCATTTGAGTCAATTTAGATAAAACTTAGTACAAGGGTGAAGGTGGTTCTCACAGTTAGCATATTATTGATTATGAAATGATTCAAATGAAGGCTCCCCTATCCATATGTGTGTGTATTCTATTGATTAAGTGAAGAGTTTTGTACAACATATGCCATTTAATGATTTTGAGTAAGAGATGAATGAGTGAATTATATCCAGAAGCGACATTCGGAAAATTGTAGGTGATGGTTTCTGTTTAAGAGCTGCAGTAAAAAAATGCAGTTTTCTGCACACCAAATGCAGTAAAAAAATGCAGTTTTCTGCACTCCAAATGCAGTAAAAAAGTGCAGTTTTGCACTCCAAAGGCAGTAAAAAAGTGCAGTTTTCTGCACTCCAAATGCAGTAAAACAGTGCAGTTTTCTGAACTCCGAATGCTGTCAAAACAATGCAGTTTTACGCACTTTATTATTGATAAGTGCCTTTTATGTTTTATTTTTGTTGAGGAGGAAAGTGCATGAAAGTTGAGAAGCAAAATGCAAAGGGTATAATAGTAAAACTGTTTTACACACTTTATTATTGATAAGTGCCTTTTCTTTTCCTTTCCTTTAATGAAACTCGGGAACACATAAAATGTTTATTTTCTTTTTCTTTCCTTTCCTTTAATGAAACTCAGGAACACGATGTAAAATCACACCCCCTCCTTTCCTTTCCCTCCTAATCTCCTTTCCTTTCTCCTAAGACCATAAGGAGTGGAGGAAGGGGGGGGGGGGATGAAGCGCCATGTGACACTTTTGGGTCCCACGTGGAGGGGATGAAAATTGTGGGGAGTGGAAGGGGGGGGGGGGAGAGGGGTGCGGGAAAAGGAATATTATTATTATTATTATTATTATGTGTGTGTGTTAAAGTTAAAAAAAATTCAACCAATCAAAACTGAGCAAGCCCCGCCCCACGCCAGTGGCATTCTCCCCGCCCCCTCTTCCACGCCTACCCGGGGTGGTGTCCCCCCCCCCCCCCACACTCCGGAGGGCCTAAGGGTTTTAGGTAATATGTTAAGGGTCTTTTGGTTTCTTTTTGTAACAATGTTAGGTTCACTCAAGTTAAGATTTTTGTTAAATTTAGATAAAATGACTAAATACTCTTTTATAATCAGAGGGATAGGGATTGTTGATGTAATAAACTTGATTTAATAGCAAGGACCATATGTGTAAATTACAATACAACCCCCCATCCCAACCGAAACCAATAGGTCTAGTGACTACTAACTAGACAACCTTACATCTCCGACAACAACAACGAGAATCACCATATGCCTCGCCACCTCCACAGCTACGAACATTAGTTTTGTTTTATATACAGTTTGGTTAGTTGCGAAGTTCAATAGTAAAACGCATATCCATAGACAATTATATATATATAACACATATATAAATATAATTATTCGTGTCCAAAGTTAGTCACTAATTTGATAAAATCATAGAACTTTTTATAAACAAGAAAGTATTTGTAAAAGTTAACATCTATAATCTATAACTTATAGTAAAAGAATTGAACTTTGATGATGTGGCATTTAATGGAGGCCTCAACCCATCCTTGAATGTGCCACGTGGCATCATGTAGGATTTTTTAATTTTTGAGTTTTTTTAACAAATCTATATATATTATAATTATTTTAGGAAAAGATAAGAATTTAAAAACAAAATTAAATTTTCTCTCTAATGTTTCCTCTCATAACTTTTAAACGTTAATATCTTTTATATACGAGATTTTTTAAAGAAAAAAATTACGCCAATTTAACGAGCGTTTTATTATCTTTCCAACGAGTACCATAGTGCTATATAAAAAACGGAGAAAAAAAACAACTATTTTGTGGGGTTTTGTTTTCAAATATATTTTACTCTACTAATATATATTGCACCTCATACCGAGTTGGTTTGGGTTGACTCTAATCTAAAATAAAGATGGAATCTTAAACTCGAGCTCGGCTTGATCAAAAATCAAGTTGGTTTGCTTAGCTTAATTTGATTAGACTTTACAACTAATTTACCATGAGGGTCAAACATATAAATTATTCTTTATAGCTTTACATACATTAATTAGTATTGTCGTATATTTGTTATTGTTGTTTTGTTAAGCTCTTCACTTTAATATCAGTCTTTCTTTTCTTTTGTTCTTTGTACATGACATGATGAAGACAACATATATAGGGAATTATAGTAACTTTTACTCGTAATAAATGTAACGAATATAGGAAAAGTTAATGTATTTGGTTTTGTATCAATAACATGGAAGCCATCCATGTTGGTACGTTCTAATTTGAATGGATGTGAATTAGATTAGAGATTCAAATAACAACATCAAACTACCACAAATCGTCTTAGATGCTAGAGTTCCATCATCACCAACATGCATGCGAAATCAAACAAAAACGAGCTTAATCATATTACAAAAGGGGAGTGTTTTTATTTGTGTTACATCACTGACATGTGTCATGATACACGAATTTTCCAACATTGTCCACAATTTCCCTCGTAATACATTTCGCTTCACATCTTGCGTGTTTCTCTTTTGAGCTATATCTCAATCATGAACATGAGTTGTTAAAGTTTATCGCAAGATGCTACCACTTCCCGTATTCTCAATGGTTATTCTTAGCAACCACTATATAACGTATGTAAACATAAGAACAAAGATTATAGAGAGAAAAACAGGATGGAAAATGAGAGAGCTCTTTATCAATGAGTTTTACCAAGTACGATAAGCCTCTATTTATAGGACATAACATTAATACAAACTTAATCGTATATGGGAGTTATAATACGTATAGTCGCCATAATATATATGTTTATAACAAAGAAAACATTAATACAAATTTAATGGTATATGGGAATTAAAATATGTATAGTCGCCATAATGTATATGTTTATAACAAAGAAATTTAATTATATCACAACTCTTTTTACTATCTTTTTATATTATCAATATTTATACTTAATGCTAGATGAGTTTTAATTAATATAATTTAATAATATTGTAGAAAGACGATTTTAACCTCTTACTAACTTTATTAAGGTGTTGTACCCTAAGCATAAAGTATAGTAATTACTTAAATTTGATTGGTATCCTTGCCTCATGCTTTATAATATAGTATAGATATTAGATATTTCAACCCCGGGACACTCCCGGGATAAAAGCTAGTACTTTTATAAATAGGTTTACGATTATTCTCTTGTATGGTGTGTTCTTCAAATTTGTCAAACCTTCGTATCGTTGTTGAATGTGATTTTAAATCCTTCTTGTTTTGCTCTTTTTAGATAGTGGTTGGACAAACAATACACAGCTGGCATTGACATTCAGTTAAGTCGGCCCATTTTGTGAAGTGCCCCAAGAAAATTTAGAGATTTAGAGTAGACTAGGGCCCATGTGCTTTTATAGAAGACCCGGAGGATTAGAGGTGAACAAATCGGTTTTTTTTTTGAGGAACCGGTTTCCGGTTCCGGCCCGACCCGCTACAGTGTCGGTTTCGACCGGAACTGGTTCCGGTTCCGAACTTCCGTCCGGTTTCGGTCCCGGTTCCGCCGGTTCCCGAGACCGGTTTCAAAGACCGGTTTCGGTTCGGTTCCGGTTTCGGTTCCGGAATCGGTTCTTGCGCGCACAATTTAAAAAAAATATATATAAGCAGATGAGAAAAAAGATAAACATAAAATTACGACTTTTATTATATTTTTTTTATTTCGAATCAAGAAACATGGAAAACTACATGAAAAAAAAACATTTTCAAACATTACAATGATATTATTTTTTATTAATCTTCGTCCGAACTACTCATGCGTTGTGTCGCCGCGTCATATGCGAGTTCTTCCTCCGATAGGGGTTCAGTTAGTCCCTCTTCCACCTCTTCATTATGTATTCGTTCTTCAATTTCTGTTTGGTCTTCAAGTGATGTCAAATGTTGTACTCGATCCATCGCGTCCAAGTGATCTCTTAAACATATGCACATCTCTAACGACGTGGGACTTAGTTTTGTTCTCCGTATCGATAACACCCTGCCACTAACAGAAAGAGCCGATTCCGAAGCTACTGTAGAAGCTTGGACACTTAGTACATCACGGGCTATACTGGAAAGGATAGGAAATTCGGATTGCTTTCCTTTCCACCAAGCCAATATATCAAAATTTTCAAATTCGTATGGCGTCATTGCCGCGGTGAAATTCGAGGCTTTATACCTCGAAAACTCGCTATCTGGGGCTTCACCCCTTTGTCTTTTAGCCGTTTCGTTTTTCACAATATTAAACAAATTAATTTTAAGGTTACCACGACTCGAGCCACCCCGACTTCCTTCCCCGTCCATTGATCCCATGTTCGTTTGTGTAAATAAGTTGGGACCATATTTTTCTAAATATGTATTATACAATGCTTGAAAATCTTTATCGAAAGTTTTTCTCATGGTGTTTGCCCAATTTGGTTTTGTTTCATAAGAACGTAAAGACAAACTTATTTCATCGATTACAGTATGAACCCCCGTAACATTTAAGCACGGGTTTAAAGCTAAGCCAGTCATGAAAACGTGTGGTATTTCTTCAAAATATCAAGCGACGTTAGACCACTCACCTCGACCGGGTTATCTTTAACTAGCTTGCAATACTTGAGTTTATGTTTTCTCAATGTGGGGTTTGCATTTGGTTGGAGAATAAGACCACACCTTCTACAACGTGCCTTTTTTTCGCCATTTGACATAAGACACAAGTCGAATATCCATCTTCTACACCAAAAAGTTCGGCGTTCCGTGTCGTCTCGAGAATTTGAACAACAGTAGGCTCGTTTGAGGAACCGGTTTGGGATGGGTTTGATGAATCCATGAAATGATGTAGTTAAAATAAGGCGAATACAAAAAACGAGTGTATACGATTGCGTATTTTGCGATTTCGGGTTGTTTTTTTTTTTTTTGCGTTTTTAAGTGTTGTGATAAACCAAAACATCCCAAACCTATTTATACTAAACTAGGGTGGCAAAATGGTGATTTTTGGGCTTAGAAACGGCTAGATAACGGCTAGATCTCGTCCCAATGGTCAAAAAACGATTTTTTTATTTAATTTTTAACCGTAAAAACCGGTTCCGGGTCTGGTTCTGGACCGGTTCGGTTCGTTTTTGGGCTCTAAACATGGAATCGATGCTGGGACCGTCGGGTTATCCTAGGAACCGGACCGGTTCTTGATATTCTCGGGCCCAAACCGGTTCCGGGCCGGGCGGTTCCGGTTCCCGGACCGGTTTTTTTGTTCACCTCTGCGGAGGATCCTGGGTTCAATTCTTGAGCTAGACGGGTTTTACCGGTAATTTTATCGTCGTGTATAAGGGCGGGCGGGCGGGTGGGTGGGTTACTAAGTTTTCCCCGGAATTAGTGTTTGACAACTCGGGTACTCTCGAAGTATTTGAATTTGTCGAAAGGATGCCCCGAGAGTGCTCGGGTTTGATTTGTTGGTCGTTCAAAGAAAGATACCCAACCATTAATTAATGTTGTATACGTAACCGCTTATATTCAAATATATGTTTCGAAAGTTTGTACACAAAGAAGGTTCTAAATTTCGGTACATACAATAACAATCGCTGTAAGCATTGATACATTTGATTTGTCTAGCTTGTATGAAAGTTTTTCTCTACTAACATATTGAAACGCAGTCCAAATACTGCAAATTTATTTTTGGGTACTACTCTTTCTTATGGATAACTAATCATTAACATTTAGTTATTTTTGGATACTACTCTTTGTTATGGATAACTGATCATTAACATTTAGTTATTTTTTGTACTACTCTTTCTTAAAAAATGATAACTCAATCTTTAATGTAACCTACTATGTTGCCTTAATAAGTCTCATACAAACATAAGGTATGATAATAATAGATAAAATCATGTTGAAGATATGACGGAGAGGCCCCAGTTGACGTGTACCGATTTGAAGACTCTTTCGACTAATGAAGCGGAGTCTCTGGTGGGTATTTTTTCGAGTAAAGAAATTAAGGAGGCAGTTTTCGAGTGTGGTTGTGACAAAGCCCCAGGTCCTGATGGTTTCAACTTCCGGTTCATCAAACGGTTTTGGAATATTTTTGAAGACGATTTTTTGAAGATTTTTCAGCAGTTTCATGATTCGGGTAGTATCTCTCGGGGGGTTGGGTCTTCTTTCATTACGTTGGTTCCTAAGGTGGAGGATCCGGTGGGTTTGGGGGAATATCGCCCTATTAACTTAATAGGTGTGATCAGTAAGGTGATCTCAAAAGTATTGGCTAATAGACTGAAGACGGTGATGGATTCAGTGACGCATGAGACTCAGTCGGCTTTTTTGACAGGTAGATTTATCTTGGACGGGCCTTTGATTATTAGTGAAGTCATGTCTTGGGCGAAGAGGAGGGGTAAAGATCTTTTTATGTTCAAAATAGACTTTGAAAAAGCGTATGATAATGTTAATTGGGATTTTTTGATGTCTATTATGAAACAAATGCGCTTCCCGGATAAGTGGTGCGAGTGGATGTATGGTATTCTTTCTTCAGCTGCGTCTTCAGTTCTGGTTAATGGCTCCCCCACGTTTGAGTTCTTGTGTAGCAAAGGTATTAGACAAGGTGATCCCATTTCCCCTTACTTATTTATATGTGTCATGGAAGCGTTCTCTAGTATTATTAGAAGGGCGTGCTTGATTGGTGCGTTTGATGGGGTGAGATTGCCTAATGAAGGTCCAGTTTTATCGCATCTGTTGTATGCGGATGATGCCATGGTTATGGGTGAGTGGTCGCAATTCAATTTTAATTCTCTTAGACGTTTGCTTCGGGTGTTCCACTTATGCTCAGGTTTGAGAATTAATATCCATAAATCCACTCTGTTTGGTATTGGGAAAGAGTTAGTTGAGGTTCAAGATAAAGCGACTTCTTTAGGGTGTCGGCCTGGGGAAACTCCCTTTAAATATCTGGGTATTCTGGTAGGTGGTAACATGTCCAGAATAAACAGTTGGGATGCGGTTATTCAGGTTATTAAAAAAAGATTGTCCAGGTGGAAGGCCCGTAATTTATCGATGGGAGGGAGATTAGTGCTGGTGAAGTCGGTCTTGGAAAGTATCCCTTCATATTATTTTTCGTTGTATAAGGCCCCGTCTGCGGTTATAAATAATATGGAAGGGTTAATTAAACGCTTCTTGTGGGGAGGGACTGATGATATCGGGAAAATCCATTGGGTGGCATGGGATAGGGTGACATTGCCGAAGGGTGCAGGTGGGCTGGGATTGAGTAAGCTGCTGGAATGTAACCTATCGATGCTGTTCAAATGGATTTGGAGGTATAAAATTGAAGAGACTGCCTTGTGGAGAAGGGTTATCCAGGCGCTTCATGTGTCGAACCGTAGATGGGACATGATACCTTGGAACAAACAATCGAGTGGCCCCTGGAGCAAGCTGGTTAAGGCAGCCTACACGACTAAGATCCAAGACGTTAATTTCATGAGCATGATTCGTGGTTCGATTGGGAATGGTTTGGATATTCGGTTCTGGGTTGATACTTGGATTAATGATGCGCCATTGAAAGACTTGTTTCCGAATTTGTTTCGCCTTGAAAAAGATAAATGGTGCAAGGTTGCAGACCGGATTCGTAATGACAATGGTGCAGGTGTTCTGCAGTGGGATTGGAAACGATATCCTGCTTCGGACGCTGAAATTCTGGAACTTCTGGATTGCCATCGGATGGTTGCGACTGTTACTTTGAATCATACTAAAGACTCCTGGAAATGGAATAATGGTTCAAGCATTATCTATTCTGTTAGAGAGGCTCGGAAATGGCTGCGAGGTGGTGACCGGGTGGCGGAAGGTTACAAGTTCAAATGGTGCAAATGGCTTCCTACCAAGTGCAACGTGTTTATGTGGCGGGCGAGTCTAGATCGGATCCCTACAGCGACAGCTTTAGCTCGCAGAAATGTTAACATTGGGGATGGTTTATGCCGGTTCTGTAGTGAAGCTGATGAGACGACAGAACATCTTTTTACGGCTTGTGCGGTTACTAACGGGCTGTGGTATGGGGTTGTTTCGTGGCTGAAAATTCCTCCTTTGGTGTTGTTTTCGCTGCAAGATGTCTTGTCTGCAGTGGAGTTTTTGCCGGCTTCAAACTCAAGGAAAAGGATTATGTATGGTATCTTTGTCATTGCGTGCTGGAAGATATGGGTCACCCGAAATGAGACCATATTTAAGCAAGGTCGTGTGAGTGTTCCGAAGATGTTATCGGACGTCAAAGCGATTAGTTTTTTGTGGTACAATAGCCGAGCTAAAAAAGATAGGATAGAATGGAGAGATTGGTGTAATTTTGATGTAACTTGATGTATTGGCTTTGCGGGTTTTCTCCGTCTTGGAGATAGCCTGCTTTTGGTGTTAATGAAGTTAGCTTTTCAAAAAAAAAAAAGATAAAATCATGTGTGATTTTAATGAAAACATCAATTATTAAAAGGAAAAGGAAAAAAAAGGAACTAACTTTTGTTACCCACAAAATAACATCACACCTAATCTTTAAACCTTTTACTTGAGTACTAAGAAAATCTTTCCCATTTGCTAACCACAACTTTAGTGGTAACCTTTAATGACTGTTAACCAAGAATCATATCATATTGTTAATAGCTTTTGGAAAGTAAAGACAAAACTGCTTCGTTACTTAGCATTGCATCTATACCACTTTTCAACAACTTTCTTGTTTAAATTCAACTGCATAACTATACTCCTTTTTATAAGAAAAAAATAAGTACATGGAATATTCACTATTCACATAAGATAAATGTTGTGTATGCATGTATTATACATGTGTATTTGTGTGTGCGTTCTAGGCTTCGAATTAAAACTTTTGAAATATCTAAAAGTTGAAATTGTTCGGAAAAAATTCTTAAGTAGAAATTAATGTCGGCCGATAGCTCAAAATTAGGATTCTTAAAATTCAGTTTTAATCCCCCGCATTTGCAGCGATGGTGTAAAACCGTGTCAAGTAGCATCAATGCCATAGCACGCTAGCGACAATCAACACCGAAAACAATAATTAGTCAATCTAAAACTTGCGCATTGCGACCAGAACATCAAAGTGTGTCAAATATACATGAACACGGAGTAAATTAATTGTATAATTAATAGTATATAAATGACTTTAAAGAAAAGCTGATGATATATACTTTTTCTTAAATATCAAAGAAAAATAAAAAAAGGAAAAAGGAAAGAAAATCTTGAAACCGAAGGAAACCCAATTGACACTGAAAGAGACAGTGAGACCCACATCACCATTTCAACTCAACCCATCACTCCATCTTCTCTCTCATCCCTAACGGTCAGCAGTGTTACAAAACAAAACAACTCAAATTCATAACCCTTTTAATAATAAATAAATTTCCAATCTTTACCAAAGGGGTGCAAAAATGGATCGTGGGTCAAGCTCAGAAGCAAGAAACAAAGCAGAGAAACAAAAGGGTAAAAAAATAAGATCAAAAATCGAACCTTTCGTGGGTCAAGGTGACCACAATGCAAGAGATTTGAGATCTTGGGCTAAAAGAACCGGTTTTGTGTCCATGTTTTCTGGTGAAGTTGGTACTACTTCTTCTAGTTTTAGAGATAGGAGTAAGAATAACCCACATGGGGTTGATTTAGAGAGTGGTGGTGGTGGTGTTAATGGGTCAGTTGTTGGAAGAAATGGGGATAATATTATTAATAATATTAATAATAGGAGGGATAATGATGAGGCTGAACAACCTATTTTGGGTGAAGGTGATGGAAGAAATGGAGAGGATAATAATAATAATAATAATAATAATAATAATAATAATAATAATAATAATAATAATAATAATAATAATAATAAGGAGAAAGATGAGGAGGTGGTTGATGTGAAGTATCCTGGTGGTGGTGATGGAGGATATAGTGATGGGGAACAAAGTTTGCCTGAGGTGAAGTGTGGGATTAGAGATAATCCTGGTTTAGGTTTGTGTTTTTATTATTATTTTTATTTATTTATTTATTTATTTTTTTATGATTTTTTTAGTTGTTGATCATGTTGATAGTAGTTAAACTATATATGCTAGATTTGTTATTGTTTGATTTAAAAAAATGTTTTTTTATTTAATATAATATGAGATTTTTTCTAGGCGAATTGGATTTTAATAATCAAAACTGTGTCGTGTTGGCGGTTAATGGTGTGTAGTGAAAATATGATTAATGGAGTTGTTAAATTTGGCTTTTGATGTCAAATGCCATCGTAGTTTTGTCGTTTCGATACAAATTACAAGCTACAACATTTTGTTTGAAATCTGAGATTTTAATTGGCAATGATAGGGAAAGTTAAGAGTGTCGGTATGTCAGTGAGCATGGATTATTATTGACCAATGAGTCATACTTTCGATTATTAAAAGGCAGTTTGACTTATTTTTTGATCAATCATGTGCTGTTGTTGCTAACTTACATTATGCAATGCAGTACCTCTCTTGTACTACGGTATGCAGCATTACCTCTCACTCGCGGGTTCACTGATTTTCGTCCCCTTGATCATTGTCCCTGCCATGGGTGGCACAGATGTTAGTCACTCTTCCTTGAAGTTCTTAACTTTAACTTCAGTTAATGAAAAAATTTAACAATTAACCATTGTAACACATTTTCTACTTTGTTTATAACAGAAGGACACAGCCACTGTGATATCCACAATAATGCTAGTTTCTGGTTTAACCACAATCTTGCATTCATACTTTGGGACGCGATTACCGTTGGTTCAAGGGAGTTCATTTGTGTTTTTGGCTCCAGCTTTAGTTATCATCAATGCTCATGAGTACCGAAATCTTACTGAACATGTAAGTTTTTATTTTTCATTTTTTTATTTTTTACATCACACAGTTCATTATTCGTTCATCTTACATAACCTTCCGTAGGGGCGGACCTAGCTTGAAGTTAGGTGCCGCGTCCGTTGCTACTCAACTTCGCGTGCGTAGTGGAAAATTTGTTTTTTTTAACGATATTTGGAAAACGTTACTACTAAAATGAAAAAAATGAAAAACGTTACTACTGAAATTAATTTCTAGATCCGCCACTGACCTTCCGTAATACAGAAATTTAGACACATAATGAGGGAACTACAAGGGGCTATAATTGTTAGCTCAATCTTTCAATGCGTTATTGGATTCAGCGGTTTAATGTCCTTGCTCCTAAGGTAACTAAATTCCTTCACTATCATATACTCAAGAATTATGATAATCTTCATGTTGTTCATCTGCATAAGCAGTCAGTATCGTTAACTTTTGAAATAAAATAGACTGTTGAGTGAATTAGTTCACCGCAGGTTGATAAATCCAGTGGTGGTTGGACCGACTATTGGAGCCGTAGGCTTGGCATTTTTTAGTTACGGTTTCCCTCAAGCTGGTACTTGTGTTGAGATCAGTCTTCCTCAGATATTATTAGTGCTTATTTTTTCTCTGGTAAGTACTTAAAACATTTTCTGTACGCTCAAGTCACTCGGTTCTTAATTCGTTGTCAAATGTCATAGTTCGCTTCTTTTCTGTAGTACCTTCGCGGAGTATCTATTCTTGGAAATCGGGTATTTCAAATATACGCGGTACGTGTAATAAAGACGCATACTTGTAAATCATAAGTCATAACTTTTGTTTTTCTTTGTTGATCATAATTTTTATATAAAAAATAAATGAATAATCTTGAATTCAATGACATTAATCTATCTACAGGTCCCGTTGAGCGCTGTGATTGTATGGGTGTACGCCTTTTTCTTGACAGCTGGCGGTGCATACAACTACAAAGGATGTAGCCCAGACATACCTGACTCCAATATGTTAAGCGATTCTTGTATTAAACATGCGTATACAATGAAGCATTGCAGGACCGACGCATCTCATGCATGGGAAACTGCTGATTGGGTTAGGATACCTTACCCTTTGCAATGGGGTATCCCCGTCTTTCATCTACGAACCTCCATCATCATGATCGTTGTGTCTTTGGTGGCATCAGTTGATTCGGTAACTAAAATAAAACTAATAAAGGGCTAATGGCATAATAAGGTCAACTAACTTTCATCAAATTCATATTTATGGCAGTATTATTGTATCTGTCCTAAAAAGGTACCGACCATTAAATATTTTCTGTTTTAAGAAGTGGAAACGAACGTGCGTAAAAGTTTGTTACTTTTTATGCAGTTTGCCCTGTGTTAAATTTGAGCAAGTTGCTAAATGTTCGTAGATTAGATTCTGTTCTTATGTGGTATTCGTATGTTGAAAGGTTGGAACGTATTACTCTGCATCGATGAATATTAATGGAAAACCGCCTACACGGGGTATTGTAAGTAGAGGAATTGGTTTGGAAGGCTTTTGTAGTGTACTGGCTGGGCTATGGGGCACAGGAGGCGGGTCAACGACATTGACTGAAAATGCGCACACCGTTGCGATTACAAAGATAGCTAGTCGAAGGGCAGTGGAGGTGGGAGCGGTTATCTTAATCGTCTTCTCTTTCGTAGGTATATCAATAAACTTTTTTTTGATCTTTTAATAACGTTTTTTAATGTTTTCATGAATTGAACCGGTTCATTAACGAGATGGGCCACTATTTCAGGTAAAGTGGGGGCAATTCTTGCTTCTATACCGCAAGCGTTGGCTGCTTCTTTGTTGTGCTTCGTGTGGGCCCTACTTGTGGCGTTAGGGCTCTCGACATTGCGGTATACGCACACGGCAAGCTTCAGAAATATCATGATAGTTGGTGTATCCCTGTTTATAGGTCTATCTTTACCCGCATATTTTCAACAATATCAACCAGAAACCGCCTTAATTCTTCCCGGTTACTTCATTCCTTATTCAGCAGCACAAGATGGGCCAATTCACTCTGGAAATAAACAGGTATGTGTAGTAATGTAAACGAGCCAAGCTGCTCGTGAGCTACTCAGGATCGGCTCACTAAAAGTTTGAATCGAAGAGAGCTTAAATGAGCTCGAGCCTAAAATAAGCTTGAGCTTCACTTATCGAGCTCTAGCTGGCTCGCTGCAAGCCTTAACTAGCCCTATTATTTCCATAATTTTTATGTGATCTATTTTATATATATTTATATCATAATTATTATTATTATTATTATTATTATTATTATTATATGTAAATGTTTGATAAAAATAACTAAATAATATACATTTTGTTACATATAAAAGTTTTAATTACAAGTATAGATAAAATATAATTCAAAATGTATATAAATTAATTGATAAGTATTGAACGAGCCGAGCCAGAGCTTGAGTTTAAATAACTAACCACGAGCTCTTTAGAAATAAGTATTGAAACGCGCCAAGCTCGAGATCTCCTAATTTTAGAATTTATCCCTCGGTCGGGAGTTTGTGATGTATTCCCACGAGCTCTTCAGAAATAGCGATTCAAACGAGCGGAGCTCAAGATATCCTAATTTTATAACGTATCCCTCGGGTCAAGGGTCGGAGTTTGGGATGTAGACTCTGGCGACTATCTAACATCCATTTTTTTGTAATTATTTTCTTTCAGTTTGATTTCATAATGAACGCGCTTCTGTCAATGAACATGGTGGTGACATTCTTGGTGGCAATAGTACTAGACAACACTGTACCGGGCAGTCAACAAGAACGGGGCGTGTACCGTTGGTCAACTTCTGAGGACCTGTCCTCAGATCCATCTTCTCTCGATGACTATAAATTACCAAGCAAAGTTTCCCGAGTTTTCAGATGGGCAAAGTGTTTGGATGCATGACCACCCTGCGCAATAGTCAACCGTCAAGTATGCCCGTGTCACCACAGCATCATCCTACATCTCAAACAGGTGGATGGATGTATACATCGTATGTAAGTTTGTTTACAATTGCTCATGCTAGTACTAGTAGGCTAATTCTTTGATAGAAATGATTGCAATTGAGTATGCATCTTTCTACTACAAATATAGAACAAACATTAAGAAACTGCATTTATCTGTTATAGAATCCATTTAGTGAACACATTGCCTAGTTACATATATTAGATAGGAATTGATCTTTTGTTGTGCCAATCCTGAACCAAGGAACGAAGGGTGCGGTTAGGAGAAACGCCCTAAACCTTCACATATATATGGAATTGATGGTTTGTTGTGCCATCCCTTTTATGGATCATCTTCCTTCATTGTTCTATGGATTGTGATTCCACCAATGTAGCTAATTTAACTTGTCCAATATAACTATATAAGTCACATTAATCAGGGTTTTTTGCCCAACATAACTATATATGCTTTCACAAATGAAAACCAAGATAAAGTGTACAAGTAAATATTTGGGTTAATGGGTTATCATGTTATTATATAAGATAGTCAAAGATGTTAAAACTCAATATAAAATGAAGATGATTTCAGTAATGCTGCTCCCATCACTAGTAGACTTGATATAAGTTGTAAGAATCGTTTGTGAATCGGTTCATCATATTTCTCTGTATTGAGAGTTTCTGTGTTCACATGTGAACACTATTTCAGAGCTTTTTTTTATCATATTAGATTCTAGATGAGTGTAGTAACCAGATGAGTGTAGTAACTATCATACTATTCTTTTTTGAAAGGTTACTTTTATATCACACGCCCGCTAAAAAAAAAGGCCACGGCACCCAACAATTACACCACGTCAAATTTACACCATGATTTCCAATATATACAAGCGTTTTTATATCTATTTCTAAACCAAAGAAAATTCAAAATCTTTATCTCCGTTACAACTTCCTTAACCATTCGAGATTTGGCCGAGAAGATTCGATCGTTTCTAGACTTTCAAATCAGCCACATAGCGATAAAAACAATACCTTGCAGCACTACCCTCTTCAAATCCTCCAGCCCAAGCGTTTGATACAGCGTTACAATGTCTCAAACTGAAAAAACAAACGCATGAGTCTTACAAGACTCTTATTTTACACCTTTTGGTATCAGAGCCATAAGTGCCGGCTTTGAACGGATCTCTCACATTAGAAAACCAACCTTACTAGGCATTGATGAACAGACTGGTCCGACACGCTAAAACCATCTTTGAGGTCTAAAAGTAGCTTGTTGAGTAAGCGGTAAGTCTGAAAGGGTCTGCGGTAAAGTCTCAAAGGTCCGAGCTTGAAGATTCAAGAGTGGTTGTTAGAAGTCTAAACCCAGTTATGAACCAAGATCATAGTCATGACCTAACCTAACCATGACATGTCTTATATAGATCAGCCTTAAACCCCCCAATCTTTGGTATCAGAGCCATAACGGCTCCTGTTCTCCCTATCTGAGGTTCGGATTAGTATGCTCTGTGACTGCCGGCTTTGTACGGATCTCTCACATCAGAAAACCGACCTTACTAGGCATTGAGTAACAGACTGGTACGACACACTAAAACCATTGTTAGAGTCTAAAAGTAGCTGGTTGAGTGAGAGGTTGGTCGGAAGGGTCCGCGGTAAAGTCTCAAAGGTCCGAGCTTGAAGATTCGAAGAGTGGTTGTTAGGAGTCCAAACCCAGTTATGAACCAAGATCTATCCCGTATGTCTAGTTTTAGAACATCCTCTGCGTCCAAGATTGATCAGTTATATGAGATCTCTTATGTATCTAATGAGTATAAAATCCCTATTACTGATATGCCCATGGTTAACCCCTATAGTGTCTTCACCAAACCCCATGTGTCTTTCTCCAGAAAAGTAAAACAATTAGTCGGTTCTACGTCAAACCCAGTCGTCAAGGAGTTTGTTCAAACCTCAAAGTTTGATTCACACCTGCTCCCTGTCACAACCTCAGAACACCTAGTCACCCTCTCCCTACCCCCAGATCTTCCAAGGATCTGTCTATCCCAAGGATACACACATATCCACTTCGGTGCGATAAGGTTAGCCCTTACCTTCCACGGAAGAAAAGGACTACCTGCGTTTGCTAGAATCGCCCTCGTCGATACTAGATTTGTGGAGTACCAGCACACCTGCATAGGTACTATCCAAACCACATTAAACGCCGGAACAGTATTTGTCACTCTGTTCCCCAACTTCAACATGCCCCTGAACGATCCATCCTTGTTAACAGCCCTGAAAGCCCAGATCCAGATTGGTGGTATGCCACAAGTAAACACCTTTCAGGCTACCTTTCACTATCAGATGGCATACAGAGTCCAAAATCACTCGTTGGACATCATGGTCCCTGGAAAAGATAATTCTGGTGACGCACTGTTCATAGAGATCGATTCAAACTCTACACCTACCTGCACATATGTTCCCAAACAGTTGTCCAGAGAAGAGCTCACAAAGCTCCTCCCAGAAAAATGGATAACAAATTACGAACAGCTTCACCAAGCACCGGTCCAGACAACAGCTGCCCCTGACTTTGTCCGTCATCATGATGGCCTAGTTGAGGTCAAGTTTGCAAAACAAGATCGTAGAGATGTTTTTCCTGCGATCCACATGATCCAACCGGTCGAAGTTCCTGCAGACCAACACTGCCCATACGACATTTGTTACTGCCAACAATGTCTAGATGAAGCAGATCGGGTAGAATACGACGAAGACATTCGTAAAAGAAAGAAAAAAGGATCTCAAAGGTCGCTAAAGAAAAGATATGAAGCTGGAGACCCAAACGTCGGTCTTCTCGGAGAACCATCAGGAAAGTTCGACTACTATGTCCTGTATGGTGACTCAACCCCAAAGCCTGAACCAACAACCCACAAACCACCAACACCAAAACACCCACCCCCTCAATTCAGTGAATGCTTTGCCATCACCCCAGATCCATCGTCGTCCGAATACCAGACGGAGTTCCCTCCGTTAACCACCTTTGAAAGAGGCCAACAAAAGACAAAACACAGCTGGAAGATCCAAAACCCAACAGTTATGGGTCCCAACGGTCCCGTAGCCCAAACCAACCCTGTTGAAGCCACACTGAACTGGCAAAGTGAGAATGCTGTTGCTCAAAATAATGCCCTCAAAACCATCATAGCACAGCAAGATGTTATCACAAAAAACCAAGAAACCTTGGTTAACAAAGTTCGTGGTCTTGAAGACATCATTCATGAAGTCAGAATGAAAATTCTTGAACTCCATAATGATCTCCTTCAAATTGTCCAGAACGCCCCTTTCTCACAAAGCCCCAGAGGCCTGATCGAAAAAGAAGCCGAAATGAAGTTCCTCAAGGCTCAACTCACAGATCTGGAAAGACAGCATAAACAACAAAGGCTCTCAACACTTGAAGACGATCCATGGAAGTTACCCTCCACACCTTTCGTCAGAACAGCCTTTGACCCTCAACCATTGCCCATAACGACTCTCTCACAATCCTCCCCGTCAACGAATTTATGGTCAAGAGGACAAGCAAAGACAAAAACAAAACAACCCTCCCCTTCTGGAAGCAACTCCTCGGGAAACACCATCCAAAAGCCAGCAACAAGCAGATCCAAGGACGAACAAGCTTATGATGACAGCATGATGATAGCCTCGTCCAAACCTCCAGAAGACATACCCATACAACAAGAAAACCCCATATCCTTCTTCCTGAAAAAAATACGTCAACAACCCTCAGGCAACAAACTTCCGATTATTGTAACCTCCACCAAAAGAAAACGTAGTGACAATAAAGACGACGGAAGAAGAGCTAAAGTCGACAAATTAACAAGGCATACTAAGCTCCGCTTCGTATGCAAGAGAAAGCTAAAAATAAAAACTCCTGATGAAATGAACAAAACACCAAGCCCAAAGTGTATCAACATGGTGAAACCACTCGCACGAAAGACAAGATTACCAACGCCCCTTGCAAAGGTCCATCTTCTCACCACCACATATGCTAAACCTATCCCGGTCATAGCCTTTTTTGACACTGGATCTGCCGCAAGTCTTCTTAATCCAGCTATTCTTCCAACAGAATACTGGAAACCACACCGTCAGCATTTTATTGCTGCAAACGGCGAACATTTCACGATTGACAAAATTAGTACTCCAATACACTTGAGAATCTTCCCGACTTGCACTGTCAAGCATAGATTCTTAGGATCAGACACTCATGGCAAAGACCTCCTCATTGGCTTTGATATTCTATATCGATTACGAGATTTACGATATGGACAAGAGGGCCTGAGATACAAAAAATTTGTCAATCCATGGAGTCCAGACAGACGGCTTTACATGATCTCACCCCTCCCCATTGAAACCATAAAAGCCAAAATTATCCAAACCTCCTGTGCCTCTAACCATACTTAATTCCTCACAAAACATCACTCCCCTTTGTGGCTGAACCCGGATTTTTTCGTATCCTTGCCTTTCAAACAAAATGAAGACATCAATCCTACAAAAGCCAGTCACCCAGGCATGAATCCTGAACACACCCAACTTGCCACACAAGAACTTTCCGATTTACTGTTACAAAGTCTCATTGAACCGACAACCTCCCAATGGGCATGTGAAGCGTTCTATGTCAATAAACGCAGTGAACAAAATCGGGGAAAGCTAAGACTAGTGATTAATTACCAACCACTAAACCATTTCCTAGCAGACGATAAATTCCCACTGCCCCAAAAAAGATCGCTGTTCCAATCCCTAGTTAATGCAAAAGTCTTGTCAAAGTTTGATCTTAAAGCCGGGTTTTGGCAATTAGGTATCAAACCAGAGGATAGGCACAAAACGGCCTTTTGCATCCCTGATCATCATTATCAATGGAAGGTAATGCCTTTCGGTTTAAAAAATGCGCCATCAGTATTCCAAAAAGCAATGGTACGCATATTTGAACCGATTCTCAGCAATGCCCTGATCTACATAGATGATATCCTCTTGTTCTCAGAAGATGAAGAGTCACACATAAAGCTCCTAGAAAATTTCCATTCCATAGTCCAGCAATATGGAATCATGCTTTCAGAGAAAAAAATGGAGATCGGTGTTGGTACCATTGATTTCCTCGGAATGAAGATTGCTGATGGAAAGTACCAACCTCAGCCACACATTGCAAAAGAGCTACACCAATTTCCAGATAAGCTGACGTCACAAAAAGAAGTCCAACAGTTCCTTGGATTGGTCAATTATATGGCAGATTTTCTGCCAAAATTGTCAAATCACACGGTACACTTGTTTCCCATGCTAAGAAAGGATCCCCCAACTTGGTCTGAAAAGCAAACGCAAGCTGTTAAAGATATAAAGAAACTCGCTGACAGTATGCCACCATTAAAGATTCCTGCACCAAAGGACAAAAGAATCCTTCAGACAGACGCAAGTGATGAGCACTGGGCAGCAGTCCTGCTTGCGGAAGATGACAAAGGAACCAGGACAATTTGTGGATACAAAAGTGGCACGTTTAAAGAGTCAGAAAAGCACTACCACTCTACCTACAAAGAAATCCTAGCTGTAAAAAGAGGGATAGAGAAATTCCAATTTCACTTAATTGGATACGATTTTCTGATAGAAATGGACATGTCATCTTTTCCAAAGATGTTACAATTCAAAAGAAAAATGCTCCCAGAATCTCAATTATTACGTTGGGCAAACTGGTTCTCACAGTGGAAATTCACTGTTAAGCACATAAAAGGAAAAGAGAATATCTTTGCAGATTTTCTGTCCAGACCAAAGGCCTATAAAAGCAAGAATGCCCAAATGGTCCAACACCACCACATCCACCACCCACACATCATCCCTGCAGTCTTTATGATGGAAGAAGCCTCATCAAGCAACACGAAAGAAGCCTCACTCTATCAAGATTTCAAAGACAAAGGAGTCCCAGAAGAAATCATAGAAGAAATTGCAGATCGAACGTTCAAAGACAAGGCTCAGCTAAATTACAAAACATTCCTCACTATAACCCTAAAAAAACCATGGGTTGTTCATGAAAGGTCTTGCAATCCACCCTGATTACCCATTCCTCAATATCTTCCACATAAATGACCTGTACAACCTACCAAAAGAAGCGTTATGCTTTTTCTGGTATCTTTTCGAATCTTACAGCATCGCCATGACCTTCAACGGATCAAAACTCCTCCGGTACCTGATCGACTGTAATTTTAGAGAACTCCCCAAAGAAAGAAGAAATACCCTCACCCTACTCCAATGGTTCTTACCGCTTCACCAGTGGACAGGACAGATAGCATCCGCCCATAAAAAATACTGTCTTGTTATCTTTCGAAGGCCAGGCTGCTATATACCCCCAACAGTCCCCAAAGGACCGTCATTTGTTTTCCATGCTCCTTACTGCTTCACTCATGGCTGGTACACAGGAAAACCTTCAAGAACCTCCTACATGAGAACCCACTCAGAAGAATGGAAAGAGATCCGTCGGTGTTTGGCTCTCGCAAATGGATACTCTCCGGATACTATCCCACAACACATCCTGTATGGGTCGATGCTTTGGCCAGGGGACCATCCCCAAGTAAAAATATGGGAAGAAGCTACAAATGAATACCTTGAAAATCATCTGGAAGACTATGACAGCCCGCATTTCGATCCATATGAAGATGACCCGTCTCACCCAGATTCTCGTTGGAAGTAAAAGAAGAAACCAAGAAAGCTCCGTTATGTTTAATAATATATTATTATGTGTGCTAGTGTGCTAATAGTGTGCTTAAGAATAAATTAGGCTTTAATCACTCTTAAAGTGATGTAAGCACTTATGTCATGGTTATGTCATGACTAGATATTTTCTTTTATGTTTTAATGGTGTGTGATGTCATGGATGATGTAATACCCCCCTTCCTTGGCCTATAAAAGGAAGGCTTCCCCTCATTTGTAGATCATCCTTGGAAAGAAATAAAATCCTTTTCTATACTTCTCTCTCTAGTCTCTTGAGTCATATAGAGTCTTGTAAAATAAGTCCGGTGTCTCCTTAGTCCCCTGAGTCTTCTTCAACCCTTTCACTAATATGCCCATGGTTAACCCCTATAGATAGTGAAAGGGTTGAAGAAGACTCAGGGGACTAAGGAGACACCGGACTTATTTTACAAGACTCTATATGACTCAAGAGACTAGAGAGAGAAGTATAGAAAAGGATTTTATTTCTTTCCAAGGATGATCTACAAATGAGGGGAAGCCTTCCTTTTATAGGCCAAGGAAGGGGGGTATTACATCATCCATGACATCACACACCATTAAAACATAAGACCACCCGTAGTGGGGCGCTATTTGTCTGAGTTTTTGAAGTATAGCGCCCGCTACACCATTACAGCAGGGCGCTATAGGGCTTTTTGGGGTTGGGGCTTTATGTTTATCACGCCGGGTTGATTTTTGCCCCTCCAATCAAATGCAGCCACCTCATACTTTCCCTCTCTCTCTTATTTTTTATTATTTTTTTATTTTAAAAGATATAATAAAATATTAAAAGGGGCTTTATATATAAAGCCCCACCACTACACCCTTTTTCCACTTTATCTCTCCATGCTGACTCAGCAGCCACGTGGACCAATCAGGAAGGGGGGCTTTATATATAAAGCCCCCCACTACACATGCTCTAAAAGAAAATATCTAGTCATGACATAACCATGACATAAGTGCTTACATCACTTTAAGAGTGATTAAAGCCTAATTTATTCTTAAGCACACTATTAGCACACTAGCACACATAATAATATATTATTAAACATAACGGAGCTTTCTTGGTTTCTTCTTTTACTTCCAACGAGAATCTGGGTTAGACGGGTCATCTTCATATGGATCGAAATGCGGGCTGTCATAGTCTTCCAGATGATTTTCAAGGTATTCATTTGTAGCTTCTTCCCATATTTTTACTTGGGGATGGTCCCCTGGCCAAAGCATCGACCCATACAGGATGTGTTGTGGGATAGTATCCGGAGAGTATCCATTTGCGAGAGCCAAACACCGACGGATCTCTTTCCATTCTTCTGAGTGGGTTCTCATGTAGGAGGTTCTTGAAGGTTTTCCTGTGTACCAGCCATGAGTGAAGCAGTAAGGAGCATGGAAAACAAATGACGGTCCTTTGGGGACTGTTGGGGGTATGTAGCAGCCTGGCCTTCGAAAGATAACAAGACAGTATTTTTTATGGGCGGATGCTATCTGTCCTGTCCACTGGTGAAGCGGTAAGAACCATTGGAGTAGGGTGAGGGTATTTCTTCTTTCTTTGAGGAGTTCTCCAAAATTACAGTCGATCAGGTACCGGAGGAGTTTTGATCCGTTATGGCGATGCTGTAAGATTCGAAAAGATACCAGAAAAAGCATAACGCTTCTTTTGGTAGGTTGTACAGGTCATTTATGTGGAAGATATTGAGGAATGGGTAAAGAGGGTGGATTGCAAGACCTTTCATGAACAACCCATGGTTTTTTAGGGTTATAGTGAGGAATGTTTTGTAATTTAGCTAAGCCTTGTCTTTGAACGTTCGATCTGCAATTTCTTCTGGGACTCCTTTGTCTTTGAAATCTTGATAGAGTGAGGCTTCTTTCGTGTTGCTTGATGAGGCGTCTTCCATCATAAAGACTGCAGGGATGATGTGTGGGTGGTGGATGTGGTGGTGTTGGACCATTTGGGCATTGTTGTTTTTATAGGCCTTTGGTCTGGACAGAAAATCTGCAAAGATATTCTCTTTTCCTTTTATGTGCTTAACAGTGAATTTCCACTGTGAGAACCAGTTTGCCCAACGTAATAATTGAGATTCTGGGAGCATTTTTCTTTTGAATTGTAACATCTTTGGAAAAGATGACATGTCCATTTCTATCAGAAAATCGTATCCAATTAAGTGAAATTGGAATTTCTCTATCCCTCTTTTTACAGCTAGGATTTCTTTGTAGGTAGAGTGGTAGTGCTTTTCTGACTCTTTAAACGTGCCACTTTTGTATCCACAAATTGTCCTGGTTCCTTTGTCATCTTCCGCAAGTAGGACTGCTGCCCAGTGCTCATCACTTGCGTCTGTCTGAAGGATTCTTTTGTCCTTTGGTGCAGGAATCTTTAATGGTGGCATACTGTCAGCCAGTTGCTTTATATCTTTAACAGCTTGCGTTTGCTTTTCAGACCAAGTTGGTGGATCCTTTCTTAGCATGGGAAACAAGTTTACCGTGTGATTTGACAATTTTGGCAGAAAATCTGCCATATAATTGACCAATCCAAGGAACTGTTGGACTTCTTTTTGTGACGTCAGCTTATCTGGAAATTGGTGTAGCTCTTTTGCAATGTGTGGCTGAGGTTGGTACTTTCCATCAGCAATCTTCATTCCGAGGAAATCAATGGTACCAACACCGATCTCCATTTTTTTCTCTGAAAGCATGATTCCATATTGCTGGACTATGTAATGGAAATTTTCTAGGAGCTTTATGTGTGACTCTTCATCTTCTGAGAACAAGAGGATATCATCTATGTAGATCAGGGCATTGCTGAGAATCGGTTCAAATATGCGTACCATTGCTTTTTGGAATACTGATGGCGCATTTTTTAAACCGAAAGGCATTACCTTCCATTGATAATGATGATCAGGGATGCAAAAGGCCGTTTTGTGCCTATCCTCTGGTTTGATACCTAATTGCCAAAACCCGGCTTTAAGATCAAACTTTGACAAGACTTTTGCATTAACTAGGGATTGGAACAGCGATCTTTTTTGGGGCAGTGGGAATTTATCGTCTGCTAGGAAATGGTTTAGTGGTTGGTAATTAATCACTAGTCTTAGCTTTCCCCGATTTTGTTCACTGCGTTTATTGACATAGAACGCTTCACATGCCCATTGGGAGGTTGTCGGTTCAATGAGACTTTGTAACAGTAAATCGGAAAGTTCTTGTGTGGCAAGTTGGGTGTGTTCAGGATTCATGCCTGGGTGACTGGCTTTTGTAGGATTGATGTCTTCATTTTGTTTGAAAGGCAAGGATACGAAAAAATCCGGGTTCAGCCACAAAGGGGAGTGATGTTTTGTGAGGAATTAAGTATGGTTAGAGGCACAGGAGGTTTGGATAATTTTGGCTTTTATGGTTTCAATGGGGAGGGGTGAGATCATGTAAAGCCGTCTGTCTGGACTCCATGGATTGACAAATTTTTTGTATCTCAGGCCCTCTTGTCCATATCGTAAATCTCGTAATCGATATAGAATATCAAAGCCAATGAGGAGGTCTTTGCCATGAGTGTCTGATCCTAAGAATCTATGCTTGACAGTGCAAGTCGGGAAGATTCTCAAGTGTATTGGAGTACTAATTTTGTCAATCGTGAAATGTTCGCCGTTTGCAGCAATAAAATGCTGACGGTGTGGTTTCCAGTATTCTGTTGGAAGAATAGCTGGATTAAGAAGACTTGCGGCAGATCCAGTGTCAAAAAAGGCTATGACTGGGATGGGTTTAGCATATGTGGTGGTGAGAAGATGGACCTTTGCAAGGGGCGTTGGTACTCTTGTCTTTCGTGCGAGTGGTTTCACCATGTTGATACACTTTGGGCTTGGTGTTTTGTTCATTTCATCAGGAGTTTTTATTTTTAGCTTTCTCTTGCATACGAAGCGGAGCTTAGTATGCCTTGTTAATTTGGCGACTTTAGCTCTTCTTCCGTCGTCTTTATTGTCACTACGTTTTCTTTTGGTGGAGGTTACAATAATCGGAAGTTTGTTGCCTGAGGGTTGTTGACGTATTTTTTTCAGGAAGAAGGATATGGGGTTTTCTTGTTGTATGGGTATGTCTTCTGGAGGTTTGGACGAGGCTATCATCATGCTGTCATCATAAGCTTGTTCGTCCTTGGATCTGCTTGTTGCTGGCTTTTGGATGGTGTTTCCCGAGGAGTTGCTTCCAGAAGGGGAGGGTTGTTTTGTTTTTGTCTTTGCTTGTCCTCTTGACCATAAATTCGTTGACGGGGAGGATTGTGAGAGAGTCGTTATGGGCAATGGTTGAGGGTCAAAGGCTGTTCTGACGAAAGGTGTGGAGGGTAACTTCCATGGATCGTCTTCAAGTGTTGAGAGCCTTTGTTGTTTATGCTGTCTTTCCAGATCTGTGAGTTGAGCCTTGAGGAACTTCATTTCGGCTTCTTTTTCGATCAGGCCTCTGGGGCTTTGTGAGAAAGGGGCGTTCTGACAATTTGAAGGAGATCATTATGGAGTTCAAGAATTTTCATTCTGACTTCATGAATGATGTCTTCAAGACCACGAACTTTGTTAACCAAGGTTTCTTGGTTTTTTGTGATAACATCTTGCTGTGCTATGATGGTTTTGAGGGCATTATTTTGAGCAACAACATTCTCACTTTGCCAGTTCAGTGTGGCTTCAACAGGGTTGGTTTGGGCTACGGGACCGTTGGGACCCATAACTGTTGGGTTTTGGATCTTCCAGCTGTGTTTTGTCTTTTGTTGGCCTCTTTCAAAGGTGGTTAACGGAGGGAACTCCGTCTGGTATTCGGACGACGATGGATCTGGGGTGATGGCAAAGCATTCACTGAATTGAGGGGGTGGGTGTTTTGGTGTTGGTGGTTTGTGGGATGTTGGGCTTTGGGGTTGAGTCACCATACAGGACATAGTAATCGAACTTTCCTGATGGTTCTCCGAGAAGACCGACGCTCGGGTCTCCAGCTTCATATCTTTTCTTTAGCGACCTTTGGGAACCTTTTTTCTTTCTTTTCGGAATGTCTTCGTCGTATTCTACCCGTTCTGCTTCATCTATACATTGTTGACAGTAACAAATGTCGTATGGGCAGTGTTGGTCTGCAGGGACTTCGACCGGTTGGATCATGTGGATCGCAGGAAAGACATCTCTACGATCTTGTTTTGCAAACTTGACCTCAACTAGGCCATCATGATGACGGACTAAGTCAGGGGCAGCTGTTGTCTGGACCGGTGCTTGGTGAAGCTGTTCGTAATTTGTTATCCATTTTTCTGGGAGGAGCTTTGTGAGCTCTTCTCTGGACAACTGTTTGGGAACATATGTGCAGGTAGGTGTAGAGTTTGAATCGATCTCTATGAACAGTGCGTCACCAGAATTATCTTTTCCAGGGACCATGATGTCCAACGAGTGATTTTGGACTCTGTATGCCATCTGATAGTGAAAGGTAGCCTGAAAGGTGTTTACTTGTGGCATACCACCAATCTGGATCTGGGCTTTCAGGGCTGTTAACAAGGATGGATCGTTCAGGGGCATGTTGAAGTTGGGGAACAGAGTGACAAATACTGTTCCGGCGTTTAATGTGGTTTGGATAGTACCGATGCAGGTGTGCTGGTACTCCACAAATCTAGTATCGACGAGGGCGATTCTAGCAAACGCAGGTAGTCCTTTTCTTCCGTGGAAGGTAAGGGCTAACCTTATCGCACCGAAGTGGATATGTGTGTATCCTTGGGATAGACAGATCCTTGGAAGATCTGGGGGTAGGGAGAGGGTGACTAGGTGTTCTGAGGTTGTGGCAGGGAGTAGGTGTGAATCAAACTTTGAGGTTTGAACAAACTCCTTGACGACTGGGTTTGACGTAGAACCGACTAGTTGTTTTACTTTTCTGGAGAATGACACATGGGGTTTGGAGAAGACACTGTAGGGGTTAACCATGGGCATATTAGTAATAGGTATTTTAGATTCATCAGATACATAAGAGATCTCATATAACTGATCAATCTTGGACGCAGACGACGATCTAAAACTAGACATACGGGATAGATCTTGGTTCATAACTGGGTTTGGACTCCTAACAACCACTCTTCAAATCTTCAAGCTCGGACCTTTGAGACTTTACCGCGGACCCTTCTGACTTACCACTCACTCAACAAGCTACTTTTAGACTCTAGGAAATGGTTTAGTGTGTCGTACCAGTCTGTTACTCAATGCCTAGTAAGGTTGGTTTTCTGATGTGAGAGATCCGTACAAAGCCGGCAGTCACAGAGCATACTAATCCGAACCTCAGATAGGGAGAACAGGAGCCGTTATGGCTCTGATACCAGAGATTGGGGGGGTTTAAGGCTGATCTATATAAGAGCAGTAAGACTCATGGAGGGGGAGGACACTTGATAGTATAGAAGAAGACTCAGGGGACTAAGAAGGACTCAAGAAGACACCGGACTTATTTTACAAGACTCTATATGACTCAAGAGACTAGAGAGAGAAGTATAGAAAAGGATTTTATTTCTTTCCAAGGATGATCTACAAATGAGGGGAAGCCTTCCTTTTATAGGCCAAGGAAGGGGGATATTACATCATCCATGACATCACACACCATTAATACATAAAAGAAAATATCTAGTCATGACATAACCATGACATAAGTGTTTACATCACTTTAAGAGTGATTAAAGCCTAATTTATTCTTAAGCACACTATTAGCACACTAGCACACATAATAATATAATTTTGAACATAACGGAGCTTTCTTGGTCTCGGATAGTAGCAAGACTTATGAACTTTCATAATGGTAGGGCTTCAGGCTCTTATGGAGTTCAACTGTCTTCTGCATGTCAATGAATTCCACTGTGAATTCTGGAGGGTTTTGGAGAAAGGGGTCTTCATCGTCTGGTATTGGATTGAACCAGTATTGCCGTCCTAGGTGTTGTGGTACTTCAATCGCCATCGGGTGTGTGAATTGCGGAAGCTTCTGGTAGTAGCTTAGTAAGGCTTCTTCCCATTCTTTTGCTTGCTTGTTATCTTCAGCCCAGATGTCCAACTCACATAAGATGGCTGGCGGAATGTCTTCAGCACTTCGGAGATTTGCTTTTGCCAGTTCTTTGCGGGTTTTTAGCCATTCTTCGCGGTAGTTTAACTTGTAGTAATGCTTTGCTGGGCTTGTATCATACCAGGTCTTGACGGCTTTTTTGGAGGGGTCGAGACTGGGATTTTTCTTCAAGAGGCTGGGTTTGTAGAGCAGGTGCATGTAATGTTTTTTAGGGGATGCTTCCATCAGCTGAATCCACTTACCTACTGGGAGGAACCATTCTAGGAATTTGACTGTGTTTTGTTTATCTCCTGGGAGGTATCCTAACTCGTAGTCTATGAGATAGGGTAAGAGTTTACTGGAGTGGAAGGACATGGCTATGACATAGGTTTCTGTTAGGTACCACAAGAAAGCGAGTGCTACTTTTGGTAATTGCTGGAAGGTGTTGATGGTGAAGACGTTTAGAAAGGGGTGTTCCGGGTGAAATTTTACCCCTTGCATAACCGGACCATGGGTTTTGAGGATGAGGGTGAGAAACGTCTTGTAATTTAGGAGAGACTCATTGGTGATGTTGTTTTCAGTTATTGCATCAATAACTTCTTTAGGGAGATTGCTCTCTTCTAACTTTTGGGTAAGAGGGATTGTGTTGGATGTGCTCATCGTAGGTGGGTTGTGTTGGGTTGTGGGGTAAGTTCTGCTGGTTGGGTTGTTGTTTATATAGGCGACCTGGAACAGAAGTCCTGCAACTTTGTGAACAGTAGAGTTCCATTTTAGGGACTTAATTGCCCTTAATGGGTTTACTGTCGGATAGTGATGCTTCTTCAAGAAGAAAGGGATTCCTGACAGGAGACTGTGACTGGGTTGATGGGTGGGGTCTTTTCCTTTTTTGTCCACCAAGCCTGTTTTGAGATGACCGTTAGTAGGCTTTTGGCATGTGGTGTCTACTGCTTTTGCTTTTGCAGGTGCCATCAAATCATCTGTCGCTTTTAGGGAATCTTTCTCGTGAAGAGAATCTTGCACGTGATCTTTTGTGCACTGTTGATTTTCCTTTTGTGATTTGTCCACATCTGGGGTTTCTGGAGGTGGGGCTGGCTCAACAGCTGTCATCATGAAGATTAGCAACGGGTCAGTATCAGAATCTGAGTCTTCGCTTGATTCGTCATCGGTAGTGCCGTAGTAGATTGAGCAGACTGTTGTTTCTCCCGGTTCATCATCGACAGAGAAAAGAGATTCTTAGTCGGAGACGTCTACTTGTTCTATCTTGTTTATCTCTGCCATCATTGCTTGGGTTTTTCGTTTGTCTTTGCAATCTTTCGCAAAATGGCCTTCTTTGTTGCAGATGAAACACCTATTGTTATCATTTCTTCCACGCCTTGTCTTCTTGTTTAGGAATTTCCAGCCTTTCCTGGATTTATTATTCTCTTTCTGACTATACTTTTTGAATTTGACTATTCTTGACTTTCGACTAGTGCAGCTGCATGCAGACTCATCTTTGCATTTGATTTTTAGATGCTTGTCATCACAGGCGGAGCCAAGGCGTCTACCAGTTTGTTCGAATTCTGTGAGAAATTTTCTCTGATTGCAGAACTTGGCCAGGGCACGTGTTATGTGTTGGTAAAGCCCGCCTAGGGTGATTTGTGCGATCGTCATGTTTCTGGCTTCTAGGGCTCTGGATGCTTCATTGGCAAGAGGTTCTGGGAACGAGTTTAAGAAGACTTGTTTTAGATTGACATCATCAATTCCTTGGAGACAGTAGAACCTTTCAGACATTCTGTTATAATGTCTTTCAAGGTCTTTTGGATGAAATGAGCAGCATTTCATTTTTAGAAACTCCTCTCGAGCTTGTATTGTATGATCTTGAGGGTTCCCAATAAATTCAGTGTAAATTGTCCCGATGAACTGCTCAAGGGTTGTACTAGCCAAGAGACTTGTTTGTCTGTATTCTCCAAGGCTTAAGTACCAGTCTCGGAGTCGTCCTTGGCATCTTGTGATAAATCTTTTGATGACAACATCGATTGTATAATACTGGAGTTCAGCAGAACACTAGGTTAGCATTTCAACACTTCTTTCACGCCATCTCGAGGGGGGAATGTCATCAAAAGTGAACTGATGTTTGGAGTCGGTGGAATTTGGGAACTTGACCTCATCTTGTGCTGTTTGGGAAGCCATATCATCAACTTCAGAAGTGTAGTATTCATTTCTTTCTGTCGTCTCAGGCTCAGCCATGAATAAATGCTCAAAAGCATCTGTTAGAGGAAGCTCATCATAAGGTAGGTGGGTTTGGGAGTCTTCACTGTCAGAGTCCGTGGGGGACTGATGTTTTGAGCTGAGATTGATAACCGGGGCTATTGTTGGAAAAGGGTTTTTCCTCTCAGGGTTCCTTTTTGTTTGGCTTATGTTTTTTAGGAGGGAGGATATAGGGTTTTGTTGGATGGGCATGACTTCAGAGGGTTTTGGCGAGGCGATCATCATGCTGTCGTCGTAGGCTTTTTTATCTTTAGATCTGCTTGTTGCTGGCTTTTGGCTGGTGTTCCCTGAAGAGTTGCTTCCAGAAGGGGAGGGTCGTTTTGTTCTTGTCTTGGTTTGTCCTCTTGACCATAAATTCATTGACGGGGAGGATTGTGAGAGAGTTGTTATGGGCAATGGTTGAGGGTCAAAGGCTGTTCTGACGAATGGTGTGGAGGGTAACCTCCATGGATCGTCTTCAAGCGTTGAAAGCCTTTGTTGTTTGTGCTGTCTTTCCAGATCTGTGAGTTGAGCCTTGAGGAACTTCATTTCAGCTTCTTTTTCGATTAGGCCTCTGGGGCTTTGTGAGAAAGGAGCGTTCTGGACTATTTGAAGGAGATCAGGATGAAAATTCTTGAGCTCCATAATGATCTCCTTCAAATAGTCCAGAACGCTCCTTTCTCACAAAGCCCCAGAGGCCTAATCGAAAAAGAAGCTGAAATGAAGTTCCTCAAGGCTCAACTCACAGATCTGGAAAGACAGCACAAACAACAAAGGCTTTCAACGCTTGAAGACGATCCATGGAGGTTACCCTCCACACCATTCGTCAGAACAGCCTTTGACCCTCAACCATTGCCCATAACAACTCTCTCACAATCCTCCCCGTCAATGAATTTATGGTCAAGAGGACAAACCAAGACAAGAACAAAACGACCCTCCCCTTCTGGAAGCAACTCTTCAGGGAACACCAGCCAAAAGCCAGCAACAAGCAGATCTAAAGATAAAAAAGCCTACGACGACAGCATGATGATCGCCTCGCCAAAACCCTCTGAAGTCATGCCCATCCAACAAAACCCTATATCCTCCCTCCTAAAAAACATAAGCCAAACAAAAAGGAACCCTGAGAGGAAAAACCCTTTTCCAACAATAGCCCCGGTTATCAATCTCAGCTCAAAACATCAGTCCCCCACGGACTCTGACAGTGAAGACTCCCAAACCCACCTACCTTATGATGAGCTTCCTCTAACAGATGCTTTTGAGCATTTATTCATGGCTGAGCCTGAGACGACAGAAAGAAATGAATACTACACTTCTGAAGTTGATGATATGGCTTCCCAAACAGCACAAGATGAGGTCAAGTTCCCAAATTCCACCGACTCCAAACATCAGTTCACTTTTGATGACATTCCCCCCTCGAGATGGCGTGAAAGAAGTGTTGAAATGCTAACCTAGTGTTCTGCTGAACTCCAGTATTATACAATCGATGTTGTCATCAAAAGATTTATCACAAGATGCCAAGGACGACTCCGAGACTGGTACTTAAGCCTTGGAGAATACAGACAAACAAGTCTCTTGGCTAGTACAACCCTTGAGCAGTTCATCGGGACAATTTAGACTGAATTTATTGGGAACCCTCAAGATCATACAATACAAGCTCGAGAGGAGTTTCTAAAAATGAAATGCTGCTCATTTCATCCAAAAGACCTTGAAAGACATTATAACAGAATGTCTGAAATGTTCTACTGTCTCCAAGGAATTGATGATGTCAATCTAAAACAAGTCTTCTTAAACTCGTTCCCAGAACCTCTTGCCAATGAAGCATCCAGAGCCCTAGAAGCCAGAAACATGACGATCGCACAAATCACCCTAGGCGGGCTTTACCAACACATAACACGTGCCCTGGCCAAGTTCTGCAATCAGAGAAAATTCCTCACAGAATTCGAACAAACTGGTAGACGCCTTGGCTCCGCCTGTGATGACAAGCATCTAAAAATCAAATGCAAAGATGAGTCTGCATGCAGCTGCACTAGTCGAAAGTCAAGAATAGTCAAATTCAAAAAGTATAGTCAGAAAGAGAATAATAAATCCAGGAAAGGCTGGAAATTCCTAAACAAGAAGACAAGGCGTGGAAGAAATGATAACAATAGGTGTTTCATCTGCAACAAAGAAGGCCATTTTGCGAAAGATTGCAAAGACAAACGAAAAACCCAAGCAATGATGGCTGAGATAAACAAGATAGAACAAGTAGACGTCTCCGACTTAGAATCTCTTTTCTCTGTCGATGATGAACCGGGAGAAACAACAGTCTGCTCAATCTACTACGGCACTACCGATGACGAATCAAGCGAATACTCAGATTCTGATACTGACCCGTTGCTAATCTGCATGATGACAGCTGTTGAGCCAGCCCCACCTCCAGAAACCCCAGATGTGGACAAATCACAAAAGGAAAATCAACAGTGCACAAAAGATCACGTGCAAGATTCTCTTCACGAGAAAGATTCCCTAAAAGCGACAGATGATTTGATGGCACCTGCAAAAGCAAAAGCAGTAGACACCACATGCCCAAAGCCTACTAACGGTCATCTCAAAACAGGCTTGGTGGACAAAAAAGGAAAAGACCCCACCCATCAACCCAGTCACAGTCTCCTGTCAGGAATCCCTTCCTTCTTGAAGAAGCATCACTATCCGACAGTAAACCCATTAAGGGCAATTAAGTCCCTAAAATGGAACTCTACTGTTCACAAAGTTGCAGGACTTCTGTTCCAGGTCGCCTATATAAACAACAACCCAACCAGCAGAAATTACCCCACAACCCAACACAACCCACCTACGATGAGCACATCCAACACAATCCCTCTTACCCAAAAGTTAGAAGAGAGCAATCTCCCTAAAGAAGTTATTGATGCAATAACTAAAAACAACATCACCAATGAGTCTCTCATAAATTACAAGACGTTTCTCACCCTCAAAACCCATGAGTCTCTCGTATCCCCAAGGATTACACTTTCCCCTACTTAACCTTACACAATCCCTCTTACCCAATGAAGCATCACTATCCGACAGTAAACCCATTAAGGGCAATTGTGTTGGATGAGCACATCCAACACAATCCCTCTTACCCAATGAGTCTCTCGTATCCCCAAGGATTACACTTTCCCCTACTCAACCTTACATCAAATTACTGACCGGGTTTTAAAAAGAAAAATAAAACGGAGGGGTTCTTTGATAAAAATAGTTTTTGAAAAAGGTTTTGTAAAATAAAAATAGTACAGTAGTAAATTATGTATATCTCAGGGTCCATTGATTTAATAGTTAAGTTTATTATTAGAATTAATATGAATAATTTAATTTAGTTAATTTTGTGAGGAAGACGAGAGGGATCTTGAAGTGTTGACTCTTTTATAGAGAAGCGGATGTTACTACTTGCGTAGAATGCTGAACCTCTCCAGCGTGCGTCCACCTAGGGTCTCCGCCAGGGCCTCGCGTATAGCGGGCTCCTCAAACCGTGGTCAAGTATCTGGTCTTCGTACTCATCTTCTTCTTAAAGCGGAGGCTTCACTTTTGACCTGGAACACCGTACACCTCGTCTTAGATCTCGCGTTTCGTACCGAAGGGTCTCGCCTTAGGGTCATTCCCGAGTAGGCCAACAGCGAATCCCCATTGGTTAGCGAACTAGGTCGATGGATCTCTCTTACCGTTGGTATCAGGAGACCGTACTCCCATTGGTTAACGGCGTTGTACTAACGAGAACTAGATAAAGAATCCATTATTAGCTTATCTTTATTGTGACACTTAACATTTAGTGATAAATTAAATGTCAAGTTGGTTGAATTAATGATAACTTAATTACCTAACCCTTAACCTCCCGAACTGGATGAAACCCTTGATAAAGGTGGGACATAATCCTAAAGGCGTATGATACAAGAGATCACTGGTGCGCCCTTAAGGAAACCTCTCTTTACCAAGAAGATCATCCAATCATCTGGTAAGTACCAAAAATGTGTCACTCAGATCTGGTCCACTTCAGAAGCCATTTCTTAGAACCCGGTTCGGATATCAGAAGCCCGAGGGATCTGCCTCACTACTAGTTTCCTCGCCTTGGATCTAGTTCGGGACTACCAGAAGCTGTTTAAACCTCTAGTTATTTTAGTTAGGTTAATCAATTATTATTTTATATTTTCGGATGAGCTCACAAGTGCATGGGTTTTTACACACCATAGGTACACTCAGGAGTTCTCCTAATAAGTTAATATTGATTTGAGGTTTAAGTTATCATCAAAGCAACCCGTCAAAAAGATAAACAAATAAGGAATAGAAGAAGAGGACACCACAAATAACTAAAAGTAAACTACTTATAATATAAATAAAAGTCTACAAATCAAGTGGGTTCATGATAATAGAAAGATACAACCATAGAACATGATCAACACAAGAACATGGCTGCTCATAAACAAGCTATCCATCTTCAAGTGATATGTAGCTCTCTTGATTCTCACGACCTTCAATATTATTGCATAACTACTCTACGATCCTCTTCTTGGCCAAGCCGATCAAGGTAGGTCAAAGCCTAACCATTGAGGGATGTTAGGAGGGCTAGAAGGCCTCCCTCCCACAAGACCCCAAGATCTCTGGATGAAGCTTGGAGTTCGGCCCCAAGAGAGCACAAGAAGGGATGAACAAATGGTGAGAGTTGACTTGCTATTTATAAATCTCCCAGGGGAAGCACGGGTGTGCCATGGGTGTCGAGGGCGTGCTTGCAGTTACACGTACGTTCTGTTGCTGCATGGCAGAGTTTGTTTGTACTGTGCTGTCTGGCACGGCCGTGCAACATGTAATGGCACGGGCGTGCATATCTGCAATCCTCTGATTTCTTGCCCTCCAAGTTTCCTGCGTTGTCTTCTCACGTGCAGGGCCTTCGTCCAGGTGAACGTGGGCATGCAAGGTCACTCCGGGACTAATTTTAGCATTGTTTAAGTCTCGGGATTGTCTTCTGAACATACAGGGAACAAGCTTGAAGTCTGGTATCTTCAGGAATCTCTAGTTTAAGCATCAATTATAACTAATATAAGCCTAATTGAGACCTATTTTGGGACTGTTTATGTCTGTTTTATATGTTAATTCTGTGAGTTATCACAATACCCCACACTTAGACTATTGCTTGTCCTCAAGCAATCATCCACAATAAACCGAGGCAAACTGTAGCTAAGAAACCCGCTGTTGGGACAAAGAGGATTGAAGAAACCACCTTTTGATAACCTTAGTCCAAATCATATTCTGCTTAAGTATAGGAAGAACTGCTGAAGAAGAATGAAGAAGTACTGAAGAACAAATATGCAAAGTACTGAAGAGTAACTCATCAGAAGTTCTGAAGTCTAACCAGACATTTCACTGAAGAACTACCGAAGACAAACTACTCATCAGCAGTTTGTCACTCATCAGCACTTTGTATTCAGAAGCTTCTAACCGACTGAAGATCAGCAGTTTGATTATTATATTGTTTTGTTAAAGTCTAGATTTCAAGTTTCAATGTACAGGCTGTTGTAGGCTTATCTTAGTATAATATCTTTGTTAAATATCTTAGATTACTTCAGACAATGGTTTAGTACATTGGTCTATAAATAGATGAGTTTGTTCATCTATTTATGACATGTGATTTTGTGTAATTCCTTTGATCTAAATTGAAATCCTTCGGGCTTTGAACTTATAATCCATTTCACATCTGAGAAACATAAACTGCTCTTACTGCTTTATACTTAAACTGTTTTATTGTTTCTCATTTATTATTCAGTCAAGGGGAGTAATAACTCCTCTTAAAAGTGATCTTTTAAACCTTTGAACACTTGTTATTCCGCTGCTTATTAACTCATACATAAATCTGATACACATAAGTGTTCATAACATAAGCCACTGATCCAACAATTGGTATCAGAGCATCTGGTTAATCTGATCATAATCAATCTAACAAATTGAAGATTCAGACACAGACTCTTATTGATATTCAATAAAGGATAAAAGGCTCACTTTTTCATCCATCACTTTAAAGAAGCATTGACAAATTCAAACTTCTTAAAAATGGACCCCTACAATACTGGATCTGCCAACAAACCTCCTATGTTAGTCAGAAATGAATATAACATATGGTCTAAAAGGTTGGCACACACTATTTCCCAAACTAATACTGGATGTTGGAGGTCTGCAGTCTTTGGACCTCACAAACCAATGATAACTGATCCAGAGGGAAAGACTGAAAGACCAAAAGATCCAAAAGACTACACGGAGGAAGATTTCCAAAAGTTTGAGCTTGATGCAAAAGCTTTCTCCATGTTGGCTATGGCTCTCCCAAACGAAATATATGCTGGCCTTTTACATTGTGAAAGTGCCAAAGAGCTGTGGGATTGCCTAAAAGAGCAGTTTGCAGGAACTGCTGAGGTGATAGCCAACATCAGAGAAATATTGGCTCAACAATATGAAACTTTTACTCACATAGAGGGTGAAACTTTAACACAACAGTTTGAAAGATTTTCTTTACTCATCTCTGAGTTAAAAATTAATAATCAGACCTATTCAAATGAGTCTATGTTGCATAGATTTTTAAGGTCTCTACCTTCAAAATGGGAAACTTACTCTATAGTCCTCAGAACAAGTTCAGATTTTCACACCTTGAACCTAACTAGGTTACATGGTAAATTACTAACTTTTGAAAGAGAAATCAATCAAAAGAAAAAGTTGCAAGAATCTGGTAAAACTGCTGATGACTATACTCCTGGTAGCACAGCCTTACTAGGACATGACTCACCATCCTGTTCTAATAATTTTGGTTCTTTTGACCACATTGACATAACAGCTGGGATCTCATCAGATGGATCCTTCCCAGCTTATGACAATGAAGAACTAAGTCAAACTGCTGACAACATGTGTTTCATCATGGATGATTTAAAATATTTTAGCAGCGGTGACTTAGAAGAAATGGAGATATTGCACCAACTGGCCTTGTTAAGCTTAAAAACTAACAAATTTTATAAAAGGTCAGGAAGGAAATTTCCAGGACTAAACAACTCAACAAAAGTTGGTTTTGACAAATCTAAACTTAGATGTCATAAGTGTCAAAAGTTGGGACACTTTGCTAGAGAGTGTAGAAGCTCTAGCTACAACCAACCCATGTCTGGAAATCAATTTAACCCCTCATATAATAGGAATAATGGAACTCAAGGGAGTGCTCATTTTGTACAGGCACAAGCTCCACATGTTCAATATGTGCCACAAGTACAATATGTCCAAATGCCTGCTCAACAACAACAGCAGCTGATGCCTCCTTTTCCAACTGCTCAACAACCTGCACAAACTCAACAACCCCCTCAGCAACAAAGCTTATTTACATCAGGGTATGTTGACTGGAGCAGTCTTCCTTATGACACCTCAGAATGCAGTCAGGATGCAGACAATAAGGTCTATGATGTCAACTGGGGAGAACCTGATAATGGCAGAAAGAACTTTGCCTTAATGGCTTTTGAAGGATACTCTTCAAATTCTGCTCTCACACAGGTATCACAACAATCTCTGTTAAAGCTTTGCACTAAATCTTGCAAAGAATCTTTTGCTTTAATTAGAGAAACTAATGTACATTTACAAGGCAAATCCAATGATATGGAGAGAAAATACACACAAATGAAGTGTGATTTAGAAAGAAAAATTGTTTTGAAAAACAAAGAAATTTCTAAACTGAATGATAAATCCATTGAAACCCAAGCACAGATTAAAACAATGATAGACAACCTAGGAAAAGTCAGACAAGAGCTTACTGACACCAAGGTTGATTGTGAAAAATGGGTTGAGTCTTGTAAAGGGTACCAAATGCTGCTTAACAAACAAACTGCAGCAAATGTTAAGTTTGGCATTGGGTATACCCACACTGAATCACCATCTGATTTCACCCACAAAACTGATAATGATGGGATGAAATTGATTCAAACTTCTGATATGGAGGAATGCACATCCTACCATCAGAACTTTCTCAAAAAGGAAAGTACTGCAAAAGTTAAAACTACTGACAATAAGCCATCAGCAGTTTCAACTACATCAGGAGTTGAGACCCTGAAAACTGCTGATGACCTATTTCAAAAATCTGATTTTGTCAGTAAATTGCCTTCCAGCTCTCTTGATTTATCTAAAAAGAAAGAGAAGGCAAAAGCATGTGAAATATGTGGTCTGTTTAACCACATAACTGAACTTTGCAGATATAGAAAGGTAAATCAGTTAAACAAACAAAGACAACAACTGATTGTGGGAAAACAGATGAAAGAAAAATTTGAAAATACTTTCTTTCCCAACAAACAACAATCAAACAAAACCCTTTCTAAGAAGAGGCTTTCATCTCAACAAAAGTCATCTTCTCAAAGTTCATCTTCAAAAGTTTCACTAACTCATCAGCAGTTTCACAAACTGCTGAAGTTAAAGATTTAATAAACCTGGTTAAACTTCTGATTACCAAAGTTGATGGTGGAAACCAAAAAGAACCCACCATTGTTCTTAATGACAAATCCATTGCCAAAAAGACATGGATTTCTAAAATTGGTCCACAACAAGCTGCACCTGTTCTCAAGAGCAAACCCAAAGCCAAATTGGCTTGGGTTGCCAAAACTAACTAATTTGCTATCTTGTGCAGAGGGTCTCCAGAGGTTTGAACAGCATATGGTATGTGGATAGTGGAGGCTCAATGCACATGACTGGATGCAGATACCTGATAAACAATTTTATCAGTCAAAGAGAAGGATCTGTGTCCTTTGGGAACAATGCCAAGGGATATGTGCTAGGATATGGCAATGTATCCTCAGGCAAAATGCAGTTTGACAAGGTCAATCTGGTTGAAAACCTTGAGTACAACTTGCTGAGTGTCTCACAAATGTGTGACAAAGGATATTCTTCCTTTTTCACCAAGACAGCATGCAAGATCATATCACCAGAAGGCCAGAAGTTGATAGAGAAGATTATTAAAGATCATACTTTGCTGATTGCCAAAAGATGTGGCAATGTCTATGCAGTGGACATTGAAAAAGACAAAGTATTGAACAAAACTGCCTGTTTCTTCTCAAAGGCATCAACTTCAGAAAATGATCTCTGGCATAGGAGACTTGGCCATGTGAACTTTAAAACCATCAATAAAGTCACAAAAATGGGCTTGGTCAGAGGTCTACCTTTGAAGGAATATCAGTGCAAAGAACACTGTGTTTCCTGTCTGAAAGGTAAACAGCATAAGTCCTCCTATAAGTCTATTGAAGAATCTAAAACAACTGCATGTCTTCAACTACTCCATATGGACTTATTTGGACCAGTCAAGATAATGAGCCTTGGTAAGAAGAAGTACTGCTTGGTCATCATTGATGACTACTCAAGATTCACATGGGTCTTCTTCTTATATTCCAAGGATGAGGCAGCTGAAATCATCAAATTCTTCATTCTACAAGTAGAGAAGCAATATTCTCTATCTGTCAAAGTCATCAGGAGTGACAATGGGACAGAGTTCAGGAACAAAACTCTGGATGAATTCTGTCTGTCTAAAGGGATTGTTAGACAGTTCAGCATTCCCAGAACTCCTGAACAAAATGGTGTTGTAGAAAGGAAGAACAGAACCTTAATTGAAGCAGCCAGAACAATGTTAGCTGATTCAGGCCTACCTTTGTATTTTTGGGCTGAAGCAGTCAACACTGCATGTTATGTTCAGAATAGAGTTCTTATCAACAAGAGACACACCAAGACTGCCTATGAAATTCTTCATGGCATAAAGCCCCTTATCTCCTTCTTCAGGGCTTTTGGGTGTCAATGTTTTATCCTCAACATCAAAGACTCTATCTCGAAATTTGCTGCAAAAGTTGATACAAGTTATTTTCTTGGTTATTCTCCTTTGAGAAAAGCTTACAAAGTTTTCAATTCAAGAACCAAGATAGTAGAAGAAACACTGAATGTCAAGTTCAATGAATCAAAACACACTCTTATTCCAGCAAATCCTGCTGAATTATTTGATCTTGACAACTTTCATTTCGGACCTGAAAAGACTGTTGAATCATCCAAACCTCCTCAAAATGGTTTTCAAGGATTTGAAGATGATAGTCCTGCACCATGGACTCCAAACACAGTCAGAAGATCAACTATCAAACCTTCAGAAGTTTCAATAGCTTCAACTTCAGGAACTACTGATGAACATTTTGAAACTACTGATTCAGCTGAACCTAAAACTCCTGAAGTTCAAATAACAGCTGAACCAGATATTATCAATCTCAGTGGTTTATTTGAAGAACCTGTAGAGCCATCATCCAGTACAAGTTTACAACAACTGATTGAACACAAAGATCATCCATTGGATCAAATCATGGGTGATATTGCATCAGGGGTACTCACAAGAAACCAGCTTTCCAACTTTTGCTTATTCTCAGCATTCATCTCTCAGTTGGAACCAAAGAAGTATCAAGAAGCCCTCAAAGACAACAATTGGGTGCAAGCAATGCAAGAAGAGTTGCTTCAATTCAAGAAACAACAGGTTTGGGAAATCTGTCCCTTACCTGAAAACAAGCAACCAATTGGAACAAGATGGGTCTTCAGAAACAAATCAGATGAGGCTGGTATGATCATCAAGAACAAAGCAAGATTGGTGGTACAAGGTTATTCCCAAGAGGAAGGAATTGATTATGATGAAACCTTTGCACCAGTTGCAAGACTTGAAGCTATCAGGTTATTTTTAGCTTATGCAATTTCCAACAACATTAAAGTTTATCAAATGGATGGAAAAATAAAAGAGGAAGTGTATGTCTGTCAACCTCTAGGGTTTGAGGATCCTTCTCATCCTGATTGGGTTTACAGACTTGACAAAGCTCTTTATGGGCTAAAACAGGCTCCAAGAGCCTGGTATGAAACACTTTCAAACTTTTTACTTAAGAATCACTTCTCAAGGGGATCCATTGATAAAACTCTTTTCATAAAACATGTTGGAAATCATGTCTTACTTGTTCAAATCTATGTTGATGATATCATATTTGGTTCAACAAATTCAAAACTGTGTGAAGAATTTAAGAAACTCATGCAATCAAAATTTGAAATGAGTACAATGGGAGAATTGCAGTACTTTTTGGGACTGCAAATCAAGCAACAATCAAATGGAACATTTATACATCAATCAAAATATGTTAAAGAATTATTGAACAAATTTTCTTTACAAGACTGTAAAACATGTTCCACTCCCATGACACCAATCACACAAGTTGAACCAGATGATCAAGGGAAACATATTGATCAAACCATGTATAGATGTATGATAGGTTCTCTTTTGTATTTAACTGCTTCTAGACCAGATATCATGTTTTCAACTTGTGTCTGTGCTAGATACCAATCTGCACCAAGAGAATCACACCTAATTGCAGTCAAAAGAATCTTCAGATATCTGAAAGGAACTCCTACTTTAGGAATTTGGTATCCTGCTTCAAGCAATACCAAGTTAACTGCTTTTTCAGATAGTGACTATGCAGGGTGCAAGATGTCAAGAAAATCAACATCTGGTGGTTGTCAATTCTTAGGAAACTGTCTGGTGTCCTGGCAATCAAAGAAACAAACATCTGTGGCAACTTCAACAGCTGAAGCTGAATACATTGCTGCTGCAAGCTGTACTTCACAGATACAATGGCTCCAATATCAACTGCTTGATTATGGAATCAAAGAGACCAAGACTCCACTTTTAGTAGACAGCAAATCTGCCATTAGCATCATTCAAAATCCTGTTCAGTTTTCAAAAACTAAACACATTGAAATCAGGTATCATTTCATAAGAGATTGCTATGAAAAAGGCAAGATTGAGGTGAAGCATGTCACAACAGCTAATCAAATAGCTGACATTTTCACCAAACCCCTTGATTCAACAACTTTTCAGAGGTTAGTATCCATGCTTGGGATGTTAAACTTAGAAGAAAGTCTGTAAGTGTTTCACTTTTTAGTTCTGCACATATTTTATTTTCACTTACATACTCATCTGTCACAAACCTCTGAAGACCAAAATTTGAGAAAGAGAAAGTACTGATGAACAATTTTTGAAAACTACTGATGAACATCAAAAATGGGATATTTTCAAAATGGATATAACTACTGATAAGAATCAGAAGTTAGTTAAGTGTTTTAAAAGTCATTTGCATCAGCAATTGAAACTGCTGAAGAGATGACTAAAACCACTGATGAAGAAACCTTCTTCATCAGCAGTTTCATTAAAAAGGGTAAAACAGACTTTTCACTCATCAGAAGTTTGACCTAGTCGGTTAAAAACTTCTGATAAATACCTTTTTCAAACACTTATCCATTCAAAAAGCAAAATTCCCTCTCTCTCTCAAATCAAAAGCAAAACCCCTTCTCTAACCTAAAAATACTGTTCGATCAAAACAACCATGGCTCTCGTGTTAAAACATGGACATAATCAAAGAGGCTACTTTGTGAAAGATGAAGCCTGGTCCCAGTATGATGAGATGATTGATCTCATCATGAAATCCCAATATTATGAAGCTTTCACCATCGATCCACCCATTCATGAAGAAACTCTTAATGAGTTCTGGGCTAACTCAGAGACGGTGAAGGTAAATAATGAAGTGATCTCCCTCAAATCTTCTATAAAAGGGAAACTGATGGCGATATCACCAGAAACACTAAGCATCAGGCTTGGTTTGAAGGATTCTGATGCTCCTGAACATATTCCAACCTCAGACATCCATCTAACCATGACAGAATGTGGTTATCAAGGTACTTTGGCACAAGCAACAGTTTATAAGAAATATTTTGACCCACAATATAAACTGCTTTTTCATTATATAACTATGTGCTTAAGTCCAAAAATTGGGTCTATTGATCAGATGCCTTCTACTTTTCAACCAATTTTTCATTCAATCATAAATGAAACACCTTTTAAGGCATCAAAACTGTTTTTCAATGAATTGGTTCCACACCATGAAAATGATAAAAAGAAGTTTTTGTTATACCCAAGATTTGTTATGCAATGCATAATAAAAGAACTTGGAGAGGGAGTACTTGTGGGTGAAACAACAACTTTAAACCCATTAACCTCACAAGTATTCTCTAGGCACAACAAACCAGCACTTGTGCTAGAAGATGACCAAGGGGAAGAACAACCCATCCCCAAGGAACCCACATCTTCCAAACCCAAAAAGAAAACCAAAAAGCCAAAACAACAAAAACAAAAACCAACCAAACCATTGAAAAAGACAGTTCAGGAAGTGGAGAACCCTGAAACTGCTGATGTGCAATCTGCACTTGATAAGGATGTGGCTGAAACATCCTCTCAGCACACTCCTTCTCCACCTCCTAAAAGAAAACCAGTTACAGTGATTTTTCAAAGAAAAAGATTTAAGAAACCTGTAACTGTTGACCCAACCTTTGAAACTGCTGAAACAGACCCTGAACCCATCCAAACTTCTGAACACCTACCCTTTACAACAACTGAACCTGAACCATCCCATACAACCATTGAAATAGCCCAACTTCTCTCAGGACTAAAAGGATCCCATCCAATACATGTCACTCCCCCAGCAACACATCAAATTGGGGAGATGCCTTCTCCTATTGACATGGATGTGGACCTTATTAGCCCAAACCAGGGAGATGAGGATGGACCAGAGTTTATAAGCCCAAACTTAGAAACTCTTGGTACTTTTGAGGCTGCTACTACTCACTTATCACCCAGTGGTGAACTTGAGGACAGTAGTAACATTGCTAAGACCTCAAATTTGGCAACTACTGATGAAGGCCTAGTGCCTGAAGTAGGAAAACCTCAGTTCCAAGACAAAGAGGTTCATGAGACTACTAGTTTGGGACTAGCTCATGATTTAACTGATCCTGCCCTCTCTGAGGACACAATCAGGGATTCAGATGATTCCATTAGCTTGGATGATGAATCAAACATTCCACAAACAGAATTGACGGTTGAGATTGAAGGTCCTGCATCTAAGGTATCCAAGCTCAAGAAGCTGGTCACCAAAGATCAGGTTAAAGACCACTTAGCCCAAAAATCCCCACAAGTGGCATCTTCAGAGAAATCTGAGGATCACCCAAAAAGCCCCCCTTCACAAAAACAACCTACCCAATTCTCTGGGCTCACTGGCATAGACCTGAACCAACTATGCAGCCCAGATGGTCCCCTGTTCTAGGCAATGAAACAAATTATCATTGATCAACTCAAACCATTCACAACTGCTTGGGAGTTAAAGGCTAACAACCAGTTTGGGTTGATAAATTCAAGACTTGCTGAGTTGAACAAAAAGATGGATCAAACTCAAGATCAACTAGCAAGGTTGTCTGCTGCAACTTCTCACTCATTGAGGCTTCCAGAAGTGGATGAAGCCAAAAAGGGGGAGAAGACTAAGGAACCTGAAACTGAAGTTGCTACAACATCTCCAAATCCTGATCCTGAAGCTGAAATGCCAAAACAAAGACCAGGAAAAGAAGTAGCAAAAGAGTTCACATTATCTAAGGCACAAGAGAAAACTGCTGAAGAGACTTATCAAACTACTGAAGACAATCCTTCAGAAGTTGTGAAGACAGACAAACCATCAGCAGTTTCATCTCCAAAACCAACATCAGAAGTTTCTAAGGCACCTGATAGAGAACCTGCTTCCATTCCTTTGCCTACAACAACTTCCACAACTGTTTTAAACCCTACTCCAATTTCCATATCTAAAGAACTATTGGAGAAGAGTTTGAAAGAGGCTGCAAAAAAGGCAAAAGAAGACAAAGTATGGAACAGCCTAGAGACTAGAGATGATCTGAACTATCAAGAAAAGTTAATCAAGTATCAAGAAAAACTTGATGAGCTTGAGGCTGAAGAGAGAGCACTTGAAGCTGTTGCAGAAGAAGACAAAAGAGCACAGCTTATCACCTTCATTACAAAGAACTCCAAATCCAAACAAGTGGCTCTCAAAAGACTCTCAACACAAGAACTGACAAGAAGAGCACAAATGCTATCAGACAGAATAGCAACAGAGAATGAGAGAAAAGCCAAAAGAGCTGAAATCATAGAAGAGTTAGTGGCAAATGGCTATGGTTCAAAGGCCTCAGTCTCCAAATGGAAAGAACAAACACTCTATGAGACTTACAAGAAGTACAAGGCCAGCAAAGCTGCAGAGCCAGAAAGATTTGAAACTCCAGAAGTCCAACCAACTTCTATCATAAGGAGATCTTCTGGTGCACTAAGGAAGCCTGCCACAAAGAGAAAAGCAGAGGGTGAACCCATAGTGAAGACTGATTTCAAGATGATACTCTTGGAAGGAGATCAGTTAGTGCATGGTGATTTTGATGTAGAAGAAAAACCCCTCTTAACACACTTCAGAGACAAGGCTACTTATGCTTATCAGTTACAACAATCCATTCAAGAGAAGACACACACAAGAGTTGTAACAGAGCATCACTTGCCCAACATGCCTATTCAAAGTGGTGCTGAACTTCAAGGTAGTCAAGAATCTCACCTGAGAGTCACTGAAATTGAAGACATTCCTCAATCATCCTCAGGTCAACCTAAGGAAACAGGCTTGGTTTCCTATGCCTCTGACTTTGACAGGTCAAAGGTAAACATCATTAAGTGGTCCTTTACTGATTCCAACTCAGTACTTGTGACCAGGAGAGATCGTTCAAGTAAGGTCTACAAAAACTCAAAGGAGTTGAGTGTTTTATCTTCCAAAGACCTTCTTACAATACAACATCTTACACCTGAACTTGGACCTCTCACTGAGCAACAAAGATGTACTCTTACTACCCGGATGACAGCAGAAATCTGGAGGATACTAGAAGAGAGAAAAGATCAACAATAAAGATTGGATAAGGTTTTGGCTTCATCAATCCAGGGGGAGATTGTTGGGACAAAGAGGATTGAAGAAACCACCTTTTGATAACCTTAGTCCAAATCATATTCTGCTTAAGTATAGGAAGAACTGCTGAAGAAGAATGAAGAAGTACTGAAGAACAAATATGCAAAGTACTGAAGAGTAACTCATCAGAAGTTCTGAAGTCTAACCAGACATTTCACTGAAGAACTACTGAAGACAAACTACTCATCAGCAGTTTGTCACTCATCAGCACTTTGTATTCAGAAGCTTCTAACCGACTGAAGATCAGCAGTTTGATTATTATATTGTTTTGTTAAAGTCTAGATTTCAAGTTTCAATGTACAGGCTGTTGTAGGCTTATCTTAGTATAATATCTTTGTTAAATATCTTAGATTACTTCAGACAATGGTTTAGTACATTGGTCTATAAATAGATGAGTTTGTTCATCTATTTATGACATGTGATTTTGTGTAATTCCTTTGATCTAAATTGAAATCCTTCGGGCTTTGAACTTATAATCTATTTCACATCTGAGAAACATAAACTGCTCTTACTGCTTTATACTTAAACTGTTTTACTGTTTCTCATTTATTATTCAGTCAAGGGGGAGTAATAACTCCTCTTAAAAGTGATCTTTTAAACCTTTGAACACTTGTTATTCCGCTGCTTATTAACTCATACATAAATCTGATACACATAAGTGTTCATAACATAAGCCACTGATCCAACACCCGCAATCCATTTACTTTATTTTAGATCACTAGAAAAATAAAATTGCATGAAACGCCTACTTGACCCGTACGATTTTGCTTGAACTTATACCTGCTCACAATGTTCACTCATCACTCGGGTTTTATTATTTGGGTGAGTTTTGGGGGTGAACACTCGTGTCCTGACCGAAGTCGACTCAAGTCATAGGCTTGTATGCAAATCAAGTCCTCTTCTCTAACCCAACTAACTAAGATAAATCAAGAGGACTTTTAGAGGGTGTTTGGGATTGCGTTTTGAATCTAATTTTTAGATTATTGCGTTTTGAAAACGCAGATAATCGGTTTTTAGTGTTTGGATTGCGTTTTGAAAATGCAGATAATCAGTTTTTTAGACTAACAAAACGCAATAATCTATAAGCAGCTTCACCCTTGCTTTTCCAAAACGCATAATCTATTTTAAATAATCAATCCTAAACACCCCCTTATTCGGGTTGTAATGTAGGGGTGTAAAGATAAAACTAACTACTCTCTTTTTTTTAACTATATACAAGGGGGATGAGTCACCGAATCACGATGGTGCGTCAAGGTTGTGAAGATGACGAAGCAGCAAAGCGTGGAAAAGGGCGGTTGCGTCGTTGAGCAACATTCTCTGCAGCGATCTCTGTGAGGAGTCGGGTGTTTATCCCAAGGTCTTTCATCATGGCTATCTCGTCCCTCACCGTGTAGTCAATGCTGCTTCCTTTTCTGACTTTTCGCTCGGCTCGGTATCGAATAGCACCCTCATGGATCAGTAAAGTATATTCCATCTGCGAATGAGTCGAGTTGTTGCTGCACTTGCCGTCATGAGACCAGTGGCCACACTTCTCTTGGCCCGTCTCTTTGCAACGCTCTTTGATTGTCCACAAAAGGGTGGATTTTGTTCCATTTTCCGCCACAATTTTCTTTCTTCTGCAGTCTTCTCAAAGATGATCTGTATTACTTCTGGTGGCAGATGTGGTTGAGCAAAGTGGAAACAGCGAAGCAAGTGTTCGTCCAACGGATGCATCTTGAGAAAGCGAGAGGGAAGCAAGAGAGAGAATGGCGATCACAGAAAGAGAGTAGAGTGAGAGCTCAGACTAAGAGAGAGAGAGAGAGAGAGAGAGAAAACAGAATTCCAGTTCTTTAGGGTCTCACTGGTCAAAGATCAAATTTTAACTTTGAAGAACTTTGCTTGGGCTCTCTTTTTGGTCTCTCTTTTTGGTTCATGCTCTCTGTTTATTTTTGCTCTCCCCTACATATAATATTGTACTACCATTAGCAACTTTAGAGGTGGAAGTTACATCCAAACCACTAGACTTCCTACTCTTAACATTTGAAAATCTACAAACAGTCTGAGCAAATGATACCTCTTCAACCCCCTTCATAACACCAGACTTTAACAAACTCCCACACCCTTCAGCCTCACCCGGATACCCAACCGCAGACCACAAATCCTCAAATCCTTGATACTCTATAACCCCCTTCATAACACCAGACTTTAACAAACTCCCACACCCTTCAGACCCACCCGGATACCCAACTGCAGACCCCAAATCCTCAAATCCTTGAATCGTATTGGGTAGAACAGGATGAAGAGGGTCGGGGAGGTCCGATCTAGCTCGTATTAGGTGGGGTTAGGGTTCAATAGAATGGAAAGGGGAGGTGGTGGTGGTGGTGGTCAGCGGTAACGGCTGTAGGTCAGGGTTTAGATGCCAGGGGTGGAAAGAAGCAGTGGCTGTAGTTGATCGAGTCACCCCATCCTTGTCTTCTCTCTCACTCTTGAAATCTGAGGTGTTATTGTGTAGGTCGATGACTGATGGGAGAAGGTGGTGGAATGTTGTGGCGGTGATGGCAGGTGGGGGTGGTAGAGATAGAGTGGGGTAGGGATGACTATAATGTAATATTTTTAATTAATTTATTTATTTATTAACGTATTTAAAAAAAATAAATAAAATGGCTAAACTACCCTTGGGTGATCTGCTTTAACGAGGAAATTTAACTGAGTTAGGCTTAAAGGACAAACCGTGTAAGATTATGAAACACAAAAGTACAAATCTTATCAATTTTAAAGACAAAGGACGTGCGTTGAAATTTGGTACAAACTTAAAGAACAAAACTTGTAATTCAGTCTAAGTAGCATGGTGTTTTAGGATTGGGTTGATTGACCGTTTCTTAAGCTATGTACTGGTATGTGTTTTTACACATGTACAATAAAGATGTTTGGTTAATGTAAATATTGTGTGTATGTTCAACTTGGCTCTCTCATATCTTTTTATTAATAACATCTGAATAATGATACATAAATATAGTAAGAGATGTTAATGAGGTGTATTGTTACTTACATTTGTAAAAAAAAAAATAAAAAAAATAAGTTGCAAGTCAGCCATGAAGAAGGATTTTTTTTTTACGGCAAAATTCATTAAGAAAGAAACATAATTACATCGATTATTCTAGGAAACATGCTTAAGGGGTGCTTGGGATTGCGTTTGAAAACAACTTATTGACTTATTGACTTTCCAAGAATCCAATAAGTCAATAAGTTGTTTGTGTAATCCAAAAACATTTTTAGTTTTGACTTTTCAATAGGGTGGAAAAGCTGTTTTTAAAAAGTCAGAAATCTTAGCTTTTGGCTTTTGGAAAAAAATTACAAATTTAGCACCCATACAACCTATCTTCATAATAAGTTAAGCGAAACATTTAAAAAACAATTTATTAACTTTTTGACGTTTCTCATTACAAAAGCTAATCCAGACACTTTTTTTAAAACTCATTATCAAAAAGTCATAAGTCAATAAACACTTCTAATCAAAAGCACTTATGCATTTCCAAACTCAATCCCAAACACCCTCTAAGAGAGGTCATGTTCTAAAGTTATTTGATGAAACATGTATAGAAGTAATAATATCATATATTTTTTTTAGTCTATAATCATTGATTGCATTGGATTTATATAATGATACGTACGACCAATCAATGGATATCAGTATCTTTCCACTCTTTTAGGATTTAGAAGTATCATAGGGACTTTCATATGAATTAGAATGATTACACTTTTTAAGCCTCATCTAAGCCCACAAGTAAAACAAGATCTGGCCCTAAACTTCTAAATTGGGCTTCTTGTAGGCCCACTATTTTCTCTCACTGACTGACTCACTCCCAAACAATGTACACTCAGTTGCCTCAAGCCCTCAACCCATAAACATCACAAACAAAACAATAATAAACGTTTGTTCACACACCATCTCTTTTGGGTTGATCAACCATCACTCCATGGCGAGTTCCATGTGTCGGTTGAGGTCTTTTAGGTACGTGGTAGACGTGTAATCATCCACGTCACACGCGTCTAAAAGTATCGCGCGCCCCCCACCTGTTTTTTGTTTTGGTTCAGTTGTCATATTCTCACCCTTTAGTATCTGTATAACCTGCATCACATTATATTAGAATACTTGCAACAAAGTAATAATCCTTAGGTCGCGAGTTCAAGTCCATTTGAAACCATTGGTGAATGAAGTTACCCGTTTCATGTTTGGGCGCATGTTTGGCATGTGATGAATGCAAGCAGAAGCAGCTGACATTGCACGCTGTAGTTCGGCTAAATCATAATCGTTTTCTAAGCGTGGGTCCACGAGTTCTTTGATATTACTTTGCTCTAGATGCGGTTTTGCCTATACAAAACAAACCAACTTATGTAACTTTCCTTACCAAAATTCAAAAGACTGGATCTTTAAAAACATACCCAGATTACAAGACTCTGTCGACTTGAATCAACCGCACGACGACCAGTAATAAGCTCAAGCAAAAGAACTCCAAACGAGAACACATCGATTTTTTCATGAACAATTCCATGCATGAAATATTCAGGTGCCATGTACCCGAAAGTCCCTTCAATGGGGAAAACAATATGGTGAACCCATTTCTCTGGTAACCATTTTGCTAGACCGAAATCAGATATCTACACGAAAATGACCAAATTGAAGGCGATTTAGTGAGGCGTTAGAGGACTAAATGGTTGCATAAACAATATATGCAGGTAGTAAACTCGCCTGAGGTTGATAGTCTTCCATCAACAAAATATTTGAAGCTGTGATATCTCGGTGAATTATTCGTCTATTACATTCACAATGGAGATACTGCAACCCTTCTGCTATGCCAATCGCCACCTTCAACCGTAACGCCCATTCTAATCTTTCTTCACCATCTGTACAAAACCAATTAACAGAATGACAATGTTTGGATCGCATGGTTCTGGTTAGAGGTGTAAACGGGTCAAGCCACTTTGAGCTATTTGTCTAGCTAGCTAGCCAGGCTTGGGCTTGGCTTGTTTACACCCCTAGTTCTTGTTCCCATGTGGAATGAAAACATTAAGCATACTATGTAGTAAAGTTGCAAGGCTGCCATGAGGCGCAAACTGGAGGACAAGGTGCAAATCAGTATCAGAACTGAAGCCGATCAAACGAGCTGCATTGGGATGGTTAATATGGGCTATGATCCCAAGCTCAGATAAGAAATCCCCAACTCTATCTTCCTCTTTCTTCTCTTTTTTTGTTATTTTTTTCACCGCCACAATCTGGCCATCGGGTAAGCATCCTTTGTACACTTCTGCGTGCCCTCCTCGTCCCACCAAATTATCTGAATAATCCAAGGTCGAAGTCAAGAGACGTTAATGAACGCGTTACCATATGCATAAAAAACTAACTGCTTATTACCATAAATTAAAGAACCAATTCCTTATATATCAATGTTTTTGCATGTCATGTGTTGAAATGTTCATAATCAGTTGATGTTATATTAAAAATAATCTAGAACTAGACAGGTCCTGTTGACTGCACTAAAGTCAACAAGTTGGGTTAAAGGTTTGACTATGATGTCAAGGTCACTATCCTGATACACTAGATTATTGGTAAACCAAAATTTCGGTTAATAACTATCAACAATTGATTCTATTTGATGTCACTTAGCATAGTTGTAATATTTTACAACCATTTTAGGTCAGTGGAAACGATTTCTTTTTTTTTTTTTTTTTTTATTCTCTGATATATAAAATGTTTTGTGAATCAGTGTCACTTTGTCGTGTCTGTCACACAAATAACCCAAAATATGTATACATGTGGGTCCATCCTTGGTTGTGGTTATGTGAAAAAAGCCTTAGCTTTGCTTAATAAACCTATTTCATGAAGATGACAGCTTATTATGGTAATAACTATTTTGGAATGCTATTTGATAAGAAAATTTGATTAGTTTGTTATTACTGTTAGACCAACTTTCAAGCAATAATATATTTGTAATCAATTCAATGAGGATATTATTCTACTAAAAAGAAAAGATCAAACCATTTTATATTGAGAAATAATAATTGAAGACAATAAAAGCATGACCCAAAATTAATTTATTTTTGACAATTTTGGTTATATGCAAGTTTTGTTAGGTTAACTATAAATGTAACTAACCACTCTAATATATTAACTAGAAAAATTAAACCATTAAGTTTTCGAAAAGAGAAAAATCACAAATACATCCAATTTTGTTACTTTTATACATTAGTTTGCACAAGACAAGTTTATTTTGCAAAGCCACTTTAGTTCTGTGATTTGTAAAGTCCCCTATCAACGTAAACCTCATCTGTTTTATCGGAGTGGCATGAAGAAATGAAGATAATAGCTTTAGGTTTGGTCTCAAGTTCGAATCCGATTCAAAGTGGTTTTATCGCAGTGGGCCTTAGGGCAGCTAACCCAAATTGGTGGTTTGGTAGACTTGAGTTGGCTAGTGGCAACGATTTGCCAGTGCAAACCTACCAACAGTTTAGATGGCCGTTAAAAAAACATAAAACTGATTCAAGACGATAAGAGTGCGTAATAACTTCAAGATTCGTCAAGACTTGAATAAAGTGAATACGCGAAAAAGGTTAGTGTATGAAAATTTTGTTTGTTTACATAACTAATAAGATTTAAATAAGTTAAAACTCTTAATGATGTTGGTACTCGAGACCAAATACGGGTATTCAGAAAAACCGAAAACCAAATAAAAACCGTAACCCGAACCGTAACCGAAAAAACCGATCCGAACAATAAATTTGGTGTTTGGTTTGGTTTTTGGTTCTACATGTTTTTTAATTTGGTTTACTCGGATAACCGAATAAACTGGTAAACTAATCAATTATTAAATAAAAATAATAATATTTAATAAGACATATATAAATATAAGCCCAAATATTAAATGTAAGTCCAACCAAAATAAAGCCCACTTATTTCTATGATGTTTGTGTTTGTGTGTAAGACTATTTTCTGAATCTTAAACTGTCTTTTACAATATATTGCGTGGTTTGATTTTTTGGTTATATTAATTGCTAACTTTCTATTTGGATTTCGAAACACAAAGGTATATAAGTTAGAGAAAAAACTTCGATCGGTTCAATTCGGTTGAAATTGGTTTGTTTGCTTTTAAACAAAAACCAAACCGAATTCAGTTTGGTTGAATTTGGTTCGGTTTACATATTCTTAATTTGGTTTGGTTCGGTTTTTGATTTGGGGTACAAAATTTTGAAAACCCAATAAACCAACTAAACCGTAAACTGAACCGATAAACACCCCTAACACCAAAATACCCAAAAACCATGCCATACCAGAAAGTATGACCGATGCAAAACAAATCAAAAGGTCATGTGACTCATGGATAAAATATAAACTTTAAAAGATCCTGATTTTGACTTACACAGCTCTTTAGTCAACTTTAATAAATCCAAATATTTGACTTTTGACTTGTCATTTCTCACAAAAATCTGAAAAGTCTACCAATATCAGCTTAGTGTGGATTAATAAATGAGAAACACTATATGTAAGGGAAAAAAAAAATCCTATAACTATTTGAGTATGATGTATCAAATACTCATAATTCATAAGCAAACCACTTTAGTTAAAACATCAGATTAATTCTAGATACCTTTTTTATCTTCAACACTACGTTCCTTTTTAAAACACCCATCTATAAAATAGTTACAATATGTATTATATTATCTTCATAACAAGAACCACATCCATTGGTGTTTGAAAATCCATACGACAAGAAACTAACACCCCAATAAACGCCTCCTCTAACACCAGACGTTTTTTAATGCATTTGAAATTTCGGACAAATGTCATGTCGTCCGTAAGAGATGCTCTAAGTCGCATACTTATAGTTTTATAAGATATACAATTATCATTTTAAATTTTCTGTATGTAGTGACATGTTTGTATTTTTTTGGAAAAATTTTTTAAATTCTATCAATTATCATTTTTTATACGTAAATGCTATATTCTTATAAAATATATTTTGAAAAGATTCGCACCATATATAACATGATTAACTGATTTTACTCAACACTCAAATATTTACCTTCTTTTAAGAAAAAAAAATTACAAAATTATCTACTACTAAAATGTTTTCTTCATCGGATATATTTCTAGCTGAAATTTACTAAATCAATTTAAATAAAACCAAACACAAATATAAATAACAATAACATATAAAATAAAAATAATAATAAAATAACTTTAAATATATAAAAACTTAAATAAACAGAATCTCACCGTGGCTGAAGCTATCGGTGGCAACCGCAAGTTCATCAAACGTAAAAGTCCGCCACGACGGTTTCGTAACCGCCCAATCACCACCGTCAACCGCCACCTCAGCGTCACGTCGCACTCCTAACCGCTTTTTCGAAAACATCCTCAACGACTTCACCTTCAAATTATTAACCAAATTCCTCCACCTTAATTGCTGACTCACACACACCTCCACTCCGCCACCATCACCACCACCGTCGCCGTCGTCATCTCCGCCGCTATCGGTTGCAGACTCCGCTGGAGACTTTTCATTGAACGAAGAACCGCGGCTGTAATCGGAATCCGTACATGACACGGTGATCTCCAATACGCCTCTAGGCGACAATTGCGATTGCTGATCATCGCCATCATCGATTGGTATATCCTTTTGATCCTTTAGTTCTTCTTCTATAATCAAATTGTTAAAAAAGGAAATAAGTTTACATGGAAACAGAAGGCAAACTTAAACAGGCAATAAGGCTAGGCGGTGAACAGACGAACCCAGCCCCCGTCCCACCCTTTTTCCCCCGTCCCCCACCTGCACACCCCACCGGAGCCCCCGTCCTCACCCTGCCCCGTCCCCCCCGTCTCCCCCAGGACGCCCCGGACGGGCCAATCACATTTTTTCTTTTTTTTTTTTTTTTTTTTTTTTTGTTTAAATGTTGGGTAATAGACCAATAGGAGATTTTCTTGAGAAATGGGTTTTTCATGTCTGTGCACCCCGCCCATGTCTCAAGAATGGTGAGACACCACTTTGGTGATGTGGCAGCCTACGTGGCACTGAGACATGGGTTTTTTGGTGTCTGTTCACCCTATAGCCTAAGTTGCGTAGCTAGTAACACAAATACAAGTAAAATATTAAAATTAAAATTAAAAAGTTTAATCAATCTAAAATAAAATTTTAATTTAATATCAATAGTGATTAACTTTCATTGATGTTAGAATTACGATTACAGTAAAGTGGCAGGTAAACAGCGTGACAACTTTTTTTGGAATAGCAAAACGTATCCTATACAAAAAAAAAAAAAAAGAAGACGAGGCTAGGAAACAAAATGTATTAAAAGCAAAAGGGATATATTCGTATATATATATTGATGATACGAATAAATATAAAAAACGAAATGAGAATAAATTTGCATGAATATAAAAAATCAAATCGTTAAAAATATATCAGAACTAAATAATAAATTAGTAAGTAATCACCGTTCATTGAGAGAAATTTAAGATATATAATCTAAAGTTTCTCTGAAACTAATAAAAAAAATGAATAGGTTAAGGAATCAGGTAAGAGTGTGGTGGTGCATGTTTAGGGTGGAGGATAAGGTTGTGCCGGAAAATATGGTGCAGGTTAGAGGGGTATGGGATAACTTGCGCCGGAATTGTTATTTGAATAAGAGAAGGTTTTGAAGGAAGAATGGAATGTGGTTTGGGTATTTATACACCTTTGCTAATTTCAACCAATTCAATAGTCATGTGGATATGGAGTGAGTAATTTTATATCTTTCTTTTTTTAAATATATTTTGTTATTGTTACTATATATAATGGCTAAAAGACAATTTGTCATTAATATATATTATACACGTCATAACATGTAGATAGTGATACGAGGATTAATAATCTAAATCTCATAAACGAATAGGATATATGGTGTAGAATAGTGTTCTCTTCTGCCTCAGCTTGTTAATGTTTGGTACACCGTGTTGGGTGCGCCAAAGGTGGGTGCTATTGGTGGGTTTGTGAGCGTGAGAGAGAAGTGATGTGTGAACTCCATGTGTCAGCCTGTGTGGGTAATGAAAATCCTCCATCTGAGAGGGGTACACTCAGTGGCAAATGCATGAAGCATTTCCAGGAGGTTTATTTTGTAAATTCTTATTGATTTTCACAAATTTTTCTACTAAATTTTTCATTTTTCTTCAAACCGAAGGGGTTCCTTGCAACCTAGGAACCCTCTGGATCTGCCACAAGGTACACTCCAGAGCACTCATCCTTATAAAACTATTTTTCACGACTTGCATAATATATTAATTCTTGGCATTGTATTCAATAAAAATTATCTATTGCGACTGAAACTTGTTCTCAAACTAGTTTTAGAATCTGATCTTATATCTTAAAATTTTGGGGGAGAGATAACGTATAAAGCCCCCTTAACGTAAGAAGCGTAAGAAGCAATCTCAGCCATTAGATTAAGGATGCAGATTAAAAACCCTAACCATACCTGGGTTAAAACAGACGCACTCATCAATTTTCAGACGCACTCATTAAAATTCAGACGCACTCATTAAAAATTCAGACGCACTCATTAAATTTCAGACGCACTCATTAAAAATTCAGACGCACTCATTAAATTTCAGACGCACTCATTAAAAATTCAGACGCACTCATTAAAAATTTAGACGCACTCATTCAAAATTTAGACGCACTCATTGAATATTAATATTAATAATAAACGCACTTGTTATTTATTAGGTGCGTTTGTTTTGAAAAGAGCACATGGAACACACACCTCATCTACACTTCTGTCCAAAACCAATTTATCACTCAACAAACATTCATCATCATCATCTAATCACGCACCTTATTTTTGGAGAAAATGGTGTACAAATTTATGATGCAGCTTCTTCATCAGGTACTACTTGTGTGTTTTTCTAAGCTTACGTTTCTGCTCATTGATTGATTATTAACCGACGTACCAATAAGATAAATAATATCGGTTATGGAGGATGGTACCGCAGAACAACAACAACTTTTGTTTTCCCAACGGGCTCACGACAGAGGATGGCTCTCGGAGGGACAATTGGTAAGAAGGTGGTGTTCGGGTGGTTATGGTCGGTATCGGAGGAGGAGTCCCACCGGAGAAGATGACCGGAAAGGCGGTTGGACTGACGGTGGGTTTTCACTGGGTATGAGTTAGGACGCCCTTTGACTTTCCGATGTTGACTGCGGTGGTGGTAGGTGGTGGTGGTGGTGGTGGTGTTGGTGGTGGTGGTCGTGGTGTTGGTTGTGGTTGTCAGATCTAGATTGGTATGTTTTAAAATGAGAATGGGTTAAGATTTGAACAGGGAAGATAGGATTTATTGTGTTTAACTGTGGTTAGGTGTGGTTAGGTTAGATTGACAGGTGTCAATCTCTGGTGGCTTCTTATGCTTCTTATTTTAAGGGGCTTTATACCATATACTTTCTCAAAATTTTGCATACACATAAGTTTTGACAATTTTACTTTTTTTCTTAATATTTTCATTTTCAAACTATTTAACAACTTCGTAATGCCATTTATCATATGAATCTTAGATGATATATACTATGATAGTCTCCGATGTGCTAAATGGGTACGAGTGTTTTCGAATAATCAAGCGCCATCACCTAACATCATATTTATCTCAGAGCTACGTAAGTTGTATAACCAATCTAGTAACCAGTCTCATATAGTCATATTCAAATACTGATTCAGAACAATTTATACTTTTTCCAATGTGTTTGAGTTTTCCGTCTATCTTTGCATATAAATATTGTGAGGGAAGGGGCAATTAGAGGTACTTTGCCCACCCCATCCAATCTCATATTGCCATGTCAAACTAGCAAGGAAATGAGTTCTTGATGCTCCGGCAAGAAGTAATCGAGAGCACGGCAAAATTACTTTAAATTGTAAGGGGTGACGGCAGTGTTGCCGCACGGCAACGGTAACTGCGCCGCCTTGGCCGTCGAGTGCCCCGCCCCCCATTATGTGGTGGTATGTATTTAATTTAATAATGTTTAATACTATAGTTGTATATATAAAAAGTTTAGTAGCTTATAATCAGTATAATCAACTTCGATAAATAAAGTAGTAATGATTTTTAACACCAAGTTTTATTAAATAAATTTTTAGGAAAAATTATAAAAATCGTCCTTTATGTTTACATTGTTTTTTAGTGGTTGTTTTTTAACTTCAAAATTGGTGAAAATCGTCTTTTATGTTGTAAAATCTTGCATGTCTCGTCCTTTAGGCCTAACCTGGTTAGGTTTTTTTGTTAAGTTTGGTCATGTAGACCCCACATGAGGGCATAACTGTCATTTTGCCCTCATGTGAGTCCACATGACCAAACTTAACCAAAATACTAATCAGGTTAGGCTTAAAGGACGAGACCTGCAAGATTTTACAACATAAAGAACGATTTTCATCAATTTTGAAGTTAAAGGACAACGACTGAAAAACGATGTAAACGATTTCTGTAATTTTTTCAAATTTTTAATATTTGTTAGAATTTTTACCCTATTATGCTTTTCATCAGTTAACCATTCAACTTTTCTTCACGTAATAAGTTTCGTTTATCATTTTTATCATTATTCTGTTGTAATATTTTTTTAGTGCACACATATAAGTACATGTACATCGAAATACAAACATTTGAGGATTACAAATAAGTACACGTGAATTAAATGCTACACAGTGCTCTTCCTTATGTCGGTCATCCCAACACCCAAGTCCCAACATGGGACTGATTAGCTCAAGCCAAAACTCAATGGTTAGAGCTCAACAAAAAGAAACAATAGAGAATCTTCGAGATCGATACAATCAAATGGTTAGCTAAAAAGTATAAAACTCAATGCTTTGAGCTAAATGGAAATTAAAATCCTAATTAATCGTAAAATTTGAACGGTTGTCAACAATTGTATAGATAAGCTTTACTATACTAGTGGGTTTATCCGCACGTTGCGGCGGGATCCAAAAAAACTTGTAACACGCTAGCAGTTTTCCCACCGCGCATTGCAACGAGTAAATCCTGTCGAAAAACATGTAGTCCTTAAAGTTTGGTTCGTATTGGTCGACTTATTGTATAAAGTTCTAAGAAAATGATATGGGGAGCGTAGTTCTTTACGCTTCTTAAGCAAGTCCTCCTCTTGCTTATATACACACACAGCCATTGATCAATTAAAGCAACACCAAAAATTTGAGAGGAAAATCCTTCTAGAAAACAAATTCTACCTGGCAAATTCAACTTTAGTGTCATAAAGATCCAATACACATATGTGTAAATTAAAAAACACAAAGATGTCAAATAAGTATCAAAATCATTAAAGCATTAGTTTCAAATTAGAAGATGGTAATTTTTTCACAGAACTCTCGAACCCAAACTTAAAAAAACAACCCCGAGTATTTACAATTGCGGTGTAATTGATTGTAAGATGTCTTATTTGATCATTTATGTTTCTTCTTTTATTTACATAGGTGAGTCGTAGTTATAATCTTATTCTTTGTTTGTAATGTTTTTCTTAACAAAACAAAGACTATTTTTCCCACAAATTGGCCCAACCAAACTTCCTATCTAACACACTTATACGATACACAGTCACAATTTGCCCAACCGAACTTCCTATCGAATACGCCAATGCGATATACAGGCGTGATATTTCAAACTTCCCATCGGGCTCCGATTGTTTTGCCATCCCCTAATAATGTTAGGATCTATAAAAAATGAAAATTGCCATTAAAGCTCTAATGTTATCATTCAAAGTAAATTGAGAAAAAATTGTAATTTATTTTTAAAATTTCAAGTGAAATCAACAAAACTTCAAATTTATACTCAAATGATGACATAGGAATGCATGAATGTGAGCACAAATTATAATCTAAGTTGTCAAAGGTGCGCGCCAGAGGCGCGGTGCTCAAAGTCAGCTCAACGCACCATATTAGTAGTTAACTGAAAGACACGGTTTATAGCTTTTATGAGTGTGCTTATGCGTCTTGACAAGACAGATTACAATATAAATCTTTCACACACATTACTATCAAATGTCAATAAGCTGGGATTTGCTCCCCTCTCCTTATTGTAAACCATACGTGTAAAACGAAAATGACAATTGGAAGCGAATATCATATTATAACCGTAGAAGAAAATAAATGTACTTTAGAGAATATAACATAAACTAAAATATGTATGTACATGGAAATGAGTTGATAAGCTGTGATGTCTCCAAAACAAAACAAAACAGATTTGATCCTAAAAAATAAACAATTCAATTGAATGATAAACATGAAACCACAATTTACAGAAAATGAAATAAAAAGAATGTAAAGGAAAACACGGACAAAATAATGAAAAAAAAATATATAAGAACTAACAAAAAGCTTAAAAACTAAATAACTAAATAAATAAATAAATATACATAAAGAATATACAAGATTACAAGTGTTGGCTAACCAACATAATAATCGATAGTGCAAGACTACAAGTGTTGAACAATATCATTCGCCAAGAGAAATAAAGAAAATGATGTGATAAGGCAATGGTATGGGGGGTTTTAGAAATTAAATTGAAGGATGTTGATTTTAATTCATCATTGAAGATGAGAAAAGGAAAAGGTGATCCATTGAATCTCAAGTTGAATTCATTAAAGATGAGAAAATCAAAAGGGGAAGCAAATAATAATAGAGATGACTTGCATTTATCATTTGTACAATTGTAATCAAATGTTGCACATAGGGGCATGAAGGGAAGGATTTGGCAAAAATATAGTTGTTTACCTTGTGACCTTTTGTATGTCATCTTAAAATTGACATGAAGTGACTATTTTAGCCACATCTCCTTCTTTATAGTGTAGTATAGAAGTATAGATATTTATCACTAGATTATACTCGGGAGCGTCTCTGGGTTGAGAAATCTAATATGACACACCAATTTTACAAATGAAATAGACTGATACGTTTTACAGTTATATGCAAGAAAGCTTCAGGTAGCACCTAACCTAAAACAATTAACAATGTATCTCCAATGTTAACGTCTAACTTTAAACAATGTATAATTCTAATGTTAACATCTAACCTAAAATAGTGTATAACTTTAACATTAATACCTAACCTAAAACAATGTACAACTCTAATGTCAACATCTAAGCTAAAAATAACTTCAATGTAACTCTAATATTAACATCTATTTTAAAGGCTAAAAAAGGTACAATTATAACATACTAATATTGATACCTAACCTAAAACAATATATAACTCTAGTAACCTATTTTGCTCTGGTTGAAAATATAATTCATATTTACTGGTTTGAACATAATTGGTGATTTGTCTATACATAATTAATAAATTACATGACAACAGGTGTTTTTTTTCCTGTATGAAAAAACCCCACAAAAAGTAATCTTTTTTTCTCCGTTTTTTATATAGCACTATGGTACTCGTCGGAAAGATAATAAAACGCTCGCTAATTTGGTGTTATTTTTTCTTTAAAAAATCTCGTAGATAAAAGATATTAACGTTTAAAAAGTATAGGAGGAAACATGAGAGAGAAAATTTTAATTTTGTTTTTAAACTTTTTTTTCCTAAAATTACTTAATGCCACATGACATCCTACATTACACTATCAAGCTGGTCTCTATACATGAAAACTGTTATATAAAATTAAAAGGTATAACTGGGTCTCGAACCCATATTTTTCTTTTTAAAATTTAAGTCATTAGGTATACACCAATGTTTTAAAACCGGTAAATATCGGCCGGTTATATCGGTATTACAAGATTTGGATTGAAACCCGCTACGAAACACTCCTGTAAATATAATAAATGGTATCGATTTTATACGGCCAGTAAAATCCGGTATACCGATTTGAACCGCTTTACTGGTACCAACATAAATTAGTTTTTGGGTTATTTTTAGATTTTTTTTATTAAGGAATAATTTTTAAAAAAATCAAAAACGTTATATTATACTTTGGATTATTTTTCATTATTGATTAACTTTTTGATGGTATTTTAGTAGGTAATTATGTATTTTTAGATTTTTTTTGTTAATGTTGTAATTTGTGAAATTATATAGCTAACTAATCAACCCGTTTGAACCGCCCGATAAAAGACGGTTAAACCGGTTGAACCATTTTTTTAGCCAAATTCGATATAATTAAAAAACCGGTATTTTTAAACTTTGGTATTAGGCTGCTCGGGGCAGTTCGTGATGGGTTGGCCGTGATGGCCGCGACCATCATGAACACCGCCCTGTGTAATTAATCACGGCCGCGATAACCAATTCTCGTGACACACATCGCAGGCGATGTAGCTGGCTAGCCGTTGGCAATGGTCATTTCCAATTCAAAAAAAAAAAATTACCTACCTATATATATACATATTTTTACCCATTCATACCCACACTCACACAAATTCTTCTCCTATATACAAAAAATCACAAAATTCAACTCATCATCCTCATCATTCACATTCACAATGGTTGCATGGACGAAAGATGAGGAAATTGCGTTAGTAATCGCGTACGACACCGTACACAGCAATGACGCATCAACTAGCAGCGGTTGGGGTCGTAGTCGTGTTCGTGGCCGGAGCATCGCTCCGAACTGGAAAAGAGTTTTAGCCGAGTTTGGTCAACTTGTCGGGGGAACACAACGTTCGTGTGATTCAATCTCTCACAAGCACACGGACCTCCAATTGAAGTGTCAAACCTTCGAAATTTTTTTAAGAAAGTGGTGAATAATAACCCCAACGAAACAGAAGATGTGCACGTTGGCTTTGCTCAAATTGACTATGCGGCTGAGTTCGGGGTTGATTTTTCACATGTTTCGGCGTGCGAATGTTACGCCCAAAATTTTATTAGTTTTTACTAATGTTTGTATTTTTTTAATAGTTATTATTTTATTTGTAGTAGTGTGTTCTTTTTTTACTACGTTTTATTTTATTTCTAGTAGTGTGTTATTTTTTTTAATTTAATGTAACGTTTTTTATTTTATATAATATAATGTTTTTTATTTTATTTAATTTAACGTTTTTATTTTTTTAAAATGTAATGTTTTTAGGGGATACTGTTTTTTTCCCAGTGGAGGTAGGGCTCCACCAAGGGTCCGCGTTGAGCCCTTTTCTTTTTGCAGTTGTTCTAGATGAAATGTCTAAGTCCATTCAGGAGACTTTACCATGGTGCATGCTTTTTGCAAATGATATTGTGTTAATCGCGGAAACTAAGCACAGTCTGAATATGAGGTTAGAAGAGTGGCGATTAGCTTTAGAGGGAAAAGGTTTAAGGATTAGTCGCTCTAAGACGGAGTACATGCACTGTGATTTCAGCGGGATAACCAACGAGGATGACACCCAGATCACAATTGATGGTCATGTGGTTCCGCAAGTAACTAAGTTCAAGTACTTAGGATCGTTTGTGCAAAGGGACGGGGAGATAGATAGCGATATAACACACCGCATACAAGCTGGATGGTGTAAGTGGAGAGCAGCCGCTAGGGTATTGTGTGATAAGAGTTTCCCAATTAAATTAAAGGGAAAATTTTTTAGAGTTGCAGTTCGACCGGCTATGTTATATGGGACTGACTGTTGGGCCATCAAAAAGACGCAGTCACGACAGATGGAGGTAGCGGAGATGAGGATGTTGAGGTGGATGTGTGGGCACACAAGGTTAGATCGGATAGGAAATGAGGTTTTTAGGAGAAGGTTAGAGGTGGCTAATTTATCAGATAAGATTAAGGAGGGGAGAGTGAGATGGTTTGGGCATGTGAAGCGCAGACAAATGACAGCTCCTGTTAGAACAGTGGAACACCTCACTGTGGATGGGAGGAGGGGTAGAGGCAGACCTAAAGTGACTTGGGTGGAGCGGATTAGGAAAGATTTGTTAGAATTGCACATCTATGAGGATATGGTCCAAGATAGGAATTCGTGGAGGCGTAGGATCAAAGTAAAGGATTTTTAGGAGAAGTGTCCCTTTTTTAGGAGAAGAGTACCTCCTTTTACGGATGGTCTTTGTGCGTTTATGTATAGTTTCTATTGCATGAGGTTACTTATGTATTTAGTCTTCAATGTCATTCATTCACTATTTTTAATGCTTGGTGTTTGTCTACTTAATTATCTATAGTGTGTGTTTGTCATCGAGCTGGGAGTCTCTTTGGAAGCAGCCTCTCTATCTCTAACGATGGGGGTAAGGTGTGCCTACATCCCACCCTCCCCAGACCCTACTAATAGCGTCGCTATTCGTGGGATTTCCTGGGTTCGGTTGTTGTTGTTGTTGTTTTTAGTTTAGTTTATTTAAAAAAAAAGTTTTATGATTAAATGTGATGGAACGTGAACACCGTCACATGTGTTTAGACTAACCGGAGTGGGGCGGGAAGGGCTTTCACCGGCGGGAACACCGCCCCTTAAGGGCGTGGAAAGGGGGGGGGGGGGAGCTTGGGCGGGGAGAAGAAGACGGGCGTGGGGGGGAGGGGGATGCCACGTGTCATCATATGGTTGGGGCTTGCTTGTGTTTTGACCGTTGATAAAAAAAATTGAAACTTTAAACCGTTGGAATTAAACGGTCAATTTTTTTTATATATATAAACCCCATTTTATTAAAAAAAAAACACCCACTACACTTCATATTTACCTACTATTTTCTCCAATTTTTATAAACTCCTTCGCCAATTAACATCTTCATATTCACCTCAATTTTTATATATTTCTTCATACTTTTTTAAAAAAAAATGAACCCACACAACAGAGGCTTTGACCCGAACAACCCATACAACTTCATCCCGAACCCGAATACACCACCGGTTCATCCAATACCAAACCGTCCACCCATTTCATCACCTTGTCCCGACTACGCGGCTTTCGCAAGTTATATTAGTGGAAAGCATACCCGAAACACAACAAGAAAATATTGTGGGATCATCGTCCGGTAAAAAACAAACCGGTAAAAGAAATCACAAAAAGAAGATGGCGGAGGAGAAAGCGTTGAACGCCGCCAATCGCCAACCTCAAAACTGGACAACCGCCGAAGAGGTTGCCATAACGGAAGCTTGGATAAGCGAGTCGGAAAACTCGACTCAAGGTATTTGTAATATTTTTTTAAACATTATATATTTTTTAGACATTATATATATTTTTTAAACATTATATATGACTAACGGATTTTTTATTTTCTTTTTGTGTAGGAAATAATCGCCACAAAGCCGACTATTGGGACGACATAAACAACCCGTTCCATAAGTTGATGGACCGAGAGCTCTATCGATATAACGATAGTCTCTCGTCCAAGTGGACGGAGATAAACAAGGCGATGAATGCCTTCAAGGGCCATTATTATCACGCTAGATATTATCCAAGAAGCGGTGAAACGGACGGCGACTACCTCGCTAATGCGCTAAAAGCTTTTCGTGATGAGAAGGGCATGGACTTCAAGTTTTTGCATTGTTGGGACATCGCGAAAAACCATTCAAAATGGGCGAACGTCCCCTCTGCAAGCGATTCGTCAAAAAGGACAAATACAACTTCATCTCATAACCGTTCGGTTGGACGTGAAGACTTGGATGCAATTAACTTGGATGATGACGACTTCGACGAGGAATTGAGTCGTCCACCCGGTCGAGAGAAGGCTAAAAAGAGGGCGCAAAGGTCCTCTGCTTCGAGTTTGGGATCGGGCAAAGGTGCTTACAGTGGTGACTTGACCGACTTAAATGCCAACATTGTCCAATTTAACACGATTCAACAACAAAGGCTTGAGGAGAAAAGATCCATTCGCGAAGCCTTTGAAAAAAAGTTGAGTATGAAAGAACAGCGCGAAAAACGCGAAGATATGAAATTTCTCGCCATGAACATCGGTCATCTAAGCGGCCCAGAGTTAGAGATGACGCTACAAATGAAACGCGAGATTATAACAAAATACAATATGTAGTTTTTTTTTTGTTTTTTTGTGCGTTCTAGGTTTTTGTATGTTTATTTTTTTACGTTTTTTTTATTTTTTCGGTTTTTTTATGTTTTTTTATTTTCTAGGTTTTTATTTAATTTTATTATTAATTATTATAAATTTTAATTATGTTTTTAATTAAGTGATTTTAATTACTTAAATAAAAAATAAATATATATTTAAGAAATGCCACATGTCACTTCCCCCCTCTCTTTCCCCCATTCCACTCCTCACAATTCCCCCTCCCATCCCAGATAGGTCTCACAAGTGCCACATGACGCTTCACCCATCTCTCCTCCCCCCGTTATGGCAAAATATAATATGTAGTTTTTTTATGTTTTTTGTGCGTTCTAGGTTTTTCTATGTTTTTTTTATGTTTTTGGTTTTTTTATGTTCTAGGTTTTTATTTAATTTATTATTAATTATTATAAATTTTAATTATGTTTTTAATTAAGTGATTTTAATTACTTAAATAAAAAAGAAATGTCACATGTCACTTTCCCCTTCCACTCCCCACAATTCCCCCCACCCCACATAGGTCTCACAAGTGGCATATGGCGCCACCCCCATCTCTCCCCCCCCCCCCCCACTCTTTATAGGCTTACTTATGAAATGTGATGGAATGAGGTGACACAATATGATTAAGACTATAGGGAGTGGAGGGGGAGAGGGGGGTGAAGCGCCATGTGACATTTATGGGACCAATGTGAGGGGAGGAAAAATTGTGGGGAGTGAAAGGGGGGAAAAAGAGGGTGAAAGGAATAATATTATATTGTGTTAAAGTTAAAAAAAAAAAGAAAAAAAAATCGGCCAATCAGACATTGACACGTGGCCCTTCACCTCCCCATGCCCGGCCAATACTCCCCGCCCCCTCCTCCACGCCCCTAAAGGGCGGTGTTCCCGCCCTTGAAGACCTCCCCCGCTCTCCTCTCCCGCCCCACTCCCTCTGCTCTAAGTGTGATATTGTGATGGGTTGATGACCAACCCATCCACCCTTATATATATACACACTCCAATATAGCGATTTTTTTCCGTGGAAGTGGTTTAAATACGTCACATGCACACTGTATCTCAGGATGACGAGTATTTACGTCAATTCGTACACACAAAACACAACACAAGTATGTTGATTACTAATCATAACCATGTTGATTAATATAAAATTACCGTGTTATTTTCACACATGTATAATAACTTTTTTTTTATAAAATATTCATTTTAAAACTATATGTATAACAATATTAGACTCATATTTAAAAAATTACAATTCTCAATTTTATCGTATAGTTGAAAAAAGTTAATAAAGAAGCTACTAGTTTTTTTTTTTTTAAAATACAAAAAACCATGAAACTAGTATTCATGAAAATAAAAGTCAGCCCAAGACAAATTCGCTATTTTGTCCATCTCAAGCATGAATAAAAAAAAAAGAAGACTTCTTTTGTTCTTCTATATTCTCGTAAAAAGTTGTGTTCCGCCTAAAACTCTCATAAGTATTCATAAATGTTTATTTATGCACACACTTTTCTTATATGAAGATGTTTTTAAAATTCATTATGTGAAGAAAATCAACACGCTTTATCCCACTGACATTTGATACATTTGGCTTTTTGGTATCGAAAGCTGTCCGCTTCTTAACCAGGGTCCGATGAGTTATCCACAACAACATTTCGACCCCAAAAGGATAGGGTTTTGTTTTTAGTAGACTATGAGGTCACGGGTTTTTGTCTGTCTATCTGCTATGTTAATGTAATTTACCAGCTATAAAATGAAAGAATATCACTCATTTTATAATTTCAGATTTACAAGAGAGATGTGTTAAGTCTTTTAAGCCAAATGGACAGTTTTATAAATGTCAAACCATCTTTCTTTCTTGAAGTTCTAGTTAAAAGAATTTCTCAGATTGGTTTTGTTTAATACATAGTTCTAAAGAAACTTTTCTCACTGATTTAGATGTTTAGAAGTGTAAAAAAAATATTTTAACCCAAGACAATAACTATTTTTTTTTTTTTTTTTTTTTTTTTATGAAAAAGTAATCCAATCAAGAGCACGTTCGATTTACGACTTGACCGTGCAAGCTTTGTCATTTTTTTTGGGATATTCTCCAACACAACTACACAATTATTAGCCAACGATGGCATTGTTAGACAATCAAGGATCAGAATACATCATTTCCTTGTTTAAGGAGAGATACTACAGCTGGACAATATAGCCGTTTGGAGTCAACACAAATCAAGGAGATTGCTATTTCCTTTTTAGCAATTGTATTCCTATTATTTATTCTAGCTTTCTCATTGTAAAATTGACTGAACAGATCATAATAAAATTATTCAAAATTTGTCTTTGATTCAAAACATGGTATCAGAGCGGTGATACAATCTCAGGGACAAAACCGCTCATCATCTACCTTGTTTCAGCCCTTTCCAGAAAGAATGGCAAATCCGAACGAGAGTGATCTTGCCCTACAAATTTCCAACCTCCTTAAATCCAGTCTCACCAACCAACCTCAAAATCCGAAACAAAACCTTTCGGATACTCTTAAAATCAGCCTCAAACTTAATAGTCAGAATTATGCCCTTTGGGCACGGATGATTCGGGTCGCGATTGGCGGCAAATCAAAAACCCTGTTAAGTCACCTTTCAGGAGATCCAGCACCACCAACACCCACTGATGAAAAGTATGAACAATGGGAACAGGATGACCTCATCGTGTTCTCATGGTTAATCCAAAATATTGAACCTGCCCTTGCAAGTAATTTAACCGAGTTCCCGACTGCAAAGTCATTATGGGATGCCCTGGTAATCACTTACAGTAGTGGGAAGGACAAACTTCAAACATTTGATCTTCATGTTAAAGCCAACGGACTTAAACAAAATGGGTCGTCTCTTGAAGATTTTTGGATCACCATGCAGGGCATATGGGGAGAAATCGACAGGAGAGACCCAAACCCTATGAAATGTGCTACAGACATCACTGCCTACAATAAAATCCGGTCAGAACAGAAGCTTTTCCAATTCCTCAACGCCCTTGACCGACAATATGATTCAATAAAAAGAGAGATTCTCAGATGGGATCCGCTACCCTCGGCTGAGGGCGCCTACGCTGCTGTCCGTAAAGAAATGGCTCACCAAGGAATTTTGGGAACAGCCACTGACAACGGCGTGGCGGCAGGGTTAGTTGCCAACGGTTCACATGAAACTGAGGGTCTCGGGTTCTTGTCAAAGGGGCGATTCGGACAGAAGAGCACCAACAGTAGTTCATCATCCCGGGTAGATAAGTCAAAACTCAAGTGTGACCACTGTGGTATGACGAAACATACCAAAGAACAGTGTTTCAAAATCATTGGTTACCCCGAATGGTGGGGTGATGGACATAAGAAAGGGAATAAAGAGGGGGCAAAGGCTGCGGTTGCCACCAGCAGTGAAAATGATGGCAAAAACAGCGGCGGCAACCAACAGAAATACGGGGGCTTCGGAGGAGTTGCATTTGCCGGAAACACAGAAGACACCCACGGAGGAGGTAACGGGTTTGGGGAAATACCCTCAAACCCTTTCTTGTATAATCGTTTTTCATATCTTGAAATTGATGAACAGGGTAGTATTACCGGTAGTAGAAGGGATATAGAAACCCAAAATACAACCGGTGATAAAGCCAAGAATCCCATCGGTCCTTTAAAAAAAATAAAAAGTAGTGACATGAGAGAACAAATAAAGAACCCTATGTGTAAGGATCTTAGAAATCGGTGGGTATATCACAGGAACCAAGGTTCTACCATTGGAAATAGAAATGTTATCCCCAAAACTGTTCATGATAAAGAAAATATACTTTTTCAAACAAAAAAGTCTTTTAAACCGTGGAGCAATTTTTTGAAAAGAAAGATATTTTTTAAGTTAAAAAAACATAAAACTAAAATTATTAAACCTTTTAAAAAGGGAAAACATAGGTTAAAAGGTGAAGCGAACGCGGTCCACAATTGTGAACATCCACATGGATCATGGATATTTGATTGTGGAGCCACTGACACTATGACATTTGATCCGTTGGACTTGGTTTCAAAAAACAAACCAAGAATCGATCATATTAAAACCGCTAATGGGGGGGTTGTTTCTGTCAAAGGAGGAGGGGCTATCCAAATATCCCCTAACTTAAAACTATCAAATTGCCTATATGTTCCTTCTTTGTCACACAAATTACTGTCTATTAGTCATGTAACGAAGGAATTAAACTGCATTGTCTTGATGTATCCAACTTTTTGTATCCTTCAAGATATCAAGACGGGAACGATCATTGGGCGTGGCACTGAGCGTCAAGGATTATATTACGTGGAAGAGGTGATTCAACATGGTAATGTGATGCTTGCTCATGGTACTGCAGACAGGGAGGCATGGTTATGGCACAGAAGATTAGGACATCCTTCCGTCGGTTATTTGCATCTTTTATTCCCAAAACTTTTTCCTTCAAATAAAACTTTTAATTGTGAGACTTGTGTGTTGGCCAAAAGCCATAGGCAGACTTATAAGCTTAATAACACCAGAGTAGATTCACCTTTTTCACTTATCCACTCTGATGTTTGGGGTCCTGCCGAAGTTATCGGAGGACAAAACTTTAAATATTTTGTTCTGTTTATCGACGATTGCACTCGTATGACATGGATTTATTTTTTAAAAAATAAACACGAGGTCTTTGAAAAATTCACTATTTTTTATAACATGGTACAAACTCAATTTAAAACTAAGATTCAAACCCTTCGCTCAGATAATGGAGGTGAATACATAAACGAATCCATGAAACAATTTTGCCAAAATAAAGGGATTATTCATCAAAAAACATGTCCTCATACTCCTGAACAAAATGGCACGGTTGAACGGAAAAATCGGATTCTCTTAGAAATAACTCGTGCCTTCTTAATCGAATCCCACGTACCTACATCCTTCTGGCCTGAAGCTGCTGCCACCGCCACTTACTTATTAAATAGATTACCCACCAAAGCTCTTAATTCCAAAACTCCCATTGACACCTTGTCTGCCTATACCAACATTCCCCCACCTCTTACACTTCCACCACGAGTCTTTGGTTGCACCGTCTATGCTCATATACCCAAACATGATCGGGGAAAGCTTGGTCCATGTGCCGAAAAGTGTGTTTTTGTGGGCTATGGGATTGACCAAAAGGGATATCGATGCTATAGTCCCAAACGACGACACATGTATACCACCATGAACTGTAATTTTCTTGAGACCGAATTCTTTTACACTTCCCAACACAGTGGTCAGGGGGAGAAGGACCAAATTGACACACTGAGCTGGTTAACATGGGGAACATCATCTGAGACAGTTAACCAAAAACTATCACAAGAGCCTAGCTACAATAACCATGATGAATCACCTACGCTAAACAATCCAACTATCAGTGCTACCTGCCAAGATCCTCCCAGTCCTATCACCGAGGTTAGTCAAGCTCATACACATGGAGATTCTCCAACATATGAGTCTAACCTAAATCAAGAAAACACTCAAAATACTAGCATACCTAATCATTTTTTTCCTAGTACAGCTAATGAGACTATGCAGGAGGAGCAGGTGATGCAGGAAGAACAGGTGGAAGAACAAAGCATTCAAACCGAAACCACTGAAAGATATGCCTTGCCTCCAAGGGCTAATAGGGGGGTTCCTCCAAAACGGTACTCCCCAGAGAAGGAAGCAAGGTTTTCTAGGTATCCTGTTGCGAATATTGTAAACGGAAATTTATCAAAAGAGGCCAAGGCATTCAACACATGTCTATATGGTGAACAACTCCCAACTTCCGTGGAACAGGCCTTAAGTTCGAGAGAGTGGAAGAATGCAATGGAAACCGAAATGAATGCACTTATGAAGAATGATACTTGGGAGAAATGTACTCTTCCCCCAGGAAAGAAACCAGTGGGATGTCGGTGGGTCTTTACAATCAAACATAAACCTGACGGATCCATCGAAAGATATAAAGCTCGCTTAGTGGCTAAGGGGTATACACAAACTTATGGAATTGACTACTCAGAGACTTTTTCACCAGTAGCCAAAATTGATACGATCCGTGTTATTTTCTCCATTGCTGCCAATAAAGGATGGCCTCTTCATCAATTTGACGTTAAAAATGCCTTCCTTCATGGAGAACTAAGAGAAGAAGTTTACATGGAACCACCCCCTGGATTCAAGGAAAGCTTCAAGAACAAGGAAGTTTGTCGTTTAAGGAGAACGTTATATGGCCTCAAACAATCTCCTCGAGCCTGGTTTGGTAGATTCACCATGGCAATGAAAGGATACGGTTTTAGACAAAGCAACTCCGACCATACATTGTTCCTTAAACAAAGAGGTAAACTTGTGACTTGTTTAATTATATATGTTGACGATATGATTATTACAGGGAATGATGAGGAAGAAATGAGGAAGCTAAAGACTAACTTATTCGCCGAATTCGAGATGAAGGATTTGGGAAACCTTAAGTATTTTCTTGGAATTGAAGTGCTAAGATCAAAACAAGGAATCTTCATCTTCCAGAAGAAATATATTCTTGACCTTCTTGCTGAAACAGGGATGATTGACTGCAAGCCAGCTGATACTCCAATGATGGCAAACCAAAAACTCTATATGGAGGAAGGAGCAGTATTAGCAGACAAGGAAAGGTACCAACGACTGGTAGGGAAGCTGATATATCTCGCACACACCCGTCCTGACATTGCATACGCAGTTGGAGTGGTGAGCCAGTTTATGCATTCTCCTCAAATAACCCACATGGAAGCTGTATGGAGGATCATTCGGTATCTCAAAGGGACTGCAGGACATGGGGTCCTTTTCAAATCAAATGAACATCTTAAAATACAAGCATATACAGATGCTGACTGGGCAGGGGACAAAGGAGACCGAAGATCTACATCAGGATACTTTACATTGGTTGGTGGAAATTTAGTTACATGGAGGAGTAAAAAACAAAAGGTTGTGGCCCTGTCAAGTGCTGAAGCAGAATTTCGAGGAGTTGCACGAGGACTAGCAGAAGTTCTTTGGATACGTAAGCTTCTAGATGAAATCGGGTTCCCTCAAACTGGAGCCAGTACTATTATGTGTGACAATGAGGCTGCTATACAAATTTCGGAGAATCCCGTACAACACGACCGTACCAAACATGTAGAAGTGGACAGACATTTTATCAAAGAAAAAATTGAAAACGAGATCATAGAACTCTCTTCTGTCCGCTCAGAACACCAGTTAGCAGATATATTAACTAAGGCAGTCAATGGGAAGATCTTTAATCAATGTCTCCGCAAGTTGAGTATTGGTGACCCCATTACTCAACTTGAGGGGGAGTGTTAGACAATCAAGGATCAGAATACATCATTTCCTTGTTTAAGGAGAGATACTACAGCTGGACAATATAGCCGTTTGGAGTCAACACAAATCAAGGAGATTGCTATTTCCTTTTTAGCAATTGTATTCCTATTATTTATTCTAGCTTTCTCATTGTAAAATTGACTGAACAGATCATAATAAAATTATTCAAAATTTGTCTTTGATTCAAAACAGGCATGGCAACATGGTTGAGGCATCCTGCAGGTTTTACCTAAGAGACCCGGGTTTGACTCCCACGAGGAGTAACTTGCATGCCCTCCCCTTCCATAGGGCTGGTCTCTGTGGGGTTTTTCTAGTGTACGCTAGAACAAACTCTAATGTCAGTGTTGACCCGATTAAGACAACATAGTCTGGCCTGAGTGGGGCAGTGAGCTCCCGGGAAGGGGGGTGCGATTAAACACTACTAAAGTTGAAATTCGCCCAAAAAAAACTACAAAATTAATAATTAACCCTTATTCCAACTATTAGACTTACGTCACATTTGAAAAGACAACAAATACCTCAGTCAAATCACCAACATATGTTTACAAACAAAAGAGAAAAGAGCTACTGAGAAAAAAAAAACTATAAACATTCATTCTTAGTTCTTTGTAACAACTTGAAGGGGTGATCACTTCTTATAATAATTAGAAGTTTTTCGTTATCTCTATCAAAGTTAATCACTATATGACTATATATCGTCTTAGGAATACGGTTTAAAAAATGATGATCTCCACCGGATTAGAAATAATCTACAGAAGAACAGCTCTACTTGAAGACTAACAAATCGACGTAATATGAGTTTCCTCTACACAAACCACTATATATCATCTTTTGTTTGTATGGTCGATATCTTAAGTTTGTATCTTTAGTTTTTTACGATGCAAATCGTTTGAATTGTTAAGCTAATCACTTTTAGTACTAGAATAACATATGCACTCCTAAGTTGTTTCGAGACTTAGAGGAGTGCAATATTATGACTTGTCAACCATTAGCTTGCAATTTAGAGGTGTGCATGTTTTACCTCTAAACCAAAACTTCTAGTTATTATTGTATTTATAACTGATCGGTTCACCTAATTACGATTTGCATGGTAAATATAAAATGATTCGATTATAATATATCCAACATCGAAACTTTTTATTTTGGATGGTCTTTGGTCAGGTTTAATTAATATAGGTAAGTCTTTAGATAATATAGTTTAACAAATTTAATATTTATTTAGATCTAAATTTCCAGAGTTTATAATTTGTTAAGGTTTTCTAACATCAACGATAACATAAAATCAAGGAACATAATATACCGGTTTGGTTTGTAGAAAACGGTTAACCAAACAATATTTGCTTGGTTCGATGTCATCATTTAGCTCCGTTACAATAGGATTATTCTCTATTTTTACTCATCCGTAGTCTAAGTATAGTCATCAATACCTTTTGTTTGTGTATTGTAATACAAGTGCGACATATATTGATGTTTATATATTTAACATAGATGAATATGAGCTTTGTTAAGTTAATCCATTTCAGTGGGTTAGCACTGGAAAAATAGTTGCCCACTGGGCAGTCCAAGTCCACCCAAGCCACCAATCTAGAAAAAAAACCTGTCACCTAAAGGCCCACTGCGGTAAAACCCCTCTGGATCGGATCCGAACTTAAGACCAAATGGCCTCAAACTCTTATCTTTATTTCCTTTGATTATACCAAAAATTTTATGGTATTAACACTAATAGAAACTACTATTCTCAATATCCATCGATATTACAATTCGAAAGAATAAATATGATTCAGAAATTTTATTCCAATAAAAGAAACTAAATTATACATTATTTTCTTTGGTAGAATACATTTTATTTTAGTGTTAAGATTAATCTACCATTAAAATTGTTTATTTATAAATTATATTACTACAAGGGTAGAAAGTCATATGCATGGAAACATATACTACAAGTGGGTGAACTAAACCTACTACTCATCCATACTTCTAACTAATTTTCTTCATGCCACAAAACATAAATTAATTAAGATTTTAAATTAATAAAAAGATAATAAGTACATTTGACCAACCACACCACCAATTTTGATCATGTCACTTATCAATTGAGAAGTAAGTTTAACAGAATCCCATTCTCGTTTTCTCAAAGAGTCAATGGGGGTGTAAATTACAATTATATCCCTAAACTGTGTTCATGTTATGATATACACCCTTATACTTTCCATTTTCTAGTTGGACCTTATATTGAAGTATCATCTTAACAATAGTTTCATATAGCGGCTTAAACGATGCACCTCGCAAGCATCAAATTTGACTGCAGTTGCTAGATTAGACTAGTATCTTTGGTGTTCGCAATTTAGTTTAAAATCGTGAAACAGTTCACACCATCATTGGTTTGGTTTCGTGATTGTTTTTATTGCTATATTTGTGGTTGGTCGATCAGTTTCAAAAGTTCTAAACTTAGTGAATGGTTTAGTTTGCGGTTTATGGCCAAATTCAGTCGTTTAAGACCAGATTGCATCATAAAATTTTAGTATATTTACTTTTTAATATTTTATACCACATACAATTAACTATTTATATTGTGTTTACTTACAATAAAATTGTGTAGCACTTGTTTTGTTTTTGTGAATAAACAGCCCCATAATTAAGTCCATCTAAATTCCTAACACATAGATAAAACTATAAAAGATAATTTGCTTTTTTTTGTTATTTTTTTTTTTTGCATTTTATTTAAGGTCTCACTAAAAACCCAAATCGAAACCAAACTGCTATTAACAGTTTTTTAAATTCAAAGGTTTGTTTTTTATTTTCAATAATAAAAAAAACCCGTTACTAATGGTTTGACTCATGATTTGATCTAAAAACCATCAAACCCGAATCGTAAACATCCCTAGATTAAATAACAAGTTTTGAAAAGGAGTACTCACTTGAACATACTAATAGCTAATGAACTGCTCTTGTACTTTAGTAATAGTTAAAGGACCCATATTGTATATATTCTATGGTCAAAAGCTAAAAAAGTTAGTGCACCCCTTTAACAATACTAAGATCATGGACTCCACTAGTTAGTTTTGGTTACATCACTTCCGAATTCCTAACTGGATTTGGTGATCCAAATTTCTAAAGGTTGGGCGCCAACTTAGTGAGAGAAAGAGTGATGAGAGAGAGAGAGAGAGTGAGAGTAATTTTATATACACAAACGAACGAGAGGTTAAATAATAACACCATTATATCTACTTGGTGAAAAACATATATGACTTGAAATTTTCGTAATTAAGAAAAAACACGTTGTGTCAAAACTTGATTAAATGGTGGATGTTTTAGGAATGATTCAACGTATTTCTAGGATGGAAGAGAAAGTGTGTCTATCTAGGAATGATTCAAATCTAACATAAGTTACAAAATATATGTAGCATAAAAGGAAAATGCCGTTGTTTTAGAAAATAAAAGAAATTTGTAAAAGATAAACACTCGATAATTCATAAAACATAATTTTATATTTACATGTGCACCTCTTGGTCGATTGAAGCCTCTGTACAACTTTATCACTTTCTCAAGACACTCTAGAGTTGCAATGTGAAACTCGGTTGGTACCTTTTAGATTGTAGATACAACAAAACAAATAAATCAAAAGTAATAAGAGTAATGATGTTTAGGTTAAGATATAAAAATGAAATTAACTTAAAAGTACATCCTCATCCGTTAAAATCATATCAATTGAGTATCATTCGTTTTGGAGGTTGACATTAGATTTCTTCCAAAGCCTAAATATTTAACGTTGAGTGTATAATCATTTAATATGGAAGTAACCAAGCATATTTAATTTGATTTTAAATCAAATATTTAAAACTAACGTCGAATGATTTATTTTCATGTCCCCCCGACTATTTTCTCCGTTCATACATAATTTAAGTATCTATTTCAATAATTACCACATGTTAGTCGATTTCAAAGTACATACATGAAAAAGGATCTACAGGCGTGCATGGTAGGTGATAACTTATCAGCTAGAGATTTACCTGGTGTCTATGAATCATAAGCTACATTTAACCATCTTAGCAACCTTTGTTGTCAATGTTCCTAACAACACAAATTACAAACGTGTCAGAGCGTTTTTTAGAGTTATTACGTATTTTGTTTCTTATTATCTTATAATAATGAATAAACATGTATACTATAAAAAAAGAGTTGTGGACAAACAAAAGAGAATGAGAAAATTTGTTGAGTAAGTAGAACTTCTTCAATGAACTTATAAAAAATATTATAATGATTATAATTTATAAACTCAACGGGACCTTCTCCCTCAAATCAGACAAACAAAGACGGGAATCAGTGAACTGAATTACCCTGATTTCATAAATCCGACACTATCACATCACTTCACTGAAACACAATGTTAAAGGCAGCACCTCAATGATTCTTATGGTTATTTTTAGTAAGTGGTATATTTAAAAGTAATAACTTATTTTTCATTTTAACAAAAAAAAAAAAAAGGAATTCAAGCTGTGGCAGAACGGTAACTTACCGTAGCCAACGGTCAGATTTCAAACCCCAAAATTTTCACCCTATAAACCCCATACTTTCTAAAACCAAAACCAAAATAAATTATCTATAAAAACACCATTACTTCTCATGATCATCTTTTAATCATCTTGTAATTATCTCGAAAATGACCTGTTGGAATGAAAAGGAGGAGATCCCGTTAGTCATGGCGTACAAAGACATCCAAAATCACGCTAATCATCTACAAAACCTCCGCCACAATTTAGGGAGAAATTCATATTGGAACAACGTGTTGGCGAAATTCAACCGACTAGTCGATGTAAATGAGCGTGCCACTAATTCACTTACACAAAAGTGGACGAATCTCAACAAGTGTGATCGATGAAACACTCTCTTTCAGTCACCATGGCGGAGCACTCTAATCTTGCCGAGGATATGACAATCGAATTCACACAAGTTGAGTACCAGTCTAGGTACCGCAACAAATTCGACCATGTTTTGTACTTAAATTACGTTTTTCCTAGTTTAATTGTGTGTTCTTCCTAGTTTATGTAGTTTAATATATGTATTTCTTTAATATTAATGTTTAATTTCTAGTTTAATATTTATTTTGTTGTTTATTTAAAAAAATTTTACCGTTACATTTGGGTTTGATTTTTTTTTTTTTTTTTTTGGGGGGGGGGGGGGTTGAAAATAAAATTCAAATTAAAAAATAATCGTTTCATCACCGTGGTCAAACACTCGTGTTTATTTCCCGACCCTACTACCCGTGCCACTGATAACTGTATTGCCGTGGGGACAGTGAGATATCTGTGCCCTTTACAGTAGCGTCCAGTCCCCTAAACCATATTTTTCACAATGAATTCAACCACAAGAGTTACCGTTGGTATGCACATGTACATGTAAAGTAAAGCTATAATATCATTTGCTTTGGATTTATTGTAAAAAAAAGTAGACTAGCTAATTTTACATTTCCATACACATGTACATATAGTACTTTTACATGTTAAACTTTTTTAAACTTTAAACTCACTTTTATTAAGTCATTATCATTCCATGTGTCATGTTACAAACAAGCAAATTGAATATCTACACATAGTGATCATTCACAACTTTCCTAGTTTCATGATCCATTGACCGAAAATCTTTTTCAATACATGTTGTGATCAATGACAGCATTACGAGGATATAATGGTCAAGCCTCAAAGCCTACCTTGTAGTTTTCATTAACAAAGTTTATCAAGCACTTCCATGGTGTTGAAAAGCAAACAAGTAGCTACTGCAAATAGTCGATTCTCTCCTATCTTAGGTCTTGAACCAATTTGTTTTCAAATGATCTATACAGCCGTTAGATGTTTGAATCTTGTCGCTCAAAATGCGCTTCAAAAAAGTGGATTAACTTGAGAAATTACTATGATCTTCCCAAAGACCACATTCGACTGTTGCAACTTCAGTTGGTAACTCATCTAAGATCTAGTCAAAAAAAAAAAAAAGAACAAAATTTTAATAAATAGGATAATATATCAAAACAATTTATTGATTAGTAAGTTGACTAAGGATCAAAATTTAATAGGTGGTTTGTCGACTTTCATACCCAAATTCCTTCATTTTGACGTATTTTACCAAAATTTCTTTACACTAATCCGCTCTACTATAGTTTTAAAACGCGTAAACCATGGATTTCACTAATTCCTTCCCCAAATTTGTCGATTTTAAGACCCAAATTCCTTCATTTTGATGGCTTTCTCTCTAAAAAGCAGTGGAATGTTTGATTCATTAAAAAGTTTTTCAACTTTTCTCTTAAGTAATGTTCTATTTTATATTTTGTGCTTCGGCTATGTGTCAAGTTTCATTGTATATGATTATCTAAAAAACCTTTAACAAACTTACACGCAAGGCCTCTTGAAGAGCGGCGAGAGTTTCTTCAACATGATTCCTCTTCAGAGATACCTCCTCGGTTTCTTGTAGCAGCTGCTGAAAGAGGCCATCTCTGTACCAAAGTGTAACTGATAAATTTCAGTTCATTTAATATAAAGTAAATTTAACAAACCTCCGCGTTCACCTGTACAGATTCTCAATTAAAACATTACGTAGCTCTCTCTTTGTGCGGTTCACCTAGATACAAAATCAATAAATCTTTCAAATATAACATGTTACAAAATAAAACATATCTACTAAAGTTTAGAAGTGTAACTAAGGATCACCATAAAGTGCATTATTGCTTTAGGGACAACATCCTGGATGTTCTTCCGGACGATGGTATAGTAAGATTCTAATAATAGCTTGGTAACCGTCAATGCCATGGCTTCGTGCTTTGAGTGCATTTCTGATGAACTTAACGTTAACGGTGGCTGGCGCCATTTATTTTTAACACACAAAGTACACAAGTCAAATTCCACAAGTGTAAGATAACTAGCATGATTTTTTTTTATATAATTGGACCCCACCAATACACTGCTAACTAGTGGGACCTCGCTCGCGTTGGACAAGTGACCTTTAAGGGGTTAAGATCAAACGCAAACCTCTCTAAGACGTATTATAGATGAAGCATGTTCCTTATGGTTTGAGTTGCTTGGGGAAATATCAATTGCAGGGTCATGAACCTCCCTTCCACGAAAAAATGACGAAATTCGCCAATTTGAACCTCTCTCGCTTCCTACAAGATTAAAAAAAAAAGTTTAAATATAAAAAAAATCTATAAGTATATAAATTTGCATCTTTACCAGGTGATCCGTTTTTCTCCATATCTGCAACCGACCGAACTCCCTATTTGTGAGTAAGAACATAAAAACTAAAAGAAGAAGAATGATGTCTTAGTTTAACTATGTTAGAATTGGAAGATAAAAGAACCTGATCAGAAAATATGCCATTGGTTTGTGATCTGGCCACAATAGCATTAGATATTCGGTTGCTTCCAGAAACCGACACTGCATCCGAATCTACACCATCCTGATCAAATCGTCATGGCAAACCAAACCTTGTTTTATTAATATCACTTAACAAAAAAATTAAAAATAAATACTAATGGTTGGACGTGTATACCCTTGTCCTAGGTGAAGCTAGGTTATATGTCCTGAGTTGTTTTGAAGCAACCTCTACTGCTTTATTTCCTCCAATGAATTTTGGATGTGATGTGTTTATAAAATCAGTCTGCAATATGAAAGAATACCATAATATGTTGTTTGTTGACACAAGTAAAGGTACCAAACTGCTGGTTTTGATGATATGGATTAAAATATGGGTGCCAAATGGGTCGTGTTCGCGGGTCGGGGGCCCAAAATCGTACTTATCATGACACGCATATCCGACATTTATTGGTTGACACGGCCTGTTAATCTAGAAAAAGGCGTCTTTTTTTTTATTTTTTGGATATTAATACTTATAAATTACAAATTATGTCAAAATATAAATGTGTCATATTGTGTCAAAAACAATTCACACCCCTAGTTTATGTACCTCCATTTCAATTATGTGCCCAATCATTGTCTGTGAAGGCTCAAGACCTTCAAGCAAAAAGCTCCCAACAATTTCACTAATGCGCGTCTTAAGAAGAGGAAACCGTTCAAGTTCATGCACCAGACAACTGTGGCTCATCTGAAACATAATTAAAATATTATTGTCCTTAAAAGGGTTGTCTTAAGTGAAAAAAGGTCTCATATGAAATAACAGAACCAACCTTCACTAATTCATTATATACAAGTCTAGCACACTGCAGGCTAGGATCCAACAACCGAGCTATCTGCCTTCGGACCAGAACTTGAAATGGAACCTAAAAGTTTCAAAGAAATTGTAATCTCCCAACTTATGAATATATAAAAAGTTTTTTTTTTTTTTTTTTGAAAAAAAAAATCAAACCTCAGGCACAAATAAAGCAGAGCTAGGACCAGTTGCATTGCAGATTGATGTACGGATTTCTTCATCGCTTAATCCCTCAAATGGATCCAACTCCTACAACACAAAAACAACAATGTGTAACATTTATATATAAATTATAATAATAAGTTAATAGAGAGGGACAATCTAGCTATGGCAGATAATAACAGAAGCATTCATTGAGAAATAAAGTAAAGCCAAACAAGCGTACCTCCAAACGGCTCACAAATATCGACTGGAATATATAATGAATTCGGGCACCACCATACAGCTCAGATGTTAGGCGTTTTTCGTTTCTCCCATCCACCAAGCTCACAAAATCTGCAGTTAAGGTTTTCTTGTATAACTTATGAGTGAAAACATGGCTACTCAAATATATTCATATACACACACATACAACAAATGATCAGCAACATTTCTTACCTTTGGAGTAGTTCAGAAGAATGTTCAGAACCAATGGTCCTTGGTCACGCTGGAAAGCACAAAAATACAGCAACATAAAAGTTATATAAACATGACCCGAATTGGTCAAAAACTGCCAAAGCAAGAATATGATATCAACTGGTGCGGGCGACTTACTTCTTGTGGCATGTGCCCATAAGAGGAGTGCTCCTTGGCAGCAATATTTAGTTTTAACCGGACGCTAGACTTTAAATCTGGAAGCACTTTGAATATGTATTGTACAAAAATCTGTCAAAAAGAACCATTACTCTCAAGCAACAAAATGAATTTATGCACACAATGAAGCAGTGGCGATTTATACTTGATTCAGCTTCTTGGCCAGTTGAGGAATGCCACAGCAATCTGCAACGCCATTATATACCTGTGATGTCACCAGAATACAGTGTGTTAGTAGCATGATATAGATATACCATATACATGTATGTGTGTATAAACAAGAGGTTAAGGAGTACTGGATGACTCTGGAAGAAAGCCTCCTCAGACGCCAGTGCATCTTGTATTCCCGTGTTGAGCTCAATATCCTATAAAACAGAAAAAGTTTCTCTGATAAACTTAAAAGACATCAATAATCAAAGTACACAAGATATATGTAGCATCCGGCCCCTCATACCAACCAATATTGTCTGTTTTGCGCACAATGAGCTCACAGAACAATTTTTTGGTTGCCTGAATGGAGACTTCCTAGGAGGTCTCCCATCGTAGAATTACCCTTCTCATCCACCGTCAATAAGCTCAAAACGCATTGGTGGTATTTGAGTTGGGACATTTCGTATGCCCCAATATCTCTTTTGGAATTTGCGTAAAGCGTCGCAATATATTTCACATGGAATTTACCTCTTGACAGCGATTGACAACACCAATATAACCAAGGCGAAGAGGAATTGTTTTTCCAAGCAAAAGATTGCAAGCATCAGTGCCTCTATCCATGATATCCAACTGCACTTGCAGAAAACATGATAATTTGCAAAAAGTAAAGAACATGAAATGACAGTTAACCCATATGATACCTTTGTAATTACGCCTATTGTCCGATTACCTGAAAATAAAAGGCATATAAGACCTTCATAACTAATCCATAATATCATTTTACTATCTTTGATCTCTCTTACCATCAGGATCAGCAATGCCTGCAATCTGAAGTGCATCTGAATTCGCCAAATCTGAATTCGCAGGCGTAACAGCTACTATCAGACAATGTGGCTGCTTGATGTAAGACAATATCATTTTACGGATTCGTGCCTCTACATCCGGAGGCTGGTCACCAACCGGAACTTTGGTCATTCCGGGCAGATCAACCAATGTCATATCCAGAACTCTGTTTGAATATATTTTTAGGCAAATCTCTTTGTTTGAAACCCCTTTGTTCTCTCTAGCTTCCCTCTCAGTTTCAGCCTTTAGAACACATAATCATGAATTTTGAATAGAAAATTGTGTTGGCCAAGAATATTGATAGGTTAATTCATTATGTAAGCTCATAATACAAATAAATACACAAACATACCCAATAAACTACCACTCAAAAGTGTATATGACATACAATGTGACAATAAAAGACCACTCATATAAAGTATAGCATCCATTTAGGTTGGATGATGTGGATTGGAGTCCCTATGCGATATAATCCCATTCATATTGCGCCACGTACGCACAACGTAGACATTGAGGCTTTAGACCATAGAAAGTGGGGGCGTTGAAGGGGGAGGGCAAGTCCCTCCATGCTTGAACACCACACTCTCTTTCTCATTTTCAGTGCGTTGCCCCTTACCCATGGAGAATCCCACGGGCGTTGCCCCAACTCCTCTTCTCACACCCATTTTGTCTTTTTTAGCCCTCTTGTCTTTCACCACTCCCTCTTTTTTGTGCTTTGGAGGGCAAAGCCCGCTTTGCGTAGGTGGCGCCTATGAGGCGAGACGTAATCCCCTTGCCCTTGCCCACCACTCCCTTTGGTCTTAAAGCCACTCACCCTTAACACCCATGCAGTGGAAAGATCCTTTAATTTAAAAAAAAAGCAAAAAAAAAGGGGATGGTTTTTGTACATGGGCCCCACTATCCTCTCCCCGTCGCGCCCGTTAGTGAAGTAACAAAACCATGCTTGGATCCCCCCTTTTACACCCCCAAGGCGGTGTTGGTAGTTAAAGGGCTTTAAGTTGATGAGATGGATGGGGGCGTTAGCCCACACCATCTAGTCTTAGCATATAATGTGACAATAAAAAAACCACCCATATAAAGTATAGTATTTAGATAATATTAAGTGTGACATGGAATCAAATCACCACCAAAACAATAAAAAGTTCTAAAAAATAACCCAATATGGTTAGAAAACTATAGTAGTAACAGATAAAATAGCATATAGACATGAATAAGCTACAACAAATCTCCTAAAAAAGAACCTACACTCTCCTAAAAAATACATATACACAAAGACCGCGCTAAAGCAAAACTAAGGCTAAGCTAACCAAAACCGTATTAAAAAGGGCCCAAATACCTGAATTTCCGCACGAATAAGCGAGAAATCAAACCACTTCTTCTCTGGGCAATGCTGAAACTCCCCGTATTCATCGGCTTCTCCATCATTCCGTACTAATTGTAACCTGAGGGGCCGACGGGTGCATATGTCTGTCCCACGAGGCAAGAAGTCACGGCCGACAAGCGCTTCTAAAACACTCGACTTCCCACTGCTTTGGCTGCCAACAAAAGCCAGATCAGGGAACTCTAAACCCGGACCGTCATCGCAGATGTTTTCGAGTACTTGGCGAAGCTTGTTCACCAGTGGGATCACGGTGGAAAAGAGTGGTGGTTGGTTAATATTGTTTACGTTGTTTTGCATGGTATATATGTTTTACGTGGGATTAGGGGTGTGTGACTTATTATTATTTATTGGTGGGGTTATGTTAATTAGGGGTGGTTTGTTGATCAAGAAACATGGGTTTCTTGGAGATGGGGTTGGACATAAACCGCTGGGATAGGTGGTTATGATCGTTATTTACACGAGCAATGGAAAGAGGGCTTTTGTCGTTAGTGTTTTACACGAGCATCAAAATGGGTTAACAACAAAAACGAATAGGATATATTCATAATTGGTACTAGAGAATAAATAATCTAATACTATCTATAAGACTATCTCTAATGCTAAGGGTGCCATTAGTTGCCTAGTCACCTGCCACATCATATCCTTACAAATCCTTTAAAACCTCACTTTTACCTCCAACCATACAAACATCTTTACATATCCTTACATTTTTCATATCATCACTCATCTTTACATATCCTCCAATCATATAATTTATTTAAATAATTAATGATTAAAACAACAACAACAACCGTACCCAGTGAATCCCACAGATAGCAAGCTATTGTTAGGGTCTGGGGAGGGTGAGATGTAGGCAAACCTTACCTCTATCCATAGGGATAGAGAGGCTGCTTCCAAAGAGACCCCCAGCTCCAAAACAAAAGGAGACGGCACAACAACAAACTATATAGCAAGAAACTACTAGTACACAAGACAAATAAAGGAAGTTGATGAAAGTAAATAATATATCAAAGCACTTTGACATTATAATAGAACGACACACCTACGTTCGAATAAGCAATCACATGTCAGTTCAACATAAAGTGGAGAAGAATACACACAGAACATAACTAAAGACCCCTTACAACTAAAAATCTTTAAATAAATAATTTAAATGGGCACAATAACCCAAAATTTGAGCCTTGCAGAAGGATTTCATATAAAATTGGGAGGACATTTATTGGGCCTGAATTCTTGGACAGTTCCACATCATCTTCGGATGGCAATTTACGGATGCATTAAAGAAAGCCTAAGTTGTGTTTGAGATCGAGTTTGTTATTGGTTTTTTAAAAAGAAAAAAGACTAATAAGTTAAAAACTCTTTGACATTGATAAAAGTGTTTTTTTGTTTTGCCTTTTTGAAAATAGGTAAAAAGTTATTTTCTAAAAGTCATAAAAACATGACTTTATAACCATTTTTGGCTTATTGAACGTAAAATTATCAATATATTCCTACATTCCCATCATATACCCTACAATAAAACCTTTGATTCACACAAATGCATAACTACCCTATCACGTATCTTTACCCAACCACCATCCACCCATCCGTCGCCCCCTCCACCTTCACCCAACCACCAACCACCCATCCGCGGCCCCTGAAATTGTCTTCACTTAATTTACATTTTAAAAACTTGATATACTTCAAAAAAATAAAATCTTTCTAAATTTGACATGTTTAAAAAGTATATCATCTTATAAATCTGCCATTTTATATGTAATAAACCACTTAGCGTTGTTGAAGTCTAGTGTCAAAAGAGTAAATTTTTCTAAAATAATTTTTTTTTACAGAGAAAATGTATACACTAAATTTTATGAGCTTCATTGCATTTATTTTTTTCCCAAAGTTTTTAAGATTCAAGCTAGATCAGAAACATATATGTCCATAAAGTATTGTTACATCATTTTAGAACAACTAACTCACACACCAATTAAGTTTACTTTTAAACCCATACTTTTTGTCTACCATTGGACTCGAACATTTAACCTTATGTGAGAGATACATTTACACATTTACATCATACCTTGATACCACCAGGCTAAAAATCCTTTTATATGAATCAAGTAGACTGGAATGTAGATCTAGATCTGGTTTTTAAGGAAGTTCAAAATTATTTTACAAGTTAATTTTGGACTATGAACCAATGTTTGTGAAGAGTGTTCCATAGTTTTAGCTAATTAAATTTGTGACTATGAACCGTTGTTGTTATTAGGATAATGGGGTTAGTTTAACTCGATTTGTAGATTATTTTGGTTAAAGTTGAACTTTCTCAATTCAAGTTTTTCTTTAAAAAACTAAAATAAATCCACTTCGGTCAAAGAAAAAGCTGTCGTAATTAATGACTTATCTATAGAAAATATAACAAAGAAAAAGCTGTCGTAATTAGTGACTTATCTATAGAAAATATAACATAATCATATTAATGTATAGTTACCGGGTAGCTCAAATAGATAGGGAACACCGGCGGTGGGCTTGCGGATAGGACTTATATATAGTGTTTGTGAGTTGTGACCGTTGATTGGGTTCCGACAATACCCTAATTTTTTTTTAATAAAAACATAAAAGATGGTTTAAATTGATCATAAAATCATTCAAAACTTTAAAGGAGCTCCAACATAAATGCAGGGATAATTGTGTAATATTATTCATTCAAATTGACTAAATAATAATGGAAGGGTATTTACAAAGAACCAACGGTCATATCTTCAACGGTCAAGATTGAACCTCACACCCCCCAAATTTTCAAACCCAAAACATTAATCAACCAATCAATCGATCGATCGATCATAAACCCAAATCATCCTTTATTTCTCTAACAAAACTACACCACTTTCAAGATCTTCTTCACCCTTTTCAAACCCCTTAATAATATCCATGGAACGTAATGATCTCAAGATGGATGTTGACGACCAAACCCCAATTGTTTCTGACATGTTTTGCCCGAATGTTTCAACGATGGAAGAAGAATGTTGTTGTTTTGATTATATGGTCTGTGATTCGAATTCAAAGCTAATCCTAAATGGCTTCATCAAATCAAACTGTAAAGGTTAGAATCTTGACTCGTTTTGAATTTCTATATATTTTTCGGGTTGGGTCCAGACTTAATATATATATTTTTAGGCTAGAATTTTTCATACTTAGGTTTTTTTACCTGGAAGAGACCGAATTCACCCCCAAAATTAACACCGAAAACCTATGCAATTAATATAAGTGATATATTGGTTATCTGTCCCCCATGTAAAATATCGGTACTGATATTATCGGCGATACTGACCGACATTTGACTAATATATCACAGACTTTTCTTGTGTCAGTACCTTGTTTCTTAGTTCTTCCATTCGTCTTTCTTCTTATTGTTGCTATTAGTGTTTTAGGTCTTAACCGGTTCCTACTGGCTACAATTGTCAGTGTTTTGCAAGTTGAAAAATGATACTTTGTTAATGGTAACGAGAGTATACTGAATTGTTAGTGATAAATTGCTATATATATAAAATCTGCATGATACTAAATTTACCCATACCCCACCGCGATAACGTATAGCTCAAATATCGGTCCTTGACTGATATCAGATATTTTACCGCATTAACTGCATAGCCGAAAACCGAACAGCATATGCTTAATCGGTCCAGTCCCGTGTCAGATCAGGACTGAATATGTTTGGGTTACTCGGGATGAAATCAGTACTGCATATATTACCGTAGAGATTCAACTTTGTTTGGATGTTCAACCTAATGTTAAGCAAACGCCAAACAGTAATATGTAAATGTATCTGATATTATTTTATTTAATCTCTTTTTGGCATCAGATGAAATTGTTCTGTTTGTGAATGCTGGAGCTCAAACCATAGTAGAACCTGATTCAACCATAAACTTGGTAGAGGATAAGTACTTTGAAGGGGGCGATATATTTCAAACGAACGAGTGTATAACCGAGGGAGGTGATGTTTCATTCATTTACCACACTGCAAGAATAGGGGAGTTTCTGTACCGGTTTGACAATCTACCGGAGGGAGATTACTATGTTGACTTTCATTTTGTTGAGATGATTAACACATTTGGTCCTAAAGGAATGAGAGTGTTCAATGTATACTTGCAGGAAGAGAAGGCAAGCGCGATTTTCCTTTTTAAATTTTCAAAAAAAATTACTACTCGGTTTAAAATCTGATTTTCGTACGTTTGTAACAGATTCTTGCGGATTTTGACATCTTTTCTGTTGTCGGAGCCAATAGACCATTGCAGTTAGTTGACTCAAGAGTCAAAGTCAAGATGGGCGAGGCGATTTTAGTTAGGTTTGAAGGGATCACCGGTAGTCCTCTGATCAGTGGAATATGCATAAGACGGGCTCCTAATTTTCGTGGTAGTTAAATTTCCCTGTGAATCTAAGTTGTAATTGTGACACGTGACGTAAATTTGACTTTGACTTTGACCTCCCTTTTGTTGGTTTACTACAGATGATGCTGTAAACCATGATTTTCTAAAATGTAAAAACTGCGCTGCTGATATAGCACTCCCTTCAGTTCAGGTATGGTTATTATTAATGTAATTATGCAACTGAATTGTGTTTAATTATGTTGAATTATTTCATATTGAAGAAGAATGTAGTGCGAAAGAGGTCAGTAGAGAAGTACGAGAAGAAGATACAAGAGTTGACTAGTCAATGCCAGCGTAAGAATGATGAATGCTATCAAGCTTGGATGTCTTTAACTGCAGCAAATGAGCAACTGCAACAGGCGCGTATGGAACTTGACAATAAGTTGTTCCAGACATACTCTCTTGGTATGATTATGAACTCAAACATTGCCTTTATCTTAGGTCCTAGAAAACTTTTTTATATGCCTTAATTACACTTGTCTTAAAAATTCCCAAATTTTCTTGATTAGACCGCAAGATGGAGAAACAATCCGAGATGCTGAGGGACATATCAAGTAGATATGAACATGACAAGAAAGTTTGGGTTACTGCAGTCAAGGAATTATCACACAGAATAACGGTAACCAACACACTTGTCGTTTATGACCACATTATTCAAGAAACAGGTTGATTTGGGTATAAAGAAATGGGTTGATTTGGGTATAAAGAAATTGCGTACGAGTTCATTTGAGTCTACTAAATTTATACAATAGGTCAGTTTGGTCTACACAAATTACAATGGGTCAAAATGGGTCACTGTTATAAAACATGCTAGCTTAAAACAGGTCAAAACAGGCGAGCACAACCCACTAGTTGTTAGAAAGAAAATAATCAAGAAATTATTAATCAAACATATGTTATTAAAGGTCAAACAGAAAGTCAACTGTTAGAAGGAAAAGGCGCCAAAAGTTAAACGTTGTGTCTGTATCTTTAGAATAGTTGTGTCGGTTAGTTTAGCGGTTGAATAACCGTCATTGTAAAGGGTATAAATAGCCCTTCATATGTAAACATTTGTTTGTGTGGAAATATTATTAGTGTGTGTGTATAATATTATCCTCCACCCTCCGTTCCTATTATCGAGTCCCTGTGCCATGGTTGTGCATACTCACTCAATCATAATATGTTCATCCGATAAACCAAGTCGTACAAAGGCGAACAGGGGCCGAATTTTATCAGTTGTCACCGGTCACCACCTACTAACTTACACAAGTATTATGCAAGTTATAATCAGACAATGTTATATGCTGGCTCCTTATTTAGGTCTTGAAACAAGACCACTCCCAGCTCTCTCTTCAGGCACACCAATGTGCTGACTCAGTTCCTGATCTGAATAATATGGTTTCTGCGGTTCAAGGATTGGGTAAATCTCTAAAAAAGAATTTTCTTTTGTTCAAGAACACATTTTTTTGCCTGCTTAACCGTATTAATATTTTTTTCTTAATTATCAATCTACAGTTGCACAGTGTGAGGATCTAAAAATGAAGTACAATGAAGAACAGGCAAAGAGAAGAAAGCTTCATAATCAAGTTGAGGATGCAAAAGGTAAGTTAATTATATATTTCATAACAATTTATGAATACTGATTCAAAGTTCAAACATTATATAATTGCATATTTATTCTAACCAGCTGTAATTTATCAGGGAATATAAGAGTATTTTGTCGTTGCCGTCCACTAAGCAATGCAGAATCTTCAACCGGATGCTCAACGGTTGTAGACATTGATGCAGCATCGAATGGTGAACTTGGGATTTTAAATAGCGGTTCCAACAAAAAGACCTTCAGATTTGATAGAGTCTTCACACCTAATGACAATCAAGGTTCTTTGTGATTAATAATTAACTAGTCTTCTCTTAATTGAATTTAATATTTAATTGCATAAATCATGTTCTAATTATCCGTTTGTTATTACACGCAGTTGATGTTTTTGCCCAAGCTTCACCATTGGTGACTTCGGTTTTGGATGGCTACAATGTATGCATATTTGCATATGGACAAACGGGGACGGGAAAGACATTTACCATGGAGGGTACAGAGGGCAACCGAGGGGTTAACTACCGAACACTTGAGGAATTATTCAAAATTGCAAAAGAGAGAAATGACACTTTCACATATGACATATCAGTGAGTGTGCTTGAAGTGTACAATGAACAAATAAGGGATCTACTGACAACGTCATCATCATCAACCTCCAAGAAGTAAATATCTATTCAATCACTTAGCTTCATGAACCAAATGTATATAATAAATTAATAACTAAAGTAATGCTTCCTGTGTTGAATATAATTTTTTTATTTTGTGGAAATTTAGGTTGGAAATAAAGCAAGCTGCTGAAGGGCTTCACAGTATTCCCGGGCTAGTTGAAGCAAAAGTTGAAAACATACAAGAAGTATGGAATGTATTGCAAGCCGGAAGCAGTGCTCGAGCTGTGGGCTCAAATAATGTGAATGAACATAGCAGCCGCTCTCACTGGTAATTTTTACAAAATTTTTTATTTTAATGAATACAATTAGGATAATGTAAAAGATTATAAAGATAATAGTGCATTCATCTAGAGCCGACAATTTCAACCCGTTTACTTATGAATGAGTCAATTCAGGTGTTATGTTTTAGGTCAAAAGTCACTCAAAGTGTATTTTTTAACATCCTAAACCATTTTAAAACACAACCGTTTATTATTGAAATAATACAACTTTTGAAATCGTATTTGACGCACAAATCATTCATCTAAAAAGCTAAACACTGAAGAAAAAGTGTTTTATATAACCAAACTAGTCGACTGAACCTGTTTTAACCAGTTATCCAGCCTACCACCCCTTATTATAGTATCTCTACGTCACCTACGGAACAACCCGTTACCCAACCTGCCATGCCTGCTCATTATAATCTCTCTACATTTACCACAAAATATAATTTGTCTTATTATGGTTTTTATATTTTTTTTGTTTTCCTTTTAGTATGCTATGCATTATCGTGAGAACAAAGAATTTGCTAAATGGCGAGTGCACAAAGAGCAAGCTATGGCTTGTGGATTTAGCTGGAAGTGAGAGGCTTGCAAAGACAGATGCTCAAGGAGAACGCCTAAAGGAGGCCCAAAATATTAACCGATCTCTTTCTGCTCTTGGTGATGTAGTATCCGCTTTAGCAAATAAAAGCAGTCACATTCCCTACAGGAATTCAAAGCTCACACATCTACTACAAGATTCTTTAGGTACATTGCATTTTTGGTACCCATTTGTCTATATTTGTGTTTAAAACTATTAAAGTATCTTGTTTTTTATTTTCTTTTAGGCGGGGACTCGAAAACATTAATGTTTGTGCAAATTAGTCCATCGGAACATGACTTAAGTGAGACTTTGAGTTCATTAAACTTTGCAACAAGAGTCAGAGGAGTCGAGTTGGGTCCCGCTAGAAAGCAAATCGATACAAGCGAGCTTCAGAAAATGAAAATGACGGTATGTGTGAATGTGTGACATGTTATATATTTATCTTTATTTTTTATAGTATATTGACTTTAGTTGTTCGGTATTCATACATGAAGCTTGATAAAGCAAAGCAAGAATTGCGTTTAAAAGACGAATCATTGAGGAAGTTGGAAGAGAGTTTACAAAATGTAGAAGGGAAGATCAAAGGTAAAGATCAAGTACATAAAAACCACATGGAAAAGATTAAGGAGCTTGAGAGCCAGATTGAGTTCAAAAAAGGATTACACTCTCAGTTAGAAAAACAAGTTTCAGTTCTTTCTGATAAGTTGAGGGCAAAAGAGGAATCCAACAATGGGCTTCAACAAAAGGTAGTAATTTTCATCATTTCTGATCTATATGACTGTCCATGTAGGTTTGAGATTACCCAACCGCCCAAACCGAAGCAAATCGGCTGGTTTGAGATATATAAAGTCTGGTCCTTGACATACAGTTTGAAAAAACAGGTTTAACGGTTCAGTTCACGGTTTGGAACTTGAAACTGTCCGTTGCCTCTATTATTAATTTTTCCCATTTTTGAAATATGCAGTCATGCATATGTATGATATTCATTTAAAGAAAAAAGTAATACAAACCAAGGATTTTGAAAAAATAGGTGAATAAAAGAATCAGTTCAAATCACCAAACGGAACCATTTGGCCAGTTTGGGTAACAAACCAACCAGCCCGACCGTTTTGGTTTTACCTTTTTTTTCAAAATTGCACTTGGCGGTTCAGCCCTAACTTTTCATCAAAACTAGCCAAACCGGACTATTAACACCCAATAATAATCCTACTGAAAACATATTCAAATGATATGATACAAGGTCAAGGAGCTCGAGAACAAGCTTACGGAGCAAGAACAGTTGGGAGCAAGAACATACCAACAGAAGGTAGTATTTGAATATATGAATTTTCAATATTAAAAAGACCTACTAAACTTGAAATTTTGAAAAACAGGTTAGGGACCTTGAAGACAAACTGAAAGAGCAGGTTAAAGAATCAAAGTCCTACACCTTGACCCTTCAAGATAAGGTCATAAAAAATTACAACAACTTAACCTTAGCTTATGTTTATATATGTTACAACTTTACTAAGAGAGTTTCATCAATTTAGATTGAGGAACTTGAAAGGAAACTGAAAGAACAACAACAATACTCTGATTCAACCGCACTGCATCTAAAGGTCATGTTTTTTTTTTTTTTTTTTTTTTTTTTTTTGTAACCCTTTTTAAGTTTCTTTAATTGTTCAAATTATATTAATATTTCAAGTATTTATAAAATACAGATTAAGGAGCTTGAAGAGAAGCTTAATGAGAAAGAAAGACGAATATCTATAATTTCGACAGTTGCAGATTCCTCTAGTTCCATGAAGTCATCGCCCCGTGAGGGCCCTAAACATAATGGTGGTTCAAGAGACAACAAGTTCATAAAAGATGTTGAACAGCATGTTTTGAGAAGTTCAAATCTAATGAACCGCCAAACGGCTGCTGGCTATAACCGGTCAAAGAGAAACGAGTCTCTTGGTAGTATAGGAGTGACAAGAAAGAGGTTGTCAAGAAATAGTGAGGTAGAGAATGTTGAAAACAATGAGAACAAGTCAAGGCGGTCTGACCCACCTAGACCATACCACAAGGGTCCAATAAGAATGGCCAAACCAGCACCAGCAGCTCAGAGACCGGTCGGTCATAGTAGACCAAGTGATACAAATCAAGGGTTTAAAGACCGCGAGAACAAGAAAAGGATGTGGGCTTGATCATGAACATATAGTATGCAAGCCAATTTGCATTTCAAAAAAATATACAGTAGTTGATAATAATCATAATATCATTCGATTGGTTAATGCGTTATAATGTCTAAACCGCGAGTTCTTGTAGTTTCATTACTTCTTGTTTTTAACCCGTTTCGGCAATGGATAACCAACTCCTAGTTTCAGGGATTTGCAGGTTCTCATAGTTGATGAAAGAAAGAAGACAGCAACATTCAGTCATCTATTTCGTTATTTAAAGCATAACAACAGTATAAATAAACCATCATTAGTTTTAGTACAAAAAAAGGAAAATGCCATTTAAAAAAAAGGAAAATTGGATTTAAATTCCAATAATCTCAACTTTACACTTTGTTATGTCACGCTCAAATTTTGCCACATTAGCATGTCATTCATGTAAGAAAAATTGTCATGTCAGTATGCCACGTAAGTAAAAATGCTACATCAGTATGCCACATAGGAAAAAAAACCGCGTCACCAAAAGATCTAACTGAATTAGTGTTTGGTTAGTTGGGGGGTGATACAAGAAAAGAAGTGTAAAGTTTGGAGTATTGGTTCTCAAGTGATATTGGTTAACAAGCAATAGTTTAAAGTACTTAAATTCAATTTCTCTTTATTTAAATCCTCTTTTCCTTTAAAAATTATTAAAAATTGGTTATTCAAATTTAAGTTAAGGGGCTGTTTGGTAGCATCTTAACGAGGCTCTTAACAATTCAGCGCGTTTGTTTCAGCTTCTGAATGGAATGGTTAAGTCTGAATTATTAAGATTTGGGATGTTGCTGAACCATTAAGCACTGAACTATTAAGCACTGAACTATGCTGAACCTTAATGAGGCTCCCCTACCAACGTGGGACAAAAAACTAACCATTAAGAGGTCCAACTTAATGATTCAGCGCTTAACCATTCAGACCTCTTAACGATTCAGCACTTAATCAACCAAACAGCCC